>CM053787.1:689918228-690393228 GCA_028749045.1 Cupressus sempervirens
AAATCAAATTTCATTTAAAATTCTCTTGCACGTCAAACCTCTCAAAGACTTGTCAAGAAGAATAAAATAGATTTTATTTAGAACCTTTGAAGTTTTCATTGCCCATTCAATCTGGGTCAAATTTAGTTTGACCATCCTGCCATGTGTCAGCATATTATTGGTCCTGCTTGCCACCACATCATCAGGCCATCTGGATGCCACATCATACTTGCTATGTCTCTATATTAACTAGCATGCAACTTTTCCTTAGTGACATAGCGAGAATTTTTAGATCTGCCACATGGCACAATCTAGTGCACTTCAAAAATTTGATCGCCACATCATCACTGAGCCATCTAGTTGGTTGCCACTTGGCCCTACCCGATTCATTGCTCCATATCAAGATGTATTCATGTATAACCCATGTTGTATTTGACTTTCAATGAATTCTTGAGTTTTTTTGGTGACTCGCTATGTCGCTAGCCAAAAAACCTTGGACTTTCTAGCTAGCGAGGAAGCGACTGCCAAATTTTGGACTTTTTCAATGGCCTACAAATGCTGATGTGACAAGCTTGTTGTGCAAGTTCATTTAAAATTTTCCATTATTTACCTCTAGCTATTCTTCATGTGCAAGTCAGATAGGCCCACCACACAAGCCACTTCCTTTCAAAATGCATCTTTCTTAAGGCACTATGTGTAATGTAATGATTTGTATTAAAACTTTAAAAAACACCCTCACATCCCCAATGTGGGACTAAGGGATTACAAGAACCCTCCACTGTACATTACCTCTATCCTATGCATGGGCTTTATTTTTAATGTGTGAGCTACTTGTTTGGACTTTATTTAGACGTGGATGCTTCTTTGTTGTGAAAGCCCCTCTCCTCATTGCATGAGGTTCCTTGTGCTTTTAAAAACTATGGCCTCTTCCCTTTCAATGTTGTGGGTTTCTTTTTAAATGCTGGCATTTCTTTTTAACAAGCTACCAAGTCCCTTGTCTAACACTAAGCCTCTACTTTCTTTCTCATGACTTTGATTATGTGTGGAATCTCTTTATTGTGGCATTGATAGCTACTTCAACTGGTAGCTTCCTTCATTTCTTTGCATCAGCATGGGTTGCTTACTCCTTATGTGATCTTTCAAACTACTATAGCTATGCATAAACCATGACTCCACATGGGGCTCTATTTTTGCCTTCAGTTAGATTCATTGTCTTTTACCTTACATGGGCAAGAGACTCCTTTTAACAGTGATCTCTAGGTTGGTTGCATGGACTGCCCTTCTTCTTTTATTGTTGCAAATTCTCTAATATTTTTTCTTTGTTCTTTGCATCTCCTACATGGGCTCTATTTTTCTTTATTTGTGGGCTCCTCTGGATGTGCTTCTCATGTGGACTACCTATTCCTTGCATATGTTGTGGGTTGTTGTTCATTGTGCACTATCCCTTTTACTTATTTCCTAGCATGGGATCTATCCATGCATGTCCTTCCTTAAGTAGGCTCCTTCATTCAAGCTATTTGTAAGTAGCGACTCTGCCCTTTAAAAATGTGTGTGCTTCATTTGTAGTCTTTTTTGGCCCAAATGGCCTATTGTTCTCTAAGTTCAATTGCACAAGCATTGTGACATGATCTTAGGCCCCTAAAGCCAAACGTATTTTTTCAAAAATAACAATACTATCAAGAAAAATAACTATTCCTATATGCCGTTGCAATTTGTAGGTGCATTCCATTGAGGCCAATTCATACACACACAACTACTATGAATTTTTTGCCATTGCAAGGAGGTTTTCCTCTTCTCCAATAAACTTCAAGTCCACTGCCTTCTCATGGATTTCACCTTGTCTTGAGCTTCCAAGATGTGAGCAATAAGTGACAAAGGTGCATCTATTCTATGGGTATACACTTAGATATAAGACTAAATTAACTAGTTTGGAATGGATTTTGTATGGGCTTTGTCTATGTTATGCACCATTTTCAAAAGGACTCTTTAAACTATATTCATTTTAGATTGAGATACAAGTATTCCATAAAAAAATTGAAGCTCAGCTTTCCTTTGATATATAATCTAAGATAATATCTTGAATTATGAATCCACATTGTTCATCATCGTGACTAATAAATATACCCTTCTCTGATCTCAAGTCCTTTTTCTTTTGTTCATGATTTCTAGGGAATATGAGAATATAATACTTTGAATCATGAGGATATGCACAAACATGAGTTTGATTCAGATGCAGAGTACTAGAATGGAATAGTATCCTGGGAAATGAAAAATGAATCTCTCTCCCCTTAATTTCATCAAAAACCCTATTTTGACTTATTTATATTCAAATGTCAAGCCCTCATAACATTCCTTAATTAAATCTAGGAACATGAAGAAGGTTTCACTTTTCTTCATTATCCACCTAACTTCACATGCCAATATGCATTCACCAAGACCTTTATAAATTTGATGGTGTTATAAGCATTTGTTTTAAAACATCCTTAATCCTCACAAATGTAACAAATTTGATGAATTTTAGCTAGGACCTCAAAGTGTATCTGGCTAAAAAAAAAATCATTTCCCAACGACAAAAATCTCATATTGATCCACTAATCATCTTGAACTGATTGGAATCAAGTTTGATCATTGAAGCAACATTTGAAACTCTAATTCACCTCTTTCTATAGCTTTTCAATTTCATGCTAGGAGGTCAATTGACCGGCCTTAAAAACTAACCAAAACACCTGATCTTGCTCTAAAAATTGGCATGTTGATTCTCTGTTCCACAATCTTACACCCTATTAAATCTTGTCTCATGAAGAATTCAAGGTCAAAAGATATTCACTGTCAAAGTTGACCTCTCAGAGCTACCTACAAGAAACCATGTTAGAAAGTAATAAATTGGGTTTGGAATTGGCTTCAAAAACTGGGTAATCTGACACTTGGGAAGATGAATATTGGGGCATTGGTTTTTTGTCATGAGGACAATATGGATATGCAATTTGGGCTCATGATGAATAACAGGGCACAAATGGCGATCAATCAAAGTGGGCTACTCAAATTTTACAAACTGGAAACACTAACAGAAAACATTCTTTTGCAAATGGAAAGGACTTGATAAAGTGTGCAAATTGATTCATCAAGATGTGAAAGTTGACACACTCGAAGTATTTTTAGAGTACAACATAGGGGTATAATCCATTTGATCCTAGCATCACAGATCTCAAGTTATGACATCACAAACAAGGGTACCAAACAATCTAGATTTACTAACACCAATAAAAAGATAGAAATTACATTTGGAATCGCATTTGAAAACTAATCAAACGGATTTTTCATAAGCTCAAACTTGAAACATAACAAGTTTCTAACGTCTATAATGCAATGCAAAAAGAATTTTAACATTTTGATCAACTGGGTCAAATTTATAATACATCAAATAGGGCTTCCCAGAATTTTGAATGAATTGCAAAAACATGAAAATAGTAAACTATCAACTTTGAGGGGTTCAAAACCTAGTCAAACATATTCAAAATGACTTGAAATATGAAACATAAGTTCTCAAGTATAGACACTAGACACTCCCAAAGTGGTGAATGACAAAATATTTTTGGGTGCAAGATATTGAGATGCAAACAGGGCCTCCCGTTATTGTTTAACACTTAGTGTAAAATGTAGATTTGACACTAGCTCAAAACAAGACTTCACAAAATGACTCGAAACATCTATTTAACTTCATGGAACACTTAGACAGGTTGAATGGAAGGTGTTAGAAAAATTAAACACCTTAGGGGCCTCAAAGGTACAACCAAGTACAATCACTTCAAAAGCATTTATAGGGCTCAATTCCTTCAACGGTGCTCAAAATTTGGGTTACAATTTTGAGTGCCAATAGGGGGTAAAAGGGGACACCTTTTACTTGAAATTAGAAATTACTAAACTTCAACAAAAATTTGAAGATAGTTACACTCAAAGTTTTAAGATATGACAAAAACAAAATTCGTAGTCCTTTGAATCTACTTTCTAAACTACTAATTTTTTTCCAAAATGGTTTTGTTTTAGGTCCTAAAAAAAGGGGGCCATAGAAAGTGGTATTGCTTATTGCTAAAAAACATAACATAGTACAAAGTGTGGCCTTGCTAAAATTTTAACTTTTTCTTTGAAATTCTTTAATCACTATGGTCAAAAGTTACTTAACACTATGTAGTTTATCCCAAATTTTTTGTGTATTTTTCAAAAATTGAAAACTAATCTAAAATCAAACCTTTTTTTTTTCAAAGTGTGTAGAATGGAGTCTAGTTTCTAAAAAACTAAGTTGTTACGAAATTCGATGAATGAGCTAAAATCTATAGCCCAATTAGTACATGGTGGTTTTTGACAAAAAATGAACATACATTCAAAAAAAATTATAGATGAAAGGGTTGAAATAGTTTAAATTAAAAATAAATTATATGGTTATATAGCTAACATAGAGACCTACAATTTCATGTCACCAAATCTTATCAATGCCCAACCACAAGGATTCTTGAAGGAGAGTATACAAGAAAAATCAATCACTTTTTGTATGTTTGTAGCAAAACATATCTCAAACTTGTTTATAAACTCCAAACCTTTCAGTTGGATCTCCAAGGCAAAACCAAGCCTTAGGCTTGGTTTTATTTCAAAGCTTTGAATAGTTTATACAACCTATAATGTCTGCATGTTATAGCGTGTATGTGATATTTAAAGCTTTTGAACTTTGGTCTCAATAGTGCATATGTGCTATAGCACACACACACTATTGAGACCTAAATAGTGCATAGAGAAGGACAAATAGATGCAAAGCAAGAGGAAGAGAGAGTGTGAGAGAGAGATAGAGATAGAGATAAAGTAGGGGATGGGAGAGGGGAGAGAGTAGGGCATGGGAGAGAGAGGAAGTGAGAAAGAGTAGGGGTGGTAGAGATAGTACGGGATGGGAGAGACAGGAAATGAGAAAGAGGAAGTGCGAGAGATAGTAGGGGTGGCAAAGAGAGAGTACAAGATGGGGGAGAGAGATTGAAAGTATGGGAAGGGAGAGAGAGTAGGGTGTGGTAGAGAGAGAGTAGAGAGGGAGAGAGTGAGAGAGAGAGTGAGAGTGAGAGAGAGAGAGAGATAGAGTAGGTAGTGAGAGAGGGAGTGGGAGAGGGAGAGGGAGAGGGAGTGAGAGACATAATAGGGGATGGGAGAGAAGAGAGAGGGAGAATGGGTGTGTGTGTGTGTGAGAGAGAGAGAGAGAGAGAGAGATAGAGAGGGAGAGAGAGAGAGAGAGTAGAGGATGAGAGAGAAAGAGAGTAGGTAGTGGGAGAGGGAGTGAGATAGGGAGAGAGAGGGGGTGATGGTAGTGTAAGAGAGAGAGTAGGGGATGGGAGAGAGTGTGAGAGTGTGAGAGAGTAGGGGTGGAAGAGAGAGAGTGAGAGTAGGGGATGGGAGAGATAGAGTAGAGAGGGAGATAGTGAGAGAGAGAGACAATAGGTGGTGGAAGAGGGAGTGGGAGGGAGAGAGAGGGGGAATGGGAGTGTGTAAGAGAGATAGAGTAGGGGATTTGAGAGAGAGAGAGAGTAGGAGGTGGGAGAGGGAGTGGGAGAGGGAGAGAGGGGGCAATGGGAATGTGTGTAAGAGAGAGAGAGTAGGGAATGGGAGAGAGAGGAAGTGTGAGAGAGAGTAGGGGTGAAAGAAAGAGAGTACAAGGTGGGAGAGAGATTGAGAGTAGGGAATGGGGAGGGAGTACATGATGGGAGAGAGAGATTGAGAGTAGCAGATGGGGGAGATAGAAAGTAGGCGGGTAGAGACAGAGTGGGAGAGGGAGAGCAAGAGAGAGGAGCATAGGAGTGCATGTCTGTGAAAGGGAGATTGTAGGGAATGTGAGAGGGGGGAGAGAGAGAGTAGGTAATGGGAGAGGGAGTGGGAGAGCGAGAGAGAGGGGGGATGGGAATGTGTGTAAGAGAGAGAGAGAGTAGGGGATGGGAGAGAGTATGAAAATGTGAGAGAGAGTAAGGGGTAGCAGAGAGAGAGTAGAGAAGGAGAGAGAGAGTGAGAGTAGGGGATGGGAGAGAGAAAGTAGAGAGGGAAAGAGAGTACTTGATAGAGAGATAGTATGCAGTGCAAGAGGGAGTGGGAGAAGGAGAGAGAGAGGGGGATGGGAGTGTGTGTGACAAATCTAGAGAATAGGGAATGGGAGAGGAGAGAGAGGGGGGTAAGGGAGTGTCTGTGATTGTTAAAGAGAGAGAGTAGCAGATGGGAGAGGGGAGAGAGAGATTAGGGGATGGGGGAGAGAGAGTATGCAATGGGAGAGGGAGAGGGAGAGGGAGAGAGAGGGAGAATGAGAATGTGTGTAAGAGAGAGAGAGAGTAGGGGATGGGAGAGAGTGTGAGAGAGAGTAGGGGATGGGAGAGAGTGAGTGAGAGTAAGAGACAAGAGAGATAGAGTAGAGAGGGAGAAAGAGAACTTGAGAGAGAGAGATAGTAGGCAACAGGAGAGGGAGTCAGAGAGGGAGAGGGAGAGAGATAGGGGAATGGGAGTGTGTGTGACAGATCTAGAGAATAGGGGATGGGAGAGAAGAGAGTGGGGGGATAAGAGTGTGTGTATCTATGAAAGAGAGAGTGTAGGGGATGGGGGATAGAGAGCAGGAAGTTGGAGAGGGAGAGGGTGAGAGTAAAGGATGGGAGAGAGTGTGAGAGAGAGTAAGGAGAGGGAGATAGAAGGGGATGGGAGTGTGTGTGATAGATCTAGAGAGTAGGGGATGGGAGAGAAGAGAGAGAGGGGGGATGGGAGTGTGTGTGTGTGTGTCTGTGAAAGAGAGAGAGTAGAAGATAGGAGATAGTGTGAGAGTGTGAGAGAGAGTAGGGGGTAGTAGAGAGAGATTGTGAGAGAGAGTAGGGGATGGGAGAGATCTAGAGATCTAGAGGGTAGGGGATGGGAGAGGAGAGAGAGAGGGGGGATGGAGTGTGTATCTATAAAAGAGGGAGTTTATTGGATGGGAGAGGGGAGAGAGAGTAGCTTGAGAGATAGAGAGAGAGAGTAGTAGATGGGAGAGAGAGAGAGACTAGGTGGTGGGAGAGAGAGTGGGAGAGGGAGAGGGAGAGAGGGGGGATGGGAGTGTGTGTAAGAGAGAGTAGGGGATGGGAGAGAGAGAGAGAGAGAGAGAGTAGGAGGTGGTAGAGAGAGAATAGGATGGGAGAGAGAGTGAGAGTAGGGGATGGGAGAGAGTGTAAGAGAGAGTAGGGGAATGGGGGAGAGAAAGAGAGATAGTAGGTAGTGGGAGAGAGAGGATGGGAGTGTGTGTGAGAGATCTAAAGAGTAGGGAATGGGAGAGGAGAGAGGGTGAGAGAGGGAGAAAAAGAGAGTAGGTGGTGGGAGAGGGAGAGTGAGAGAGAGAGAGAGTAGGGGATGGGAGAGTATAGGCAATGGGAGAGAGAATAGGAGAGGGAGAGTGAGAAAGAGTAGGCAATGGGAGAGGGAGTAGGAGAGAGAGAGTGAGAGAGAGTAGCCGATGGGAGAGGGAGAGTGTGAGAGAGAGAGTATGGGATGGGAGAGGAGAGAGAGATTAAGAGAGAGTAGGTGATGGGAGAGGAGAGAGAGTAGTGGATGGGGGATGGTGGGATAGGGAGAGATATGTCTTGACATAGTGCATAGGCACTATAGTGCATACGTGCTTTATAGTGCATACATGCTATAGTTCATATGCACTATGTGAAATTGCCCAAAAACTATCAAAAAACAACTTTGGGGCCCAGTTCATCCATTCTCTACTTTTGGTCTATTGTGCATTTTGTTATTCCAAAAGAAAACATGGGTTTGAACATAGCAAACACTATTTCAAGACTTTTTGAAGCTAGCAAACACCAAATTCAATCATTGTATACATGATTTGAATACTTTTTGAATATTCCTTGTATAGAAAAGGTTAGTAAAATCCTTTTTAACTATTGTTTGTTGATATATAGATACAAATTTGATTATAATTTGACATGTTTATTATATAGCGAATTCATTGAAATTCTTATGTTTGAATGACATGTTATTTTGAAATGGTTAGAATTTTGATAAGTTGTTTGATATATATTGGGTATTCATTCAAATAATTGTAATTTTCATATGTATTTGAATAATTTGTAATTTATACATTGTAAGTAATTTAGATGTTTGAATAATTTGATATGTAAAAATCATCATCATGCCAAGGAAGAAACCAAAAACTCAAACAAATGAAGATAGGGAGAGAGATTTGGCAATTAAAAGAGATAAAATGAAACTACTACATCAACAAAGAAAATTGCAAAAAAATAATGAAGAATTGACTTTCGAAGAGGATCAAGAACCACTGGTACAAAGAAATAAAGAGGAATAATTGGAAAGACAAAGAGAACGAATGAGATTGTTATGCTCAAGATAATAATTGAATTGTGAAGCTACACCATCTTCTAATGTTGGAGTCATATCATCCTCTCATGTTGAAAAGACACTAATTTGTAGATCTAATGATGTACACACTCCCTCTTGTTATGTTGAAGGCACAAAATCAACACATCAAGTAGGTGATATTCCATCTTTTGCATCTTATTGCCAAGGCACATCATCTTTGGTTCAAGGTATGCAATACACTCAACCTTATGTTGATGTTCAAAATGTTGAGGAAATGGAAGGTATTATAACACCTTCTAGAATTCATTTTAGAAGACCAAAATATTTGATTGATATTGATACTAACATTTTGAAATCAATGCTTGACAAGATTAGCAAGTGTACTTGTCAATGAAAAGTTAATTGTATGTGGAGATTGTTTTTTCAAGAATTAAATATTACAATTCAATGCCAATTATTTGTTGAAATGATGAGAAATTTTAAATTTAGGCCTATCATGAAGATTCTTAGGCTAAGAATTATGAATGATTCAAATGAAAAAAAGCATTCTAAAAAATCTAATGAGTGCTTATGACAAAGTGGGTTCTAAATCATGCACCAAAGATAGTAATATGACACAACATGTATTTACATTGACAATAGTAAGTAGCCAAATGAAGAAAGCTTGACTCATAAGAAAGACAAGAAAAATATTAAAAATTTGTAGAGGTACTCTAAGGAGAGCCATGCTAAGGCATGAGAGATTGGAAGATCCAACAAAAAATGAGTTATGGACATTTAGCAGTAGACTACCAAAAAAGGATAAAGAAATTAGTGAATCTTTGAAATCATTGATCAAAGATTTTTGGAAAAAAAACACACATGTTTCCCCTAATCAAAGAGATGTTGTAAGAAGGAGGATTGGTAGAAAAAATCATGACCCACATGCAAAACATTTTTTGGACTCAACTCAGACACAATCTTTTGCAAAATTTATTGGTATGTATCCTCAAATTTGAATAATTCAAATATTTTTTAGATGTGTAAACCTTTTTATGTGAAGATAACTCACATATGCGCAACTTGTTGTTGTAGGATACATATTGAATTTTCTAACCATTTTGATCTTTTAAGGCATATATGTGTGTTTTTGCATTCTAAGTTTGTTTTGTAGGATTGTGACATGAATGAGCCACCAAGATTTTCAAGGGAATTCATATCTAACATTTTATGTGAAATAAGGGATGGCCAACAATTTTACAAGACATCATGCTTGGATGGTACATGCTTATTTTGTGGTTCTTTGCAACTTTTATCAACTTATCAACATATTGATAGTACACATGCAATTGGAAATGAAATAGTAGATTATGAAAAATTTAAGATAGTGACATATGCTCTATAAAAGATGGGAAACATGGTAAAAGATGTGATTTAGTCATTGAAAAGATTCTAGTGTATGAGTTCATGAAGATTTTTCCTAAAAAGATTATTCATGAGAATAGAAGGTATACACATAGAGCTTGATAGCTAAATTTGCAATTCAAGTTGTGCAAGGATACATGTCCCCTGGATATCATTGTTTTGGTTGTAGATTTCATAGGAAACTACACGCCACAACCATAAAATGAGGTGCAAGAAAAGTATTATACTTGTCAACAGGTTTTCATATTTGTTCATTTTACATTCATGCATTCACCTACAAGTACAAAGGATGATAGGAAGATTTTGAGGGAGTACCATTTTTACCTCAGTGATGATCAGTCACATTCTATGGAATTTGTACATGGTTGTTTTCAACTATTTTATGGAGATTTAGCTAACAAGGGCATAACATATCATTAGCACATTATTTGGTTAGACAATTGCACATCTCAATTCAAGAATACATGGATGTTCTGTTGGTTGAGCAGGATGCACAGGTTGTGTAGAATTCAATATGTGTGGAATTTTATAGAGGCTGGTCATGTAAATGGAGAGCATGATGGTGCAGGCACATGCATCAAAAGAGTGTTGTCTCATGAAGAACTAAATTACAAAGATGGAACAATATTGATAGATGCAAAATCCATCATCTTATGGTCTAACACTACAATGGGTCCAGATAAGGAAGGTGAGTTTATGATTTGTAGATTTTTTTGGTTGATAGATAATACTAACATTGCACCATATCAATATTGTTGCACACAAATAGGATCTAGTGAGTTGCACTCTTTTAGAAGCTTTGATTTAAGTTCATGGAGTACCCACACACAAAAAATGGCATGCTATTGTCCATCATGTGTAGAGGAAAATTGCGATGACTATGAGTCAATTGAATGGGTAGACAAATAGGATATACAGGTTTAGGACCCAATTGACACCTATCATCCCCCACAAGCATTGGAAGTGGTAGAGATGGATTTATCTATTGACTTTGACCACTTTTTTGATCTAGTGCAACCTAGTAATATATATATTTATATATCTTTGTAATTTCAATATGTAACTTTATAACTTTTACCTGTATTTTCTAAATTAATGACTGTATTTTGTACATTTTTCAGTTCAGGCCATGTTTTTGCTATTATTACACCTGAAGAAAATGAAGAAGGGATAGATTATTATTTGTGTTGTTGTGTGCAAGCCAAAAAAAAATTGGATCACTCAGTTATAGATGGTGAAGGTTTAGAGTACCATGTCGGTGCAATGGTTGTAACTAGCACATGGCTTAGATGATATTCTATGAAGAACCCTAACTTGTGTTATTCAAGAATTAGCAAACAGAGAGGAATATTCTTCATTATTCAAAAATTTTTGTTGCATCAAATGTCCACTTGATAAAATATGGTGGAAAACCACATAATAAGATTCTTTGGAAAGTTCACGAGTCAAACCATGAGACAATACTTGAGACATAAAAATGTAGAACAGATCTAGTTGGCTCATTAGATTGAATAGTGAGAGAGGGAGAGAGGGAAAGAGTGATCAATTGGATCCAAATACAATGTTGCAACCTCTCCCCCAATATTTTCCACATGACATGGTGGGTATTGTTATTATCTGTAAGTGATGAGATAAGTTTAAATCACAAATTTTATGTTTTGATTTATTTAGAATCTAGATACATTATTTGAATTTATATTAGATTCTTTAATAGGACCCATTTTTATATTAGTCATTTGAATAAGTGAAAGTTTAAAATTTGTTGTTTAGATCAAAATGTAATGAAAGAACATGAAAATTGTTAGAATGTGAATTCTTTGTGATGTAAAATCATGATTGTCTACATGTAACTAGAAACTTCAAACTGGTGAAAGCAAGGATATAATGGGAGAAGTTTTCAATACTCATCAAACAAGGGTTGTCATACAACTTAAAAAGCAAGGATTTGTAAAAATGGATAATTCTTAATGACAAGCCACATTCAATTTTTGTCATTCTCTAATTTTAGTGGATTAATCTTATCTTAATTTTTTTACTGTACTAATTCTTCATTTGCAAGTCACCAAAGAAGAGGGCTATTAAAGTCAAAGCAACAGTGATAAAGGGTGAGATGCCAAAATCATCTATGAAATGGTATTATCAATTCATATCATCAATGTTTATTAGTTCTTTTTTTTCAAGTACCATTGTGTGTTAATCATCTTATGCCTAGGATTGTAGAGGATCACAATCATCAAAAAGTAAGAAGGAAAATAGGTCTTGATTGGATGACAATGGGGTAGTTACAGATATAGTTCTCTCTAAGGATAATTTTGATCAGCCAATGTATAAATTGAGAGAACCAAAAGACTACTTAGGTCTACCGAAAACAAATGGAACTTTTGATATTTTAGGATATAAAATGTTTATTGATGGATTTGACAAGAATTAAAAGTATATAGACAATCAATTTACTCTTCCATAAAAAGGTTCCTACGTTAACAAGTTTTACTGTATTTCTTGATTTTTTTCCATCATTTAATGTGATTTTAATATTGGTGTGTAACTGAAGGAGGACAAATAAAAAAGAATAAACAAGTTGTATTTGTGAACACACCTACAAATAGAAGTGGAAGAAAGTCTAAGGGAGCTAAGGAAGTTGAAACTATAATAGATCAAGACCAAATAGGGATATCATCATATATAGGTGCAAGGAGTTCAAATGATTAACCTTTGGTATATAAACTCCAAAATACTTTTTTTGGTTTTAAACTAAACTTGAGTATGTAGTTGATGTTTTTTCCCTGAAAATGCAGAATGAATGGAGATCACTTGCATGCACTGATTAGTAGACTTTGGAAGTTGGGCTTCACTTCAAAAACATATGAAGAACATGAATAGGTATTGGAAACTTCTTAGATGGAGATTATAATGTTTTAGAATATTAGGACTAGTTTCATGTTGATATCAACCCATTTGTAAAGGCTTGAGACTCATTGGTGTTTCTGTAAACCTTGAGTCCTTAAGACCTATAGGGAAGTTAGTATCTAGGGAAATAGGTAGAAATACCTTATGGTTTAGGGCACCAAGAAAAACTTGCATAGATATAGGTTAAATAATGTAACCTTAAAGGACTTTAAGAGTCAAGACCACATGTAAGGTAAAATGAATCCTTGGTGCCATTATAAGCCAAGATGACATTTGAACCAAAGGTCATTTTTGGTCAATCTAGGTTGTTTTAGGAGGAAAAATGGAATTTATAGTTTCCTAGGAGGTTTTAGATGCCTTAGTAGTTATTTGGAATGATTTAGAAGCATAGGTGAGCAATTGGAACAAAAATTGTCAAAAGAGCAAAAAATTGCAAAAATGCAAGAAAAGTTGCTAATTGCAAAAAGTTGCTAAACAACAATTTTTGCAAAATAAGTTGTCAAAATATTAGGGGGTAGTACAGTCATCAAACCCATTCAAAAAGTGGTTGTTAAAATTGGAGGACATATATTTAAGGTTTCCACAAGTGGAGAAACCCATTGTACGGATGAGTGAACAACAAACATTGAATAAAACTCATAATTTCTGCCTTTTTCTCTATTGTTTCAATTCTATATGGCTTGCAAAAATTGGTAGTAGTGAAAGTTTGATATTTTTGGATAGAGGATTGAGTTAGTGTTCCATTTGATTTTTTTTGAAGTCTTTATCTTACATACAACAAAAGTTACATCAGTTTTTGTAGAGGTTGGTTAGATTTACCCTAAATCTGAGGGTTTCTTCAAGATGGCCTCCTAGCTTGCAAATCCACTATGGGATTTCAATGCCACTTTTGGTAATGAAAGTTAGGAGAGGGCATAGGAGTAGGGTACCTATTTTTAATAGCAAGCCCTAGACTGAACATGGTCATATGTCTAGTCTAGAGTTGAAGAAGAAAGAAGAGTCAGGCTTCCAAACTGATTGATTTAACCCAAATGAAGGGTGTAAGAGGATTAATTGGATTTGAAGAAGAGTTCCAAAGGGTAGATCTAGGTTTGTGAACCCATTTTCTCATACTTCCTTTGTAACTGAACTTAATCTGGCCAATTAGGTATGTAACTCAAAGTGGGTGTAAGTTGGTGCTAGAACAGAGTCTGAGTTTGATCTTTTGGAATCCCTAAGAGGTGGTTTAAGGGTATCTAAATAATTTAAAAGATAGTGTGGTCCTTTGAAATTTTTTTGAGTTTGATCGAGAAAGCTAGGAGTAGCACTATTAGAAATGTTGGTAACAATTATGCAAATCAGTTGTTGGGTGTTGGAGGACTTCAAATTTTAGATTTTCTTGTTGGATTAGGTCCATAAAAACCTTTTCTATCAAGAAATTTTAGTTCTAAACCCATTTGGGAAGAATTTTCCTTTTAGGCCTATTGGAAAGTGGAAAGAGGGCACAATTTGGGGCTTTGGTACCTAGAAAACTCTTGGAGTCAAATTAACTTCATATTACTTTGATTTTAACCTATTTATGACACTATGCAAAGATTTGGAGCTTGGGATTTTGAATGGTTAGCACTTCCTTTGTAAATGCATGAGAATTAGGCCTTAAAATTTTGAGAAATAGTGAAAATAGTCATATACCTTCCAAAGAAACTTACCCTATCCTTTTGGTATGTTAAGGTGGTACATAAAGGGTACTTAAATATATAATTTATTTTCCTAGTGTTTCAGAAAAAGTTGAAGAAAAATACTTGTGAGTGCTGCTACAAGGCTCTAAGGCATGCTATTAGGCCTAGTTTGATGAATATTGAAGTTTTGGTGTCTAAACCATTGAAGAAATTTTGAAACCTATTCAAGTACCTTGGATTTCATATTTTAAGGCTATCAAATCACATCATAAGACTTTTTGGTGTATAATTTACCATTTCACTTATTGAAGGCACTTTTGGTCACTAGATTCAATTGTGCATTTGATTGAGTTTGTATTTGGCACAAAAGAAGAATCACAAGTGAGATTTGATAGGTTAATTTGTATTTGATTGAGTTTGCATCACAAGTGAGGTTTGACAGGGTAATTTGATGTAGAGATGACACAATAGAAGCAAGAATCAAGCCTAAGCCCTACACAACCTTTAATGTGCTCACAAGGATTGAACAAAAGATTTGGTCTACTTCCTCAATTGAATACTCCTCCTAACAACCACTAAAAAGGGTTTCTAGACTCACCTTCTACAAGTAAGACTCAAAATAATATGCACCCAACTCAAGCAAATATGACAACCTCCTTTGAAATGGGCAAAATGAAGATTTTGTTGTTCTAGGATTTTCCACAACTAGCAAGGGCTTGGGACAACTTAGTCTCAACACAAATAAAGAAAACCAACCACTAGTTGTACTCCCAACAAGTCACAACTCAACTTGCAATTTTAGACCTAGTAGCCTATTAGGTCTCCTAAAACTAATTTTTACCAGTAGCTCTACAGCTCATCAAAGGACCCGAGGAATAAAATGCTGATTCAAGTACCCTTTTTCAAGCTCTAACAAACTCCAAAGTTTTAGAGACCGACTCCACTCTAGCATATCCCAACCAGCACCAAGTGCTTAGGCCGTATTAGCCACTTTAGGCTTGGTTTTCAAGGAAAATGGTCAAGAACGGGTGCATAAAATCAAATCTCCACTTCTAGGCTATTCTTTAGCCTCAAATAAAAGTAATTTGTTTCGACACCAAGTCCTCGAACTCTTTAGATCATTCTATCCACTCTAATATCTCCAAAACAAGGTCAAATACATGTAGATATTTTACGTAGGGCTTCCTTCCAAAATTCACCAACTTTTCCTCCTACTCAAAAACTACAAAAAATAGGATAATATACAACCCTAACTTGCTTCATACTAGAGAAGAGAGAAACCCACTAGTGGAATCTCAAGTTTGGGGCATTTTATTGTCCAAAGCCTCAAAACAAGGGTTTCACATACTAGCAAGGAACAAATTTTGATAACTATTGCCAAAAAATTAATAAACTCTTAAAATCAAAGAAAAAATATTCTAAATAGTAACTCCAACTTTTTAGTGTAGAAGATTCAACCCCCAATTAGTGGATTTCGTACAACATGTGAAAAATCATAGAAAAGTGTTGGAACAACAAGAATTGTATTGATTCTTGAAAGAAAATACAATTAAAATGTCTATATATCTCCCTCTTTGAATGCTCAGAGCCTATATAGGCTATTTACAATTTATTTAACCAACCCTTGGTTAGTTTTAGCTATTGGAAGTTGTATTTTGAAAAGTTGTCAAGAAAATTGGAAAAGTTGCTAGGCAACTTTTTTGCAATTTTTCAATTTTTGCGCTAAGACAACTTTTATTTCAAATATGTTTGAAAATGGACTCTAAAAAATCCTAGGGACCTTATTAATGTTATAAATACCTAAACATGCCTAGAAAACATAGAAATAACCAAAAATCCACTTATTGGACCAATTGATTTCTAGCCCAAGAAATGAAGGTTTGGTGGAAGTGTGCATAGATATGCATGGATGCTTAAAAAAACTTGAAAATCCTTGCATTTAATACATTTCCTAAGACTATTTTTTGTTTTGGAGTCATGGAAGTAAAGGGATACAAAATTTCCTTCTTTGAGCAAGGGTTAATTAGGTCTAATTAAAGGGTAGGTTGTGAAGGAAGTCTTCACCAGTCTAAAGGTTAGAAACTGAGACTAATATGAATTTAATATCTCTGAAAAGGGTATTCAAAAGTGTCAAAACATTAATAGGTTGTTTGAGAATCTTGGGAATGAAATGTTGATTTCAGTGTTGGTAGGCTACTAAACAAGCCTAGAAGGACATAGTTGAAGAATGGTGAAAGATGGGTTGATAGGAATGAATGGGGAGTTGGAACATCACAAATGTATTATGTTAAGATGGTCTAAAGTGTTAGGATCAAGGGTTGAGGTCAAAATTGAGTTTTTGTGTGTTGGAGGCACTAGATAGACTAGATGGCCTAGGATGGAGTTGGTGAAATGAGAGATTGGAATAAGGAAGTGGGAAGGTGAACTTCATTGGTATGGTTGTAGAAGTAATTTAAAAAGTTAGAGAACTCTGTTTGACCTTTGATTAGCATTGATTCCTTGAGTTGATTCCAAGTTTCTTTTTGAATCCTCGAGTTGAGTTAGCCTACGTAAGGTGAAAATGGAGGGCTCTACATCATAGGTCCTAGTGTACCTTGTAGTTTTGAGTGTCCACTTCATGCCCTTGCACCAAACAACAACAAGAAGCATGAATACCATTTAGAGCCTTTATATTATCACTAACTCAAATCCCAAATCATTTTAAACACAAATCAATAAGAACACTAAAATATTGAACTCAATCATAACAAAAGATAGATTATTATACTCAAACATTAGGCTCCTTCCTCATTTCATCCATTTGTGATGATGTAAAAAGAGAAAAAATGTATAAAATATTGTCCTCTTGCATAAAATGTTGTTCCCTTTCATTTTTTTCCACATTTTTCCATTACATTAAAAAAATAAATTGAAGATTAGGATACCCATTTCGCTCCTCTATAACATATCAAAAGATGAAGAATCATTGTTTTGTACTAAGTCTGTGCTATTATACTATGGGCCACTTTTTAGGCATAAAAATGAGCAATATAGGTGATTTTCATGGAAAAAAAGGTTTTTATGTTTCTTAGAAGGTTATAATGATTCCTAGGGTTTTTAGGTTAAGTTTTAGGCATCTAGAAATTAAGATGTCAAAACTTGCAAAAAAATTCAAAAGTTGTCAAAGCAAAATTGCAAAATGGCTAACAACTTTGTAAGAGTTTGGAAATTGGTGAAAGGATGAGCATTTGGAGATAAGTTATTTTACTATTGTCGAACCTTTTCCAAGTCATAGAATTGAAATTAAATGAAAAATGTAAAAATTGCACTTTTTGTCCAAAGTTGCATTATTAAAAGTTGTAAAAGTTGCTGAAATTTGCTAGTGGAATAAGGGTCGTGAGATAAAACTATCTACTTCATTAGCTCTAGGTGTCTAGGTAAACCCTATCCGCAACCTCATCCCCTCCTGTTCAATTCTCAAACATTTTTGAGCAAACCAAATAGAAATGTCCCTAAGGAACACTAAATGACACAGGGCTGCAATATTTGATGGGGCATATCTTGGACCTCGTGTGAGGTATGGATGCAATTCTAGTTCTTATATGACCATGATGTAGAGACTTACAATAATCTCTCTCACTTTTTGGAGATCATTCTCTATTTTGATTTTGTGATGCCATCTTGAGTGATGCTAAAACTTGTAGTGTTGGTCAGTACAAAGTTGTCAACTGTCAAATCTCTCTCACCTTTTGTCATGGGATTAAACTATCTACTCCATTATCTCTATGTGGCCAATTAAACCATATCCCCAACCTCATTCTATCTTATTTAACACTCAAATTTCCTCGAGCACACCAAACTAGAACATCCCTAAAGGTCATTAAATGCCATAGGGCTGCGATCTTTGATGGGGCATATGTCAAAACTTGTGTGAGCTATGGATGCAATTCCAATTCCTATAGGACTATGTTGTAGAGACCTACAATAACCTCACTCTCTTTTTGGAGATCATAGTCTATTTTGGTTTTGCAATGCCATCTTGAGTGATGCTGAAACTTGTGTTGTTGGCTAGTACAAAGTTGCCAACTGCCAAATCTCTCTCACCTTTTTTCATGGGATCAAAATGTCTACTCTGTTAGATCTAGATGACTAGGTAAACCCTATCCCCAACCTCATCTAATTCCATTTGGTTCTCAAACATTATCGGGCACACCAAACTAGAACATTCCTAAGGGTCACTAAATGCCATAGAGCTATGATCTTTGATGGGACATATCTTAGAGATTGTGTGAGGTATGGATGCGATTCTAGTTCCTATAGGACCATGTTGTGAAGACCTACAATAAACTCTCTCTTTTTTTGGAGATCTTACTCTATTTTTATTTTTTGATGCCATCTTAGGTGATGCTAAAACTTGTACAAAGTTGTCAACTACCAAATCTCTCACTTTTCATCATGGGATTGAACTGTGTGCTTTGTTAGCTTTGGGTGGTTGAGTAAACCCTATCCCCAACCTTGTCCCATCCTATTCAATGCTCAAACGTTCTCAAGAACACCCAAATCTAACATCCCTAAGGGTCACTAAATGCCATAGGGATGTAACCTTTGACAGGGCATATCTTGAAGCTCATATGAGGTATGGATGTGATTCTAGTTCTTATAGGACCATGTTGTGGAGACCTATAGTAAACTCTCTCACTTTTTGGAGATCTTATTCCATTTTTATTTTGTGACATGATCTCGGGTGATGCTGAAACTTGTAGTGTTGGCCAATACAAATTTTCCAACTGCCAAATCTCTCTCACCTTTCCTGCTGGGATTGAACTATCTGTTCTGTTAGCTCTGGGTGGCTAGGTAAACACTAGCCCCAACCTCTTCCCATCCTATTGAGTGCTCAAATTTTCTTGGACATGCCAAACTGAAACATCCATAATAAAGATAATGACACATTAAGGGGCTTACAAGAGTTCATAAGTTTCTATTTATCTCCCCAACATTGAAAATGTCACGGAGAAAACATGGTGTGATGTGTAGAAGGATAAGATTATAAAGGGCTCATAACTTTTCCTCCTCATCATAACTCATGATCTTAAGGGTTTATTAGAGGTTGGCTTAATATGTCACATATTCTAATGTGCCATAGGTTTATAAGATTGTGTCAAAACTATCAAAGTCCAATGATATAGATCACTATTTTACATCATTATGAGGGTCTACGAAGGAATAATCAATGCATCACTATTTTGCATCACTATAGAGACAACGTTAATGATAATCAATGCATAAGGTAAGGGCATTATGAAGGAATGACATCAAAGGAAAATATTGAAGGCAACAATAGTGAGTGTGATGAAGAACTTTTAAAACCTTTCTAGTAGCTAGATCTTTGCTTCATTAATGTTTCATTACATCTTGAGAATCCTATTACATACACCCTATTTTTCAAAGTTCTAGGATCAACATAAGCATAGCATTAAAAATATTCATCCAATTTTGGGGTGGAAGTTGTGGAATATTGTAGGAGCATGTTTGTCCAATTCTCATTAAAAAATGTGATGTCATCTTTTCCACTCACAGTAGGGCTAAATGCAAGTTGTATTTAGCATAGGTGAAATGCCAAGATAGTCTAGATTCAAAGAACTAGGAACTAGTTGCATCATAATTGTCTCAACATGATGCCATAAAAGTATTCTTCTTCAAAATTCTTCTCCTCCCTAATTGCAACAAGTCTGAGTCCATAAGTTTCTATGGCATGGATCATATTGTTGTTTATAGGATAATATTTTGATATGCCCAAACATAATGAATCAATGATAATAGCTCTTTGCATTTAGATAGGGAATTAGAAGTTAAATTTATCTATCTTGCCTTTAAGTAGTTAAAAATTTCTCTATTTTAGAAATCACAAAAAGTTGATATCAATACTAAATAGAATAAAACTAAAACAAATACTTGTGTGTAATTTTAATCCTTTTATAATCATAAAAATGTGTTACTTATATATATTTAGTTGGTCAAATTCATTTGGATTGGTTTATGGATTCATGTCGAGCTTCCAATTGTTGACTAATAGCCATTAAATGAGACCAAGCTAGTTAAAAGTTTGTTGGGGATACTTTTGAAGGACTTTATGAAATTATTGATACTACCATCCCCAACTCATAAATAAGGAAAAATATTGAAAAGATGAAATGATCTTGGGTTGAAGTAAAATATCAAGAAGTGATGCACTTAATGAGCCATAAGAAGCCCATGTGTACATTCCCCTACTATAACCATGTATGTATTTACACAATCTCCCTACGAGGATCCCAAGTATCTATTGCTATTATTAATTTGGGAATCACTATATGATCCAAAATGTTATGAAGTACTGAAGCATATAGTAACTTCTCCTATGTCTCTAGAAAATGTAGCAAAGGTTTAGGGTCCCTTGGCTCCCAGGAATTTGTAGCAATTATTCTCAATACTATAAGATTAACTTTAATGAAGAGTTGAGTGTAAGGAGTTGAAGAAGCAAGTTTTTCTTTTGTGTAAATGCCAAAATCATGAGGCTTGTTCCCTTACATAAGCCTTTGACACAATGACATTACCTCTAAACCATGCAAAGGATGTTGAAGTGGTTCCCAACCTTGAAACACTCTTATAAACAATGCCAGAGCTAAAAAATATGCATAATAGAGAACATCTTATCTAGTGTAGTACAAGATTAAGTAATTCTACCTATAAAATTATTTATTCTATAAGGTACAACATTGACCAATTGTGGATATAAGGAAATATATGCATTGGAATAAATGTGAGTGCAATGTATTGTTTTCAAATTCAGACTTTCTATATGTTTGTAATAATAATTTATGATAAATGTTTAGATGCAAAACATAGAAGGTAGGCTTTAAACATGAACAAGAAGATCATAAATCAATATGAGAATGACATAAATTGTAAATGATAAATTTTTTGCTTTAACATTGATAAATTTTATTGCTAATCAATATTGTATCAAAAATTCAAACTAATTAGGTATTGAATTAAGCTTGATAAAAAAATGATAGAGAAGGAAAACTTTAAAGATGAACAAGATTGTAAATCATATGATGATGACATATTGGCAATGATAAACTTATGCTTAAATAGTGATAAAGTTTATTGTTAATCAATATTCTATCAAAGTTTTAAACAAATTAAGTATTGAATTTAATGTCATACATGAACAAACATATAATGTAAAATGATAACCAATAATGTCATGTACATTAACAAACACATAATATATTATGATAACCAACAATGTTGTACATGAAAAAGCATATCATATATTAACCAATAATTTCATAAGTCTAATAATGTCATGCATCAAATAAATGTCATACATCAAATATAAAATGTCATATATACATCAAATGTATATTGAACATGTCTACTGACATAAAACCCAACATATATGTCCATTGATGCATATACATGTCTATCAACTATATCTTCTCCTTCCCAGAAGGGAAAGGAAACAAATCTCTTGAGGTCTTCTATTGTTGTGTGGAGGGAGATGGTGGTGATGATGGGGTCTTCCTCACATGCTTGTTCATCCTCTTGTTGAGGTTCTTCTCTAACTCAAGCTAATACAAACAAAGTAGTTATGAATCAATAATTATTATACATTAAAATCAAATATATGTACACAAAAAATTAATTATTTTCTTACCACCATCAAATAGTCACTTTGTAAGTCCATCTCGAAGGCTCATGGATGATCAAGTGTAACAAGACCCTACAACAATTCAATCAATATAATTACTTATAAATAACATTAAAAATTTTGATACTAACTATTATAAACAACAACTAAAACCAAGAAAATTCTTTCATACCTAAGTCAATGGCTATGAACTAGCCATAGTTGTAACAACTTCACGATTGATGGACTATCAAAGATGAGGAGGAGTGTCCGATATCAAGAGACAGATGTCATTTAATACACATTAGATGTAACATGAAACATGAAAAAAATATAATCAAATGAATTAAATTAACATGAAACAAATGTAGCTCTATGAAGCTCATATCACATCTACACTCTGAGTCTATAGTAAATGTTGATGGTCCTGTAGAGAACTGATGCACATGCATAATTTTTTTTTTCAATCCTTAATATGATTACTTAATAAATATATGCATTAATTTAAATGATTAAATTGATACATACCTCTGGACTGGTGGATGGCACAAAGATGGGGTTAGGCGATCGCTACTAGGCCTACAAACATTCTGACCCAAAATTTGGAACAATATCAATAGATGCTAATTAATTAATCATTCACTATACATATGAAATGTGATCAAATTAGTCAATTACAATTGTAATTTACCTATGTGTCAATTCCAAATGTCTCATTCAAGAATTGATCAGTGATGAGCCCATCATCTGCACCATCCCCAACATGAGTGCCAAATATGCATAAGGATCTGCATGATGTGCACATGTGACTGCAATGCACAAAAGGCTCCCCCTCAAATAATAGACTTGTACAATGAATGAGGGTCTGCAACAAAGCATTAATGGTCCCTAGAGTGCTGGCCTCTACATGTTGTTTCACAACTGAAGGAATAGTCACATGCTCACCCTATGGCTTGACCACAGGTGTCCTAACTACATTACGATTGTGACATGCCCCTAGCCTCTCAAATGATGACCCGCAACCTCTACCCTGGGAGTCTAATATATCAAAATAATTGAGGATCTCCCCAAGGACAAAATCACAATAAAATTTCTTTAAGATATACATGGGGACCTCGTGATTGTTGCAAGGGCATCAAAAATCATCCACCATCTATCCCAATGATTATTTCTAATAGCATCGTGTGTGCACCAATGGATGGGGAACTATTTAGTACTCTCTCTAACAATATTTTATTCACTGGGTTTTTTGAATAATGCACATATTCTACCTTTTGGTATATCTTTTTTTTAACATCTTGATATGGAAATTTATTTGCATAATATCTTTTTTGTTCATCCCTCTTGACCTGCCAAACATCTAATTGATCACTAACAAAAGCTATGTGGGTCTTAATGGATTTGAGGGATGATGTCAATTGAGCTCTCGTTGGATTGGTTTGTCCACATTCTTTCAACCAACCAATGAGTCCTTCTAATTTAGTTTTGCCTCTTTCTATTTCATTTATTATATTTTCTTGTGTGCCAGGAGAAGGTCTTGCAATTGGTGTAGGTTGCAAAATTTGTTTTTCTTCTTGTGGAGGGTTTTGGTTTTGATTTTCTTGAGGGTTTTTGTTTTGATCTTGTTGATGGTTTTGAGCTTCTTGGGGATTTTCTAGTTCATTATTGACATTTCTTGATTAGAAATCAATTGAAATCTAAATAAATAAACAAATCTAAAGAATTTTTTTTAAAAACCTACAAAACAATATAAAAGACATATCAAACAATGCAAAAAGAAATTTAGATAACATATGGCATGCTCATGATCTCAAACTTTGATGGCGAGGAGGCATAATGGCAAGGTGGGTGGTGAAAAGCTTATTTTGTTGCAATCCATGTATGCACTATTGTGAGGAGAAGTAGGAAAAATAAGTGAAAATGAATAGGCTATGGTTATGCAGCCCATTTATAATATTTTTTATTTTTTAAAAGAGCATACATGCTATTGAAAATTGAAAAAAAAAACAATGTGTCACCTTTTTGGCACCACAGCTTGGTGCACTTACCCTAGGTTATCATACCAAAGTGTAAGCTCTTCCATTGGCTGAAGAACTCTTGGATGATAGCTGGGGGACACCAACTAACCCCAAGGTCCTTGGTTAGGAGGTTCCAAACCTTGGAGGAATAGGGGCAGTGAATAAATAGGTGATTAACCATCTCCAAATTGTGCTTACATAAGCTACACCTGTTGGTGATAATCTAACCTCTCTTAGCCTAATTGTCCAAAGTAAGGATTTTGTCTTAGAGAAAAAGCCAAAAGAAGATTTTGATTTTTGGGGTAAGGCTAGGAGTCCAAGCCTTAGCCCAGATGGGTTTCTCCATTATATCCTACAATGAGAAATACCCAAAGGTGATAGAGTATTGCCCATTTGAGTTATCTCCCCAAATGACTTCATCCCTCTTATTATTAATGACTTATTATTAATGACTATAGTATTCAAGCTAATCATCAAATAATTGAAGTTCAGGGATATCATGGATAGGTCTTGCCATCCATGACTAGTTCTATAATCATTGACTTTTAGACCATATCTTCTTATGCATAGCTCTACCCATCTTCCATAACTAGGGTAATCAATTAGAGGTCATTGGCTTGTCCAATTGTCCTACCAAAAAAATATATTTTCACCTTTGCCAACTTTCCATTTAGCCTTGGAATTAGTGAGGAATTTTTCCTTTAGGATCCTATTCCATATGTAAGATCCTTGAGGAATCTTATTCTCATGAAGGAAGAAGTTGAGAGAATACCTTCAAAAGTATTTCTCAATCATAATTTTTGTCTATTCTCTAGTGCTTTGAAAAATGTTCCAAATCTATTTGGCTAAAAGGGAATTATTGAAGTGTGTGATTTTTCTAATACCAAGACCTCCATAGCATTTGGGGAGGCAAACATGGTCCCAAGCAACCAGATGATATCTCTTATGGTCTTCAACCCCTATTTAGAGGAAGTCCCTCTAAATCTTCTCCATCTTGTCAGCATGCTTAGCCAGTATCCCAAAAAGACTTAAGGCATAAGTGGGGAGATTTTGGAATATAGATTTCACCAAAGTGCATTTTCTTGCTTGGCTAAGGGTAGCAACATTCTAGCTAGCTAATTTCTTGCTGAATCTATCAATGATGCTATTCCAGAAAGAGTCTAGGGATTTGGACCCTAAAGGCATACCAAGATAACTTGCTAGAATGGTCCCTATACCACTTCCCAGGATCCAAGAAATTTTCCTCCATCTCTCAAGTGGATTGTTGGTGAAGTAGACTAAAATCTTATTCCAGTTAATAACCTAGCCAAAACCCTTAGTGTAAGTATTCAACATCTCCCCCCAAAATAGTATCATCTAGAAATTGTTAGTGAGTGAAAGAAGAATGACCAAAAGAAGGCTTGAGACCTTGCACATTATAGTCCTATATTTTCTTTAGAATTAGTCTTCCCAAACATTTAGCCAAAATGATGAAGAGAACATGACATAGGGGATTACCCTGTCTCATCCCTCTTGAAGGGAAAAATAAATTTGAGGGGGAATCATTAACTAAAATAGACAAAGAAGGGGAAGAGAGAAGCTAAAGGATAAGTTTACAAACATAAGCATCAAATCCAAAACCCTGGAGGACAACCATCAAGAAATTCCAGTCCACCCAGTCATAGGCTTTAGACATATCTAGCTTGAGCAAAAAACCTTCCTTCTTACTATCTTCAAGAGAGTGAATCAGCATATGCACTATGATAATAGAGTCTAGAATCTATCTCCCTAGGACAAAACTAGTTTATTATGGGGAAATAATCAGATGAAGAACACTAAGAATCTCAGTAGCTAGGACTTTAATACAATTTTGTAGAAAGAGTTGCAAAGGCCAATGGGCCTGAACTTGCCCAATAAAATCTACCCCCAAGATTTTCGGTGTGAGAACTAGAAAAGTGGCATTGAGCTCTTTCAAAAGGCTTTTGGCCCCAAAGAATTCTTACATAGCCTTCACAATGTTCCCTTTGAACACCTCCCAATAGACCTAGAAAAAGAAAGTCAGGAAGCCATCCAGGCCAGGGGCCTTGTCACCCAAAAGGGAATTGAGAGCTTGAAAAATTTCCTTCAGAGGTGGGATAGCTTTCAACATAGAGTTGTGGTGGGCTTGCAAAAGTGAAGGAATAATAGATAAAATTTCCTCTTGATTAGGCATCGAGAGAGAAGGATCCTTGGTGAAAAGGGAGGAGAAAAAGTACATAGCTTCTTTTACTATTTCATCATCCTTAGATAAAAAAGTTTGTCCTTGCTTGATACTAGAAATCTTGTTATTAGCACAATGTTTAAGGGTAGATAAATGGAAGAACCTAGTGTTTTGGTCCCCTTCTTTAAGCCAATTAACTCTTCATCTTTATTTCTAAAAATGTTTTTCCCTAGAGATGATGTTGTGGAGGTTAGAGAGAATAGACCTTTCCTCCAGCCATTTATAGTCATTATAACCTTCTTGTTGAATCTCTTCCTAAACCTATATGGAGTTGATTAGTCTTCTCATCCTTTTCCTGAAATAAGTGGCCAAAGTCTGATTTGTTCTAGACTTCAATATTTTTTTTCACATTCTTCAATTTTTGGGCTACCCTGAACATTATGGTATCTTCCACCTCAATGTTCCACCATGAAGTAATCTTGGTTTCCAAAGCCAAGTGGGAAATCCACATTTTCTCAAACTGAAAAGGAAAATTCCATTTGATCATTAAAGGGAAAACAAAGAGAAAAACGGGAGAATGGTTCAAACCCACTCGAGGTAGAAGGGAGAGTCTACAGGAATGGTTTGTAGCCAAATAGGGAAAATAAGGGCTCTATCAAGACAAACCTAGATGCATTCCCCTCCAACTCTCCTATTAGACCAAGTGAATCTATGCCCTAGGAGATCAACATCCATAAAAGCCAAATTGTTAATGAAATTTGAAAGGTCTAACTTACTTTCCTAATCTGGGGCAAGTCCTATACATTTGTCATCTTTAGAAAGGGGGGAATTGAAATCCCCCCCTTTGTTTATGTTATTAATGCTAATAACTTCTAAGATCTTAGCCCAAAAGACCTTTCTCTCCCTTTTAGTGTTGGGAGCATATAGATTTAGAATAAACCAAGAATCATCACTATGAATATGGGACACCTTACATAGGAGGGCATTAACTACATTATAAATGGTAGAAATCTAATAAGCCTTGTTGCTATAGAGCATCAACACCCCTCCTATAGCTCCCTCCAAATTTGTGGCTTTTCTACTCATTCTTTAATTGAAAGAGAACTTGCCTAACACATCTTTTCTCATCTTGGTTTCTTGAATCAATAAAAAATTTGGTCTTTAATCTTTGATCATATTCCTAACTATCTCATGTTTATGAAAACCATTTAGGACCCTTATATTCCAAGATATGATCTTTATTTCTTACTTCTAAAGTATTCCTTGATGGTTCTCTGGCTCCCATTTTCCAAGTTTTTTCTAGTCTCTTCTTGCAATAACTAATTTGGTTTTTTCCTTCCTAGAGTCTTAGGTTTTACCTTGACATCATCCTTAACCCTGCTTCTAGTTTTTGCTGGTGACAATGGAGGGTGGTCACGATTTTTATTCTTCTTTTATTTACCCAAACTCTATCAATTTTTACTATATTGAGAGTAGTTATCAATCCAATCTTCCCATTGTGAGATCTAATCTGGGGAAGAATTGTTAATAAGCTCTAGGAGCTTTTTCCCAAGACCTTTGGATGCTAGCAAATTTTTGAGAGGAGCAGCAAGACTTCTCTCCTAACCAGACCCATCACCAGTGAATCCATCACATTGATTGTGATCCTCCACCCTTGAGAGATCAACATCACCACTATTTAGGGATCCAGAGTCGGAGACCCTTGTGATCTCGAACCAGGAGGTCTCCTGCCTTCCTTCATTCTACTCCTTCTCAACTAGTATGTTGTCTCCTATCACAACTATGGTATTAGTAGTTGGGACCTCAAAATTAAGCTCCTTTTGTACTATATCACTACTCTGGACTCCATCTAACTTTTCTAAGATAGGGTAGTTAGCACCATTACCTCTATCTTTCCTGGTAGCATTCTTCTTAACCTCCCTACCCTCATAGTTCTTAGTCTGCTTAGAAGGTTTTCATCTCCAAATCAATTTCTTCTTCCCCTTGAAAAAAGTGCTAGTGGGCTTGGATTTCTTCTTTCCTTTGGAAAAGGTAATAGGAGCCTTACTTTTTTGCTTCTCAGCCCTAGGGTATTGATTTGCCTTGTGACCAAACTTTAGACAAAGGAAACAAGAAAAAGGCATAGTTTCATAGATCAATTTTTGAACATGCACTCCAAGTTTGGAGTGAAACACCACATTTTATAGCATGTTTATGCCTTCCCTTACCCCTATGTAGATGCATGCATAGTTGAGATGTCTTTTTGAGGCTATGATTGGATCAATAGATAAAAGTTCTCCAAAAGACCTAGCTAGCCCCACAAAAACATCTTCATTCTAGAATTCTTTTTGTACCTCAGGCAGTCTAACCCACATAGGGGCTTGAACAAAAAATGAGTCATTTAGGTTCAACTTAGATGACTTCTTCTGGAGAACTAGAGTGGAATGACCAATAGCCCACTATCCTTTACAGAGAATGTTAGAGAGATCTTCCATGCATGTGAATTAAAATGACAAAAATCCATTGGCCATAGCTATGACTGAAACTTGACCTTTGAGAGCCCATTTCTTCTTAATGAAATTCCTAACATCATCTATATTTGGTCTAGGCCCCAAAAATTTACCAATCAAGGCAGAAGCCATGGATCGAATGCTATGATCCATGATTTAATCTAGGATGGCAATAGTTCAAGTACCTTTCTCTGACTCAAGGATAATCTTAATAGGCAAGAAAGATGACTTACCTAAGGGCTTAACCCCAAAAAGAGATGAGCATTTAGTGGATCCTGGCTAACCCACATTGGGAACTAAAGGAATCTTGACCAATTCCTTGGGGGGGAGCATTTGAGCCCTCATCAGCATTCTCAGACTGATCCCCTGTACTAGAAGATCCCTAACCATCCCCCATCTATGACCTGTGTTCCAAACTAGGGTTATGATTCTGACATACCACAGGAATTCCATCCTTCTTTGAATTCAAATTTTTAATCCCTCCCTTGCCTCCATTCGTACTCCCCATATGTAACCTCGAGTATTTTTTTACTGGGCATATTCTTTTTTTTAGGAATGGCTTATGAGTTTGATCTTCTTGTTAGAGGATTTCATCCATGATTAGTTATATGGTATGGTTTGGGTATTTTTGGGGCTTCTTCATTGGGATTTGATGGAGGATATCATACTTGTAAAGTTTACATCTAGAGGTGTGTGTAGAAAGACATGATACAAGTTATGATTTGCATGGTTTCTCTTTGGTCTAGGTTACGTTCCTAGATGTTTGGTTTTTTCTTACATTGGATTTGAGATTGCTTAGAGATTGTGATCACTAGTTTGTGCTTATGTATTTCATGTGAGAGATGACATGGTTATTCCTTTATCTCTTTCCTCTATTGGTTGTGGAGAGCTTCAGAGACTGTTGGAGATTGTTTTAAGAATTATTCTTGCAAGTTATTGGTTAATGTGTTTTGGATTTCTTTGAGACTACATGGATTCACTTCTTTGAGATGTTGTGAGTGGATTTGTTATAGATTTAATAGTGTCTTTTTTAGTGGGAGCTTCTTGGTATATATCTGGCAGGCATTACTCTTGAGGCTTGTGATTGTAATTTATAGATTGGATATGTTGATGATGTGAGATTCATTTGATATACCTTTGGAGGTATGGATAGTTGGATGGATTGGGCATTTGTTGTGGGTGCTATTTTAGCTATGGATATTCTAACAACTATAGATACATTTGATTACCTTTGAGTTAGGTTTTTTGTTCTGGGTATCTCATTTGGTACAAGATTTTAAGATCTTCTAATACGACGGGTTAGGTGGCATTCTCTTTGGATGGATTCTATGTATATTCAATGGTAGTGGCATAATAGGAGGTGAGAATATTCATGTTTGAGATGTTGTATACTTTGATTTTGTTGTGGGTATGAGGATAGAGCACTTTGTGTGCTTTGATCCTTGATGGTGGATGTGCTAGGAGGGATTGTTCCCTTGGCCACAAATTGACCCTATACAATGTATACAACAAGTGGGAGATTGTTAAGATTATGTGTATTGCACACATTGTATAATATTTTTATATTACAAGTTATTTTATTTTATTATGTAATGTTGCACCTAGATGAACGCGCAACATATAAAGATTCCCATGGGATATACTTGATGAGTTATATTGTAACATTATGATAATATTTCATCTAATTATTAAATATTGAAAAAAAGAATTAAATTTCTAATATTGAATGTAGATTCAATGGGTTAGGTAGCACATCATTTTAGTGTAGGGTTTATGTAATCCCACTTGGTGGTTTTTTGGGACTTGCTACTATATAAGTAGCTAGAATAGTAGTTGTTGTGTGAGAAGAGATAGAAGGAAAAAATGGAAAGTGTCAAGTGGGAAAAGGCTTGATAGGTTAGCCAAGGGAGCATTTGTGAAGGTTGGAAGCATGGCATGGGATGTGTGGATTCATGCTTATTCACATTATTTTTTGATTGTGGCTATGGCATTGAAGGATTCCATTCTTGTATTGCAATGGTTTTTTTGTTGAATAATACATGGTGATGGATGCTTTTGGAGGTTGAGTTTTTCTCTCAATGAGGGTTTCCCAGGGTATATCTTGTGTCATATTTTTGTGGGTATGTTGTCTATTCTCTTGCATGTGGATTTTAGTTGCATATATATTTCAGATCTATTATGGGTAATGTGCAAATGATTATATTCTTTTTTGCAAGTTTTCTTATAAGTGGTATCAGAGCTATGGTTTTGTTGTTGTAACCTAAGAATGGATCCATGGGAATGCATGAGAGGATAAAATAAAGGGAAAATATATGGATTTTGTAGGTTGTTTATTGAAGATCTGAGGATTTTGGGTTTGTTGTTATGACGAGATATTGAAATATTTTTGGTATGTTAAATTATTGGTCAAAAAGATTAATTTCAATGTTTCATTTAAATGAGGATTTTATGAGGAGCTTGTAGAAATGACCTCTTGGATTAAAAGGGACCTCACCATTGGATCGAGGTCAATGTTTCCATACATGTTTATATATAATACACCCTAGATTTTCCATGTTGAGAAGAAATGAAATAGGTTTTTAGTTTCAACCTGTAATAGTTGTCAAATTTAACCCTGTCAAAAAATTTCATCACAAAAAATTAAAAAAATCACAATGAAAATGGTAAAAAGACTATCTTAGTAAAATGATCATAACTTTCTCTTAGGATATCAAATTTCAAACATCTTTAAGTGTTGGAAAGCTAATTAAGAGTAATACAACTTAGTGTAAGTTTGGTTCTACAATTTTGATATTTTTTCAAGTTTCAAAAGCCTAAAAATTAGATGTTGTTTATTTTGAGTACAAATTAGTGTATAACTTGGACATTTGGAGTTAGATTTTGGACTTCATGTAGTCAACATAAAGATCTTGGAGAGCTCTACACATTGGTTTAGATTTGGTATAGGTTTGGCATGATTTATATAGTGATATATTTATCTAAATAGTTTATGATATATATTGACTATGGTAACATTGTGAATTTATGAAATTGTATATTTTGGAGATTTAAGATTTGATGTCATTGTATACTTAGTTTTTATTTTAGGTTGGTCTCATGATGATATGGTTATTAGTTTTTGTTTTGGCTATATATGATGACTTGTTGGGTCTACAAGTTGTGTAGTGTCGTAAGTGGTCTATACTTATAGGTTGCATTTATGACTTGGATATGGATTGTCTTTTTCCATTGATCTTTCATTGTTGGTACATATTCAGATTGATGGCTTGGATTTGGGTTGTCTATGTCCTTAGTCACATGATTTTCTAATTTTTTCTTCATTTAGAAGGGATGAAATATTTTTACCAGGTATAGTCATGGTGGAGGATTGTAGTTGACTATTTCATATTGATAGGTTGGACATATTTAGAGTTTGATGCTTGGTTGAGGGATGTGATCATGGTTCCATGCATTTTGGCATGACATGATTAGATATACAGGTACATCCTTGATGTTCATTAGTTTGGATTCCTGATTTTGTTATGGTGGTATATCTTCTTAGTTGAGGATAATGGTTATTTGGATTATTATAAGGAGCTCATGGTGTGCACTTTGAGTTCTTTGATGGTTTGATGCGTTGGTTGATTTCCATGGTTAGAGGATGATTTTTCATCATGATGTCATGGATAACTTGGATACATAGTTTAGTGGGACCTTGTGACAATGATTAGGTGACAGTGTAGGATTTTCTCCTAGTTTGGTTTGTATCTTCTTTGTTTGGAGATCTTGTTTTCACTTGGTATTGACACTTTTGTTTTGTAAGTGTAGATGTGGAGGATCTTCATGTAAGAGATGGATTTTATGAAGCCATATGTGACTTTTCATAATGGTTGAGTGGGAATTAATGGCATTGATATATATATATATATATATATATATATATATATATATATATATATATTGACTGGTTGTAGATTTTGGAGGTTTGTCTTAGATCCTGTTGCTGTAGATGCGTCTTTAGCAAATTTGCATTGTGGAGATGGTTTTTCTTCATGGTGTGTGGAGATGGTTGCATCTTGAGGACTCAAAGGGTTCTTGGTAAAGGTGTGGTTTATGCTTTCATTTGACATGTTATCCTTGGTGTGAAGATGGTTTCATTATTATGTCATGATATACTCTTGATACATGTTTAGAGTTGTGGCATGTTATAGTACATTCATATCGAGGATGTTATCTCTTGGGTTGATATGGTTAGATCATGTTGTCATGTTTATGTTCTTGAGGCCATGGTTGGAACTTTGACATTGATCTTCATTTAATTTCTTAGTATTGAGTACATTGATCATCATAAGCTGGATACTTCATGATATTACTATGTTGCGTTTGGATTTGCCATGGATTTATTGGTTATAGGTGCTCATGGATACTTAGAGATGGTGATGATGTTGATTTCTCTTAGATTAGAGAAGTGTTTTTTGGGATAGTTGTTTGGTTTAGGTAGGAAGTTTGAGGGGCATTCACATCATATGGACTTGAGAGCAGATTGTTCTTAGATGTGTCTTGGTTGGAGACTTGGATATATTAATGAGCATTCTCATTCCCCACTCTTGGTCTACTTGATGGTTGGCTAATTGAGAGGTATAGCCCATTGTTTCTCTTTGGTGCATTATGTTTATACTTGTCTTTCATTTATATGGATCTTGAGCTATAGTACATTAGTTAGTTCTAGAGGGTTCATTTGAGAGATGGTCTAGCATTGATTATCTCCATTTGCATATGTTTTTATTGTGGTAGAGTTTGGGAGATGTTTTTATATTGGGCATATTCTTTTTTTTAGGAATGATTTATTAGTGTGATATTCTTGTGAGAGGCTTTCATCCATGATTAGTTATATGGTATGGTTTGGTTGTTGTTGAGGCTTCTTGGTTGGGGTTTGATGGAAGAGATAATACTTACACAATTTACATCTAGAGGTGTGTCTAGAAGGACATTATATAAGTTATAAATTGCATGGTTTCTCTTTGGTCTTGGTTATCTTCTTGGATGTTCAATTTTTTCTTACATTGGATTTTAGATTGGTTAGAGATTGTGATCACTTGTTTGTACTCATGTATGTCATGTGAGAGATGACATGGTTATTCATTTATCTCTTTCCTCTATTGGTTGTGGAAAGATTGGGAGATAGTTGGAGATATTTCAATGAGAATTATTCTTGTCAATTATTTGTTAATGTGTTGTAAATGTCCTTGAGACTACATGGATTCACTTCTTTGAGATTTTGTGAGTGGATTGGTTATAGATTTAACATTATATTTTCCCGTGTGAGCTTCTTGGTACATATGTGGTAGCTATTGCTCTTGAGGGTTGTGATTGAATGTTATAGATTGGATATGTTGATGATGTGAGATTCACTTGGCATGTCTTTGGAGGTATGGATAGTTAGATGTTTGGGCACTTGTTATGGTGTGTTTTAGCTACTGATATTTTTACATCTAAGGATACTTGTGATTACCTTTGAGTTAAGTTTTTTGTGCTTGGTATTTCAGTTAGTACAAGATCTTATGATCTTCTAATGCAATAATTTGGGTTGCATTCTCTTTGGATGGCTTCTATGTATGTTTGGTGGTAGTGGCATAATAGGAGGTGAGAACATTCATGTTTGAGATGTTGGATACTTTAATTTTGTTGTGAGTACTAGGATAGAGCGCTTCATGTACTTTGATCCATGATGGTAAATGTGCATATAGGGATTGTTCCCTTGTTTATTTATGTGGCTACAGATTGAACCTATGCAATGTATACAAGAAGTGGGAGATTTTTGAGATAATGGGTGTTGCACACATTGTGTAATATTGCCATATTGTATTATTTTATTTTATTATGTAATGTTGCACCTAGATGGACATACAACATGTAAAGATTCCCATGGGATACACTTGATGAGTTGTATTGTAACATTGTGATAATATTTCATGTAATTATTTAATATTGGGAAAATAATTAAAAGTTTTAATATTAAATGTGGGGTCAATGGGTTAGGTAGTACATAGTTTATGTAATACCACTTGGTGGTTTTGTGGGACTTGCTACTATATAGGAAGCCACAAGGGTAGTTGTTGTGTGAGAAGAGACAAAAGGCAAAATGGGAAAGATTCAAGTAGGACAAGGCTTGACAGGTTAGCCAAGGAAGCATTTTTGAAGGTTGGAAGCATGTCATGGGATGTGTGGATTCATGCTTGTTCGCATGGATTGCTTGATCATGGCTATGTCATTGAAGGCTTCCATGGTTGTATTGCAATGGTTTATTTTCTGAATAGTACATGGTGATGGATTCTTTTGGAGGCTAGGTTTTTCTCTCAATGAGGAATTTCTAGGGTATATCTTGTGTCATATTTTTGTGGGTATGTTGTTGATTCTCTTGCATGTGGATTTTAATTCGATGTATATTTCAGATCTATTATGGGTTATGTGGAAATGATTATATTTTTTTTTCAATTTTCCTTACAATCTTAAGATTTACATGTTAAGAATTTGTCGAGTTACTATTGCTATTTCAGTGTTTTCTGAGTTACAACATTTACTAGTGTAAACTAAGTGCTTGTGTATTAACCAAGAATCAGTAATTTCAATGAAGTTTACGTTATGTATTGACATCTAAGGGATTTAGGATTTATTTTAGTGGTAACTTATTCACCCCTCCCCTCTTAGTTAATCCTCTTATATTTTAGTTAATCCTCTTATATTTACAATATTAATGACTTAAAGAAGAATTATAGCATATACATTGTAGTCACCATCTCAAGCTTACGCTCCCAGGTTGACAAACTAAATGAAGTCAACATACTATTTTAGGAAAAAAATGAAGTTTTCTAGCCATAGAATCACTATGAAAGGATGTATAATCCTTTTTTACTAAGGTATTATGCTAACTAGATAGGTCACCTATTGCTCTTAGTGCCTCCACCATGCTAAAACTCGAAATGGATTTTATATCCTGATCCAACTTAACCTTGAAGGTAGTGATTTTCCAATTCATCCGTTATTAGCATGAGCATATCTAATAAAGGAGTAGTATCCACTATATCCATATTTAATAAAACTTTAGTCAAACTCTATAGGAAACAATCTTAAAAAAATGAATTTGAAGTTATATGCTAAGTTGGATTATGATTTGGAAGATTGTTTTGTTATAGTGGTAGTTGGTTAGGTCCTTAATGCATCCATTTAATACTCGACCAGATATACATTTTTTGATGATATTTTTAGGTATATACAATGGGATATTAGTAGTCTAGATAGATACAATGAGTTATTGCAATTGAAAGGGACAATACATTTTTAATATGATATTAAGCATGGTGGCTAGCATCTATTTTGTGTATGGATTCAATCATGTTTGTTTACTTTTACCTTTCACATTTGGAAGTAATTATTTCTCATTTCTTGTTAGGTGAAAAGGATGAGAATGTTGTCAGCATGGTTCAAAGAAGAATGGTTGAGATAATGTTGAGTTTTCAGTCCTTCAATAAATTACTGTGTAGTAACTTATTAAATAGTAATTTTTGGCCAAAAAATGATTTATGTTTTGTTTTTTCTATATCAAATTAATCATACATTGTTCTACTCCATTTGTTTGATGTTTGGGAACACATTTGGTATTAGTTTAGTTAATGAGTCTCTCAAGAGTTATTTAAGATAAGTTTGGTTACCATTTTAAAATAAGATCAATTACAATACATGATAGTTAATTTGAATAAGTTGGATTACCATTACATTTTCAAAATTAAATATTTAATTAAGTGAATTATTATTGTGATTTGTGAATGTTGGTTTGGATATTTTGGGTTACCATTGCATTTGGGAATATAAAGATGCATTGTTGTCACAATGTTTTTGGTGAGATAGTTAATGTGGCCAACCATTCTTTTAAACATTTATTTTAATGCTTTTTCTACAACTTATGTATTTACTACATTGAATTTAGGGACAATAGAAAGTTAATCTATATAGCCATAGAATGGTTGGAAAGAAAGAATAATCTTTGCCTCATCTTGCAATCCAATCTACACCACAAGTAGTATGTAGACCAGGTAGTAGACATTATTATATTGCCATCTAGATTTATTTGTGTGGATTCTACCATTATTTTCTATTGGAAGGATTGATTTCATATTGCGGTGTTTATTAGACCCAAAAAAAAAAATGAGGCTTATCTTGTTGGAACATCGTCTATCAAAAGAGCACTTAGATGCCATTTGGGCTGCTACTAAAAAGCCAGATCCAATTGAAGTGGTATGAAAAATATTCTTTCTTTTTTGTCCTTTAATTGTATTGGGTACTCTTACTAGTATGTAACTAAATTTTTCTTTGATGCATGTTAAAAAATATGTTTTTGACCTCATTTCTTATTTAGCTTGGTCATTTTTGGATAAGCAATTGGATAGTCTTTTCCATATATTGAAGAATGTATAGGTATTCTAGATAACCACTTGTTTATATTGTGTTTCTTTGGCCACTCCTTTTTTCCAATTTTTGAGTTTGTTAATGATGTTCAATACATTTTTTTTCTTATTCCTATAGGGTCGGTCTATAGGAGATGTTAAAATTCTTGGTTTCTTGAAGAAACTTGCATGAAGTGACACCAGAGGTATCATAGTAGAAAGGTACATATCAATTTGGCTTTACTTTTTTTTGACATGAGAAATGATAAGCCAAGGAGTAAGTCAGCTACAAGGAAATATGCACTATCCTTTATCTCTAGTTCTTTTCAATTTGTGAGATTTATAAATTTATTGTTCATTTATGAAGACAAATCACTTTTTTTCATTGTCACAATTGATATCAATTATGCAAGTTAAGTCTTTAAAAGTCAGAGTCATTGTAATCGGTACATCTTTTAGCAAGTTATTATAAATAAATGAAGATCCATTTTTCTTTCAAAAATGATTTCATGTACACACTATCTAACTATGTACATAGTTGAGTCTTCCTTTCCTTGTATGATTAGTCTCCTTTCTCACTTGAAGATGCACATGGACATGACGCAATAAGTCTGAAATTCTTCATTAACTACATTATACATCACAAAACCAACATGATGATAATTAGTTGATTTGTACATCATTTGAATGTGAGTTGTTGTTCAAAGGAAAATTGTTAGTGAATTCTATGTAATGATGACCATCTTATCCATTGTTTTTATTTGTTTTATGTGGACATTTTCCCCCATTTATACTCAAGTGGATTTTGATTGTTCATGTGAATGATTACATAGATTCTAAAATATAAAGATAAAGAAATTTTAGACATTTGTAATAGGAAAAATTGATAAACTATTTGTAACACCATTAATATAATTATACAATATCTATGTTTTTGAATGTTATTGATTGATAATGCCCTAAATATGGGTTTCTTCTATAGCTATGCTTGCATTAAAACTACATGCTCATCTTCTTTCGCACCTTTACTAAATTAACTATGTGGTAATGATACAAGCTAAGTATTTCTACTACATCTTGAGATATACTCTTGGGTGAACTAACTTATAACAATTCCAATGGCAACACTGATTATTGTGTTAGTTAACTCTCAATAGTATTTTTTTAGATACTTATTTTACAGATTTATTAAATTCTTTTGATTTTCTTGTATTGGGTTTACATTTTATAGTGTCCTTCAAAGGTGAAGGTTGGAGAATTTGTGATTCCTTCACTTAATTTTTTATAGGAAATTATTGTTACAAGGTAGAGTTTTTGTTACACCAAAAGATTGACCTAACAATGCTCAATACAATCACTAGACTTATACAACATAGGAGGCAATTAATCTATTTCACAAATCCAAAAGGGGAACATTGGTGATTAGTCCAACAATCCTACCCTCAACATTACCTAAGGAGATTCAAATCTATGACCAAGCTCTAATACCACTTGTTACAAGCTAGAGTTGTCATTGCACCAAAAGATTGACCTATTAATCCCTAATACAACAACTAGACTTATAGAACATAGGAGGTGGTTAAGCCATGTCATGAATCCTAAAGTGGAATGTTGGTGGTTAGTCCAACAATTATATCTTTGGACAATGAGAAAACATTTAATAGAGTGAGAAAATGTTATTTCATTAAATTTGAAAAAAGTAAAAAACTGTAATAACATCAGTTTTTGAGAACCCTCTATGTTTGGTGGATTAGTTTATGAATATGATATTAAGCGTGGTGGGTACCCTATGTTTTGTGTGTGGATTAAATCATTTTTTTTCTAGTTTAGCTTTCATGTATGTGGGTGTGAGGGAGCTAAGCATCAATAGGATAAGGTTAACTTGCATGCCTACTCATGCTATAGGTGGGTTAGCATGGTACAACCTCAAGATACATTCTCTCCCTCTCTATGGTCTAGATTTAGGGAATTAGACACCCTAATAGATGGGAACCTCATCTATCTTTATCCACTTGTAGGGTCATCAATATAGGTTTTTTAAATATCATCTCAAGGAAGTGGTAGACCTACCAAAGACCTAAAGCTAAATATCCAAACTAATCATTGACCAGGCTATCACTAGTGAATACTTTGGATATTTATCCTCCAATAAATTTTTTTAAGAAAAACTTGTTGGTCAATATTTCCATAAATGTTTCCCAACCTTGGTGGAACTTTCAACCAATCTTGGTCGACAAAGATTTGTTGGTAATTCGACCAATACATTGACCAAAATTGATGGAACATTAAACCAATCTTGGTCAACATTTCTATCAAAGATTTTTTGACATTTTGACCAATGAATCGACCAACATTGGTGGAATTTTTGACCAATCTTGGTCAACATTTCCACCAAAGATTTGTCAACATTTTGACCAATGCATTGACTAGCATTTGTGGAACTTTTGACCAATATAGGTGAAAATTTTGATCAATGCATTGATTAGGATATTATCATGGGTTTGGCATCCTAGTCAATGCTTTGGTTGACATTTTGACCAAATTAGGTTAGAATTTTGACCAATGGTCTTATTGACAAGAGAAGTCAATTTTCACCAAATAAATCATCATAATTTTAACATCTACAACATTTGGTCAATTTTTTTATGACAAAAATAGTCATGAATAAATTGGTCAAAAATTAGACCAACATGAGTTGAAAATTCATCCAATTTTCATCAAAAAATGAGTCAAAATGTACTAGTGGGAGGAATGAGGGTTATCTAAGAAATGGGGCAAATCCATTTGCATTTTATCAGTGCAAATTTTTTCAATAACTACTAATGACTTAGGTCCTTTAGGCATTTTAGGGTTTTCTATGGGTGAATACATCTACCAAAACCTAGATGGTGGGCATAGACACAATGATAGAGGACAAAAATGAGCCCTTGGTGAATGGGAGGGTTTCATCCAGAATGATGTCATTGACTAGAGGAGAAAGTAGGAAGAATGGGATGTTAACTTTTTCCCCATGTCTCAACATGTTAAGCAAAGGAAAAAGGTAGCCATGATAGGTTGTATACTAACCTTTAAGAGTGAAATACTTGATTAACCAATAAAATATAGCACCAAAAGGACTAGGAAGGGAGAGCCTATCATACCCATTTCTAGAACTAACTCTAACTAGCTCTTTTGTTCCTTTAAAAATGTATGCCTAAATTTACTATAATCTAGCATACCTTTTCTTTCAACTTGAACACAAACACAATCCAAACCCATCACTTCACCAATCAGCTTTGATGTCACCACAAATTTGATACTCCCTATCTCCACCTAATACTTATTCTAAGAATTACAAAACCTAGTCAAAAGGGTCATATTGTTTCCTTTCATGTTGCCTAGATATAAGAATGTAATCCCTCTTGATAAAATAACCCTAGATTGCATTGTTTTTCTCCAATTATTTTATATTTCTAGGTTCAATACGTTTCAACAAACCACCCATGATGTCCTCCTTCTCAAACAACTAATTAGTTTTCTTTGGACCCAACTTCATCTTGACAACACCTTTGTGTACAACACTACTCATCATTGAAACTTTCTTTGATGACTTTAAAAAAGAATGTTACTAAGGAGTTTTGAATGTAGAATGGAACTTACCATTTCCAAAAAAGGGTGATGAAAAAATAAGTTGCAAGAGTTAATATTATAAAAATATTTCCACAAATCTTACTCATGATCCCAAATCCACACCTTTTCACAAAACTCTCCCTTTCCCTACCATTGATTTTGTATATGTAGTTAATAATGATGACATGTGGCATGAAATTCCTTGGTTGAGTGGGTTATTTTACAATGCAACTCAATAACTTTCTAACAATGAGATTATTAACTATCTTGGAAAATAAAGGAGATAGATATGGGTTAAGATTCACATGATTGAACCTTATTATTGAAACAATATAGAGAATTTTTTTGGGTTAATTGGGATCAACACGTCATTAATGTGAATATTGTGAATGATGCTCAAACACATCTCAATAGGATTTTTTTCTTTAATGATCATAGGGATGGACCCCTACTGACTTGGTAGTCCACCTAACACCTCTTGTACTCCTAGAAAGTATCATTACGTTTTTTGTTATCATTTAAAACTATTAGATTTAACTCTTACATCTCCTTCATCTTAGTCACCATCTTCCATTCCTCATGTTTTAGACCTAAATAGCCCAATAGTCTACAAATTTGTTCCCTTCTCTAAGGGTGTGTTTGATTAGCACATTTTTAAATGTTGAAAGCCTTCTTTTGCAATCATCAATTATAGGGGCAATACTCCATGGTAATTCGACCATATTAAATAATGACCTCTAAGTCTCCTTCCAACTCAATTTTATTCACTTATAAGTCTTGCAAATTTTTAATACCAAACCACATATCCCCTTCATCATATTCACCATCTTCCATTCGTCATGGTTTAGACCCCACATAGCTTGATAGTCTACAAATTTGTTCTCTTCTCTAAGGGTGTGTTTGATTAGCACATTTTCAAAGGTTAAAATCCTTCTTTTGTAATCATCAATTATAGGGGCAATAGTCAATGGTAAATTGACCATATTTAAAAGAAGTTCAATAATGTCCTCTAAGTCTCCTTCCAACTCAATTCTATTCACTTCTAAGTCTTGAAAATTTTTAATATCTAACCATATTTATATTGCCTCAACATAGTTGTTGGACCTAACTCCTAACAACTTGGCAAAGCCAAGTATAATATCACCATTCTAAACTTTGATAATTCCTTTGGCTCTATTGACACTAGGTTTTCCTTTGCAACATTCATCCACATTATATTTCAACCACCCTTTCTCATGTGGAATCTAGCAGCACTTTTTCCTTTTCCAAATCTTTTGAAAGGTGATATTTATCAAACTTTATTTGATATTACAATTTTTTTAAGCCTTAGTTCAAGAACATTTGGGAATTTAATGATTTTGGGGAAATTCTCATAATTTATACTATCCCTATTGATATTTTTAATGATTTGGAAGATGGAACTAGTTTCCCTCTTTTTATCTCTAAAGATTCTATTATTTCTTTCTTTCCAAACACACTGACTGACCTCGGGAAGAATTATTTCCCAAGAATTAGTAGAGATAGGATGAGAGAAAGGAGAGACCTACCATTGTATCATCAAATCCTTAATATTTTCAAGGAAAATCATGGAAAGATGAAATTCCTTGAACAATAGACTCCAAATCTCAATTACAAATGGTCAATGTAATAGAATGTGACTAATAGACTCAATATTCTTTCTGCATAGGGTGCATGTGTTGGCTAACATGAGGCCATATTTAGATAGATTATTAAGTGTGAGGATTTTTTCATCAGCCCCATCCCACCAAAAATAGTTTATTTTTGGTGGAAGATGATGAGTCTAGATACTCTTTGTCATGTCCCCTTTTCAAATAATTAAAAATAATAATCTTTTCTAAGGCAGGCAGGCCCAAAAAGGTGAAGTTTCGAAAAAAGGGGATAATATTTGGAAGCTAATGGACTAATAAATTAAAATTATTATTAAAATATGTTTTATTAACCCATCTTGGACGTGAGTTAGGGTTATGCCCTCTTTTAAGGAGTTTGGAGGCATTTTGGGCTCATTCCAGAACTTGATTTTTGCGCATCGCTTTGTTGTTCTTCAGAGGCTGCCAAAATTGTGGAGAAGGAGACCCAAGAATGGGATTTTGCAGGTTTCCAGGAAGGCTGAGGATGGGAGTTTGAAGCCATTCCATGTGCATGCTCATGCAGAGTTTTCCTTTGTGCTGAACAGTGCAGACTTGTGGGTTTTCGGGTGTGTTTTTTGTAAGAGTTTGGTGTTTCCAGTTGAGTATTTCATATCAGTTTGGGTTGCTGTTGTATTTAATACTTTTAGATGTTAAAATAGAGCTGAATATATGTATTTGGTCATGATTATACTTCTGTGATAGATTATTAGTGTTTTTGTGGTGTTTCCGAGCTATTCTATGTTGTTTTCGGGAGCCTGATGAGCATTGTTTTATCCTCCGTTTGGGAGCTATTGTGTAAATGTTATACATATCTGGAAATGTCATTTTTTAGGCTGTTATGCTACTAAATTTTTTATAAGAATGTCCACTTTCAGATTTATTAATAATATGTGAAGCTGTGAAGTTTTTGGCACTATTTTCGACATACTCTATTTGGGGGTTTATTGAAGAATTGGTGGATCTTTGAAATATTGGTTGTTTGATTTTAAAGATCTGATTAGAGGCTTGAAATATCATATAAAATCAGAAAAGGGACATTTCAGTGGTATCAGAGCTATGATCTTGCCAGCCTGAGGGTTTGTAGAAGTTTGCATGTCAGTTTTGACAACTACCCAAATCTTGCATGTCAAAATTTATGGTTGCATGCTACTTCTAATCATTTGCATGTTAGTTCTTGGTGAATTTGGTGGTTGCATGTTGCTTCTAATCAGCTGCATGTCAAAATCTATGATTGCATGCTACTTCTAATCATTTTCATGTTAGTTCTTGGTGAATTTGGTGGTTGCATGTTGCTTCTAATCAACTGCATGTCAAAATCTATGGTTGCATGCTACTTCTAATAAATTGCATGTTAGTTCTTGGTGTTTGAAGAATTTATAACCTATTGGGGTTACACTCTACTTTATCCAGAATGGATAGGTATAGTACAGAGTCTCAAAGGACATGATCTTGGACAATTGATATCTAGAGTCAAAATAGTAGAAAGGATGGTTATTTAGACATTCGAGATAAACTTAGGAAAATAAGCCATGACATGTCTGAACAGTTGGTTGAGCACCACCGTATAATGAATGACATGTTGTCTGACCCAGCTAAGGTAGATAAGTTGACTGGATTTCTATTTGGTAGATTTTCTCATAGGGCAGATGACACAATTACCAAGAACTTGCATGAGGAGTTTGAGAAACTAGCTTATAGCCAAGCAGAGGTCTTAGATTCTACTCCGCCACAGGAGGTAGTGAGAAAGGATATTATGCAAATTGATAGTAATGGTCAACTTGATACTCAAATTGAGACAATTGTATATAGGTCGTCAAAGGGTGATGTCACAAGTATTTAGGATGGTATAGTTACAACAAGCAGTGACTACAACATAGTGGGTTCAGATGATGATTATGAGGATGTTGTTATGCATGATGGTGAGATACTTGGTAGAGATGAGCAGACATTGAGCATTCATGACTTTGCTAAGAAAAAGTACCAGGCATAGTTAGATGGTTCATCACATGAGGTTGAGGCTGGTAATACTTCACATGATTTTTCCAACCAGCTAAAAGTGAACAAAGACAGTATTGTGACTTCATTATCTCAACATGATAGGTATGTGGAGTTAGTTGGTATTGGTCATATTACTCAGGTGAGGAGTTTTCTTGAGTTACCAGCTGATTCTAGTTTATGGATATGGACTCAAGATTATTATATTGGTGTTTGGGATTCAGTTGACTGGAGATCTTCAACACTTTTTGGTAGCAGTGTTTGTTTAGATGCTATCATGGATTTGATTAGCAGATTGCATGGTGTTGTCTTTTCTTGTGCTAGAAGCTTGTCTGATGTTGGTATTAGTTTTTATACACCGGTGTTGGACTTTGTTCATATATCTAGTCGACCATAATTGCTGGAATGTGTTGATGATCTTTCATATTTGGCAGTGTGTACAGATGAGTCCCAGGATCATATTGGCATTGATGACATCCAAGAGGATAGAGTGGGCAGTTTTGAAGACTTAGTTTCCTTGGGTATAAAGGAGTTGGATAGCAGTGCTACAGTTTTTGATACTCTATTTGTTGATATGAGCTTTAGAGTTGATTCACATGCTAGGGATGGTAATAATCTAGAGACTAGTAACTTTGAGGATACTCCTTTAGACAGTGCATTAGAGGAGGTTTGTAGGAGACAGTCAAGCCAGTGCCATCATGTGTCTAATCAGTTGAGAGTTAGTGAGTGAGACATTGCTATCGCTTGCCAACATTTTGATGCTACTTGTCAATTGTTAGCAGTTTATGGATGGGGTTCTCCTACTAGTGATGAGTAGGGAGGCAGTTATCTTTCCTTGACAGAGTTCCACTCTTTATGGGAGGCTATCCAGATTCTGAGACAGGATTATATGTAGTTGGTAGCCGATAGAGATTATCTTATGGAGTGGGGCAGTATAGCATATGATGCATTGTTGGCCAAGGAAGATGAGGTGAGTGAGCTTACTGAGTAGCTTGAGGTGACTTTTTAGATTCTTGAGAGTACACAATTGGCTTTCAAGGAGTCATAGTTTCATTTGGATAAGGTGACCATGGAGTTAGAGCAATTACAATCTTTACTAGATTCTGTACAGTCACAAGCTATGGTGTTTGATGATCCAAGGATGTCCATGGTCGAGATTGTGAAAGATAGTGGAGATGGGGATGCATCCATCCTTGATACTAACATTGGCATATTGGGTTCATCCCCACTAGAGTCAGGTTCAGTTGAGTTGGGTGCTGCAACAGATTGTTGTGGTATGCCTGACATGGTGGTGACCTCTAGCACTAATGGCATGAAGACTAGAGATGCTATATCAAAGACCATGTGTGATGTTGGTGAGCCAATAGTTGGCATGGTTCTTGCTAGTAATACTATTCCCTTGGCGATGTCTTTAGAGGTAGTAGTCAGTTCTAACTTGGTTAGTGATCGATTGCAGTTAGTTACATCTGGATTGCAGTTTGAGCCATTGACTAAGATTGGTGCATTCTATCAGCATTACATTGTGAGGTATGCTCATCAATTTACCTTTGATGACCATGTTGATGAGATGATGATAGAGAGATGTACTTTGGTTCCTAGTGCTTATCATCAATTATGGGATAGTTTAATGCCTTGGGATGAGAGTTGTGATGGGCACGACATGGCATTAGGTTCTATAGTTGATAGCTTGATAATACATGACTTAGAGCAGGAGTTTCAGAGTGATGCTTCAGTAGGTGTTGTTATTGATTCTACTCCTTTGGCTATGACATCTCCTGACTTAGCTGGTGATCAGTCACAGTGGGTTGTATCACTTGTTCATGGTGAGCTGTTGACTGAGGTTGGTTTTTTTTATCAACATTGTATTTCAAGGTATGTACATCAGTTAGCATTTGATCCTTGTGTTGAGGAGTTGATGGTAGGAAAATTTGGTTTGGGTTCCAATTCTTGCTGTTTATCTTGTGATGCTTTTTCACCATTAGGGGTGCATGGGAGTTATGGTTATGAGATAGTGGTTGGTGATCTACAAAGTTGTGTTGACTACAAGAGTTTTATATTGTGTGGATTCTCCATACTTGGTACAGTTTCATTCGGGAGCATTCACCATTATTGCAGAGTTGGATTGTACATTCCGTATAGGCCAGTGGAATGCGTTGATGGTATTTAGTGTGTTGGTAGTTTGATTTGTCCACTTTACTTGGGTTTTGATGTTCTAAGAGTTTGTGTCTCGTGGGTTTCTGACTGTGGAAGTTGTGACTTTGGAGTTTGGTTGAGCAGTAATTGTTAGTTTGATTATGGATTCCTCTTGGTTATATTGCAGAGGATATTGCAGGAGCCTGTGTTAATCGACAATAGTATAGTTCATGACTACATTTGGGATCCAGGTGGATTGATTGGTTTATTGTTCAGCCATTTCTTGAGGACAAGAAATATTTGGAAGGGGAGGACTTGTCATGTCCCCTTTTCAAATAATTAAAAATAATAATCTTTTCTAAGGCAGGCAGGCCCAAAAAGGTGAAGTTTCAGAAAAAGGGGATAATCTTTGGAAGCTAATGGACTAATAAATGAAAATAATTATTAAAATATTTTTTATTAACCCCTCTTGGATGTGAGTTAGGGTTATGCCCTCTTTTAAGGATTTTGGAGGCATTTTGGGCTCATTCCAGAACTTGATTTTTGTGCATTGCTTTGTTGTTCTTCAGAGGCTGCCAAACCTATGGAGAAGGAGACCCAAGAATGGGAGTTTGCAAGTTTCTAGGAAGGCTAAGGATGGGATTTTGAATCCATTCCATGTGCATGCTCATGCAGAGTTTTCTTTTGTGCTGAACAGTGCAGATTTGTGGGTTTTTGAGTGTGTTTTTGTAAGAGTTTGGTGTTTCCAGTTGAGTATTTCATATCAGTTTGGGTTGCTGTTGTATTTCAGACTTTTAGATGTTAAAATAGAGCTGAATATATGTATTTTTTCATGATTATACTTCTATGATAGATTATTAGTGTTTTTGTGGTGTTTCTGGGCTATTCTATGTTGTTTTCGGGAGCCTGATGAGCATTGTTTTATCCTCCGTTTGGGAGCTGTTGTGTAAATGTTATACAGATCTGGAAATGTAATTTTGTAGGCTGTTATTCTGCTGAAATTTTTATAAGAATTTCCACTTTCAGATTTATTAATAATATGTGAAGCTGTGAAGTTTTTTGCACTATCTTTGACATACCCGATTTGGGGGTTTATTGAAGAATTGGTGGATCTTTGAAATATTGGTTGTTTGATTTTAAAGATTTGATTAGAGGCTTGAAATATCATATAAAATTAGAAAAGGGACATTTCACTCCTCCAAAAGTTGTCAACAACTAAAGTATCTTCAAGTGATTTGTAAGGTGCCAAACTAATAGAAATGAGACCATTGTTGTTATATCTCTAGAACCATTTGTCCTCTAGGGCTTCATTAAAGAGATAAGGGCTAGGTAGAAAGTTCATAAGAAAGCCTCCTTATTGACATGCCTAATTCACTTGGCCTTAATGCCACATACTAATAAGGTCCTTCCTTCTAGCAGTACCATTGTCCCATTCTAAGTAGTTCTCCACTTTGTCCCCCACATTCACCTTCAACCAATATATAAGGCCAAGTTCATTCACCACCTCCTTGATATGAGCCTCATCCTTCCATATTTCTTCTTAGAATAGGATTTTTTAACCATTTCCTATTTGGGTTCTACAACCTATTCTAATCAAGCACTTGGTTTTCATTTTGTTCTTCCATAGAACAGAGCTACCATTAGGGTTTTTCTTTCTTAGATATAACTAGGAAGGACTATAAGATAAGTATTTATCCCTAGGGATTTTAGTCCAATCTTTAACTTCGTTAACCATACCAATCTAGAGACAAGATCTTTGTTCATACATTTAAGATTTTTGACACCAAGGCCACCATTCTCCTTGGGTTTACATAACTGATTCTAGTTCATAAGAGCAAGATTAAACTTTTCCTCTCCTCTTGACCACATAAATCTCTTTTTGATTTTCTCTAGGATATCCACCGCCTTGGTAGGCATTAAAGAAAAATACATAAAGTACACATGGATGCTTTGGAGAAACACTTTAAGGAGAAGAAGCTTACCCCAAAAACTTAACAATTGTCCATTCCATCTTGCGAATTTCTTTTGAAACTTCTCTATGACACTATTCTAGTAATTGTAACTAGGTTTCTTTGGGAAGAAAGGAAGATTGAGATACATATCTAGGAAAACTTGGATTTTGCATTCTAGTTCAATAGAAATTGTTCTTTGTGTGCCTTGCTGAGTGTTAAAAAAGAAGGCTTTACACTTATGAAAGTTAATGTATTAGCTAGAAAATTTGGCATAGTTATCTAACAAGGACTTCCAAGCCTTAGTTTTAGATAGAAGGGTATGTGTAGGATCAAGGTCAACCAAACTATGCCCTTAAGTGGCAATAAAAAATCAAAAAATCAGGGTTATGTCAACTTGATGTGCAATTTTCTACTTGTTATTAACTTTATATCAAAAATTTGAGAGAAAATAATCTCTACCAAACTAAATCTAGTTTCTAAACTACTAGGACTTATCTCAAAAAAAAAAATTGATTGATCAAAATTTTGAATTTTAATGCATTATTACAAAAATTTCAAAACAAAAATAAGAAGAGATGTATGTCTGACCACATTAATCAAAATCAAATGATAATTTTTTTAATAATATTCTAGATATAACTAGTAGACTCGTGCCTGGATGTGACAAATATTTTTGGGTATTTTTATTCTAAATAAATAATAATTAATTAATTTTTTATTTTAGTATTTTTGGAATAAAAAAACTCTCGTGTCTGACCACCTTAACTAATTCAAAACTATGCACGACTAAATTTTTCATTTTTTTTCCTTACTTTAGAAGAAGCATAGAATGTGATGCATCTTTTGGATTTAAAAAATGTTGTACCATTTGAAAGTTATAGTTATTTTTCAAGTAGTGTGTTAGTCAACACTTCATACGTAACTCCATTAGAAAATAAGTAATAATTACTTACTAAACTCATAATTTAACAAACCTTAAATTTATGGAAATATAAGAACATTCTTAAGAAACCCTTTTCATTTCATCAAATTTTGGTGAAAAAAAGTCGCCAACTACATGTTTGAAATAAAAATCACATAAAAATCAGCCAAAAGCACATTTTTAGGATGTTTTTAAAGTTGACCGTATAGGTTTGGTATCAAAAGATATAGTAGACCTTATAAATATATTAATTTTTTTCATTTAGTATCAGGGTGTGTGGGAAAAAAGTTGGAGTAGATTTTGAAATGGTTTGAGATATTTTAGAACTATAGATTTTTTATATCACCACTTTTTGGCACACCATGATCCTATGCATACCCAGAATAGATTCTCCAAAAAGGACAATATCATCCACAAACTACTCATGTGTTGTAGTGGGGATATTAATGGCCACTCTGATACCACAAATAGCTCTAGACAGCTTTAGTTTATTCAACTTCCTACATAGGATATCTATGACAATTATAAATATGTAAGGGGAGAGAGTGTCTCCCTGCCTAAGGCCTATACTAGTAGTAAAAGACCTCAAAGGTGCACCATTGACAAGAACAACATAGCTAGGTAAGTGCACCAAGCTGTGGTGCCAAAAACATGATACCTTTTTTTCCTAACTTTCAATAGTGCATATGCATAATAGCACACACACACACTATGTCCTGATATCCCAAGCTATAATGTGTATGTGCTATAGTGTGTACATGCTATAGCATGCATGCACTTTTGAAAGCCCCAAATTAGTATAAATGGGCTACAAACTCATAGCCCATTCTTTTTTTCCTTATTTTCTAACTTCCTCTCCTCATAGTGCGTACGTAAATTAAGAAAATTAAAGATTTTCTCCACCTACCTTGTCAATATGCCTCTTCCTCGTCAAAGTTTGAGATCACAAGCATGCCATATGTCATCTACCTTTCCTTTTCCATTGTTTTATATTTTTTTGTGTTATTTTGTAGGTTTTTAAAAAAAATTCTTTAATTTTGTTTATTTATTAGATTGCAATTGATTTCGTTTTAGAAAATGTGAATAATGAACTAAGAAATCCCCAACAAGATCAAAACCAAAACCCTCAATAAGATGAGAAATAATTTTTGGGATAGATGGTGGACGATTTTTGATGCCCCTCCCTGCAATAATCATGAGGTCCCAATGTATTTATTAAGGAAATTGTATTGTGAGTTTTTCCTTTGAGAGATCCCTAATTATATTGATATATTAGAATCTCAAGGTAAAGGTGGTGGGTCATCATTTGAGAGGTTGGGGGCACGTCGTGACCCTAATGTAGTTAGGGCACTTGTGGTCAAGCCATAAGGTGAGCATGTGACTATTCCTTCAATTGTGAAGGAACATGTAGAGGCCCACACTCTAGGGACTATTAATGCTTTGACATAGACCCTCATTCATTGCATGAGTCCATTAGTTGAGGAGGAGCCTTTTGTGCATTGTGATCACATGTGCACATCATGGAGATCCTTATGCACATTTGGCAGTCATGCTAGAAATAGTGTAGATGATGGGCTTGTCACTAATCAGTTCTTGAATGAGACATTTGGCATTGACACATAGGTAAATTACAATTATAATAAAATAATTTATTCACATTTCATATCTATAGTGAATGACTAATTAATTAGCATGTATGGACATTGTTCAAAATTTAGGGTCAAAGTGTTGGTAACCCTAGTAGCAATCCCTTGGCCCCTTTTTTTGTCTCGTCAATGAGTCGAGAGGTATGTATCAATTTAACCATTTAAATTAATACATATATTTATTAAGTAATCATATGAAGGATTGACAAAAAATATTATGTATTTGGATCAGTTCTCTACAGGACCGTCGACATTCACTACAGACTCCAAGCCTAGATGTCATACAAGCTTTGTAGAGGTACATTTGTTTCATGTTAATTTAATTTATTTGATTATATTTTTTTCATGTTTCATGTTACATGTAACGTGCATTATACGACATGCAACTCTTAACATCTGAGACTCCTCCTCATCTTTGGTAGTCCGTCGATCATGGAGTGGTTGCAGCTATGACTAGTTCACATCCATTGACTGAGGTATGAAAGAATTTTCTTGGTTTTTGTTTTTGTTTATAATAGTTAGTATCAAAATTTCTAATTTTATTTATAAATTATTATATTGATTGATTTGTTATAAGGTCTTGTTACACCCGATCGTCCAGGTGCCTTCAAGGTGAACTTGTAAAGTGACTATCTGATGGTAGTAAGAAAATAATTAATTTTGTGTGTACATATATTTTATTTCAATGTATAATAATTATTGATTCATATCTACTTTTTTTTTATCAGCTTGAGTTAGAGAAGAGCCTCAACAAGAGGACAAGCAAGCATGTGAGGAAGACCCCATCATCACCATCATCTCCCTCCACATGATGACTGAAGACCTCTAGAGATTTTTTTCCTTCCTCTTGGTTAGAAAATAATTAATTTTGTGTATACATATATTTGATTTCAATGTATAATAATTATTGATTCATATCTACTTTGTTTGTATCAGCTCAAGTTAGAGAAGAGCCTCAACAAGAGGACAAGTGAGCATGTGAGGAAGACCCCATCATCACCATCATCTCCTTCCACATGATGACTGAAGACTTCTAGAGATTTTTTCCCTTCCTCTCATGGAAAGGAGAAGATATAGTTGATATACATACATGTATAGGCATCAGTGGACATAAATGTTGTATTTTATGTCAATGGACATATTCGATATACATTTGATGTATTTATGACATTTTATATTTGATGTATGACATTTATTTTATGCATGACATTATTAGACTTATGACATCATTGGTTAATATATGATATATTTGTTCATGTATGACATTATTGGTTATCATAATATATTATATCTTCATTCATGTATTACATTATTGATTAACATAATATATTATATGTTCATTCATGTATGACATTATTGGTTATCATAATATATTATATGTTCATTCATGTATGACATTATTGGTTATCATAATATATTATGAGGTTTCATGGGTACTTGTACCCACACCCCTAGTACTCATACTCACATACCCAAGTACCAAGTGTACATATCCCAAGTATCGGGTACTCAGTGGAGAGCATCATAGTTAAGGACCTTGATTGAGATTTTGGAAATTTTTTTTGGTTTTTTATTTGTGTATCAGCTTGTTCTTTATCAAGCTTAATTCAATACCTAATCAGTTCAAAACTTGATAGAATATTGATTGATAATAAACTTTATCACTATTTAAGCATAAGTTTATCATTTATAATATGTCATGATCAAATGATTTATAATCTTATTCATGTTTAAATTTTTCCTTCTCTCTTATTAGTTTATCAAGATTAATTCAATACCTAATCAGTTTGAATTTTTGATACAATATTGATCAACAAGAAACTTTATCAATGTTAAAGCTAGAAATTTATCATTTGTAATATGTCATTGTCATATGATTTATGATCTTCTTGTTCATGTTTAAAGCCTACCTTCTATGTTATGCATCTAACCATTTATCATAAATTATCATTACAAACATATAACAAATCTAAAACTAAAAACAATACATTACATTTGCAAACTTTATCATTGTTCTTGATTTGAAAAATCATTTTCATGACTCATAAATTAAAGTTTCCTATAAATATGAAAGTATAATTAAAAATAAAGTTTGACATACCCAAGTACACCTGTCCCCTATTATACTCATACTTGTGCCCATATGCTAAGTACCCCAAGTACCCCGATCTTCATGAAAACATGTATATTATATGTGGATATTTGTGTTTTTTGTACACCTATGTGGTCTATAGGATCTCTTGCTACTTAGAACATCCCATGACCTTGCCCAACCTCCTCACTATGTTAACTGATCCAAACTTGCAGCATCACTCCCTTACTCTTCTAGGAAAAGTTCCCTCCAAATGTTTTATAGGTCTGCTAGGGTACCATAGCACTCTCTAGTCCAACCAAGGTTTCCATGATGTCTTAAGGTGTTATTGGAATACTTTTACTATGCTTTAATGGATAACAACAATGGGTTTGTACCCGATTTCAAGATTTCTTCACAAAAGCGCTACAAGGAGAGCCCCTAATTAGGGCCAATAGCTCCTTTGTCTTAGAGATTAAACACCTTTGGCCTTAATAAAAATTGATACAATGGACCCATGCTCAAGGATTTTATAGTCTTAGGGTACATATAGGTCGTACAACAAAAATAGCAAAATTGAGGGATTGGTAGGGTTTTCTTGGCTACCTGTTGTCCCCACTTTTAAGACACCTTACACACTTCATCAAGACTCCTCCTCCACAAGTTGTAACCTCCTCATATCCCTCTTTAATCACTCAAAATGGAAATTCTTCATTCTTCAAGATTTTCTTTGAGAGCTCTTTCTTTGCTAACAATCCTTAGCTGGGCATTGCCTAGCTCACCTAGGGCTTGGTCAAAGAATTCTTTGCACTCACTTTAAGGGTCCTTGCTTGCATAATATAATAAATTATGTTCTATAGCTTTGAAATCTAGAAGACCATGGAATTTCCACAGTGGAAACAAGACTTACAACCCTTTCATGATAAACAACTCCCAAACTTGCAGCACATAGGTATCTTTGAAGAAATTGACAAAACATTTCAAAACTTGGTCACAAACTATAACTAATGCATGGTGAATATAGAGGCTACAAGTATCTAGTGTTTTTTAGCTATTATAGAGAACTTTCATATATCTATTGCTTGACCTCATTCAATCTATGTCGCTTAGCTTAAGGCTCCACTTTCATGGCATTAATATCCTTAAAAGTGTATTATACCAGTACTTTCAAATAATGGGATACATGTCCCATGTTCATTTTTGGCAAAATACTTTCCTAAACCTTTTTTTTCTTTAACTTCTTGAATTTGATGCTTTGTCTACTATACAAATCATCTTTCACATCACCAACAAGACAACCATGAACTTCATTGTTTTGACATCTTTTGGAATCAATTTTCTCATTTAGGCCATGAATTTGTGAGTACCTTCTGGCATCTTCTTTAACACTACTATTTCCATAATGCTATAATTGTCACATTCTCCAAATGGAAAACCTTACTATTTCAATGTCTTATCCTTAATGCTATGACAATTGCACATCTTTGGACCTCTAGATTTGTTAGGTTCTTATTCATTAGATCACCATTCATCATAATAATATAATAATATATTAATATAGTGTACCCTCAAAATCACCATATATCACTAGTGCACTGACATGTATGCAAAAATATTTGAAAGCCTCTATTGAATTCTCAGTTCATGCTAGGTGAAACTTGTAAATTTATTCTAATAGAGTTCAACATTGAAATAATAGGATTACATAATAAGTTTCCTCAAACTATGAACCTACCACCACCTAAATGGCATTTGGAGCTCTTTTTCATAGCTTTAGAATTGTGATTGTTCCTTCATGGTTATCCCTTTGTGAACTAACTCACAACTTTACAACTCATTGTAGTATTTGATTGTGAGTCATCTTGCACATACAGAACTAGGTATTTTGTTAAAATATCCTTTAAAAAATTTAATTTATTACTCCTACCATAAATAGTACTAAATGTCTTCTATTCTATTACACATGATTACTAGATTTATTAAGATTGTTGTCTCACTATGTCTTATTTTTTGTTAAATTTTCTATCATATGATCCATTAAATTAGTTCTTATATACCTCTACCATAAAGGTTCTCCATGCTTTTTACCATATGACTATAATCTATGTGATATAGTAGTAAACTAGCTTTTAAGAGGTTTTTTATTATACTTTAATCAATCATTGATCTCAATTGGATACCTCTATTCCATTTGCACATAACTACTACATAGATTTCTCACATGTACTTTTTCACTTGTTTGGATTGAGCACTATTGTTATACTTAGATGAAAGAAAAGTCAGAATGATTTTAAAGATTGTCATGATCATACTTTTCCACTTGACATTCTTTTACTTATTCCATCTACATAGGGAACAATTCCACTTTTTCTAACCCTACCACAAAGCCCTAGAAATGAACACGAATATTAAGTTTAATATCATGTCATTATTTTCATGGAAATTAGCATTTTGATAAAGATTTAAGATTTTTTGTAGAGATGTTGATAGTTACACCACTACAAAGGTTTAAAAAAAATTCATCACACTCACTATTGTTGCCTTGAATATTTTTCTTTTATCTCATTCCTTCGTAATGCCTTTTCCTTATGCATTGATTATTATTAATGTTGTTTTGACAATTATAGTAGCCTTTTATCTAAAACCCTTCATGAATATTATCTCCCTTAGTCTATGACATACATCCCAAAATATCATTACTTGGAATGTAACACTTATCATAGTCATTCCCTATCATATTAAAAAAATGTTCTCTATTTTGATATTTATTTACCATTATCTACTCTTTATTTGCATATATCATATGAGTTTCTTGGCTCTCTCTTTGGAAAACTATCCTCAATGCATTGTGTAGATTCTATTCACTTTTTTTCATTCTAAATATACTTTCATACTCTATATATCTATTGACTTTGAATTCTTTTTTTATTGCCTCTCATGAAACTATCATACATTGGTGAGGGTCGCATGTACCCACAATTATCAAAATCACACTTCTTTAAAGGATCCAAACCATTATTCAATATAAGGCAATGAACTAAAAACATCACAGTTTACAAATCTATCATTTAGGAGCATGTTAATGTAATTTTTATTTTTGAATGATAATGCAAGAGGTAGTGAATTTATTCTTTTCTATTCAAAAATATGACATTACATAAGATAATATCCTTGAAAAACCCTCATAATGATGCAAAATAGTAATCTCTATCATTCCTTTGATAGTTTTGATACAATCTTATAAAACTATGACACATTAGAATATGTGCCATATTAAGGCTACCTCTAATAAACCCTTAAGATCATGAGTTATCATGAGGAGGAAAAGTTATGAGCCCTTTAGAATCTTCTCCTTCTACACATCACACCATGTTTCCTCCATAATATTTTCAATGTGGGGGAGATAAATAAAAACTTATGAACTCTTGTAAGACCTTTAATGTCTCATTGTCTTTCTTAGGGATGTTTCAATTTGGCATGCCTGAGAATAATTGAGAGCTCAATGGGATAGGATTAGCTTGGGGCTAGTGTTTACCTAGCCACCCGGAGCTAATGGAATAGACAGTTTGATCCCATAACAAAAGGTGAGAGAGATTTTGTGGTTGGAAACTATATACTAGCCAAGACTACAAGTTTTAGCATCACCTGGGATAGCATCGCAAAATCAAAATGGACTAAGATCTCCAAAAAGTGAGATAGGTTATTGTAGGTCTCCACAACATAATCCTATAGGAACTAGAATCACATCGATACCTTACACGAGCTCTAAGATATGCCCCATCAAAGATTGCTTCCTTATGGCATTTAATGACTCTTAGGGACATTTTGATTTAGCTTGCCCAAGAACATTTGAGCGTGGAATGAAATGGGATGAACTTGGGGATAGGGTTTACCCAGTGACCTAGAGCTAACAAAATAAATTGTTTGATCCCATGACAAAAGGTGAAAGAGATTTGGCAGTTGGCAACTTTGTACTAGCCAACACTACAAGTTTTAGCATCACCCAATATGGCATCAAAAAATTAAAATAGAGTAAGATCTCCAAAAAGTGAGAGATGTTATTGTATATCTCCACAACATAGTTCTATAGGAATTAGAATCGCATCCATACCTCACACGAGCTTCGAGATATGTCTCATCAAAGATCACTTCCCTATGGCATTTAGTGACCCTTAGGGACATTTTAGTTTGACATGCCCAATAATGTTCAAGTGCTTAATAGGATGGGATGAGCTTGGGGATAGGGTTTACCTAGCCACCTAGAGCTAACAGAACAAACAGTTTGATCCCATAACAAAAGGTGAGAGAGATTTGGTAGTTGGCAACTTTGTAATGGCCAACACTACATGTTTCAGCATCAGCCAAGATCGCATCATAAAATCAAAATGAAGTAAGATCTCCAAAAAGTGAGAGAGGAAATTTTAGGTCTCCACAACATAGTTCTATAAGACCTAAAATCACATCCATACCTTACATGAGCTCTGATATATGCCCTATTAAAGATCACTTCCCTATGGGATTTAGTGACCCTTAGGGACATTTTAGTTTGGCATGCTCAAGAATATTTGAGCACTCAAAGGGATGGGAAAAGCTTGGGGCTAGGGTTTACCTAGCCACCTAGAGCTAACAGAATAGATAGTTTGATCCCATGATGAAAGGTGAGAGAGATTTGGTAGTTGCAACTTTGGACTAGCCAACACTGTTAGTTCTAGTATCACCCGAGATGGCTTTGTAAAATTGAAATAGTGTAAGGTCTCCAAAAAGTGAGAGAGGTTATTGTAGGACTCTACAACATAGTCCTATAGGACTTGGAATCCAATCCATACATTACATTAGGTCTGAGATATGCCAAAATCAAAGATCACTACTCTATGGCATTGAGTGACCCTTAGGGATGTTTATGTTCAGTGTGCCCAAGAACATTCAAGCACTCAAAAAGATGAAATGAGTGTGGGGATAGGGTTTAACTAGCCACCTTGAGCTAATGGAATAGGTAGTTTGACCTCATGATGAAATGTGAGAGAGATTTGGTAGTTGGCAACTTTGTACTAGCTAACACTACAAGTTTCAACATCACCCAAGATGGCAGCACAAAATTAAAATGGAGTAAGATCTCCAAAAAATGAGAGAGGTTATTGTAGGTCTCTAGAACATAGTCATATAGGACCTAGAATCACATCCATATCTCACACGAGCTCCAAGATATGCCCCATCAAAGATTGTTTCCTTATGGCATCTAGTGACCCTTAGGGATTTTTTAGTTTGGAGTGCCTGAGAATGTTCAAATGCTCAATGGGATGGAAAAATCTTGGGGCTAGAGTTTAACCAATGACCTAGAGCTAGTGGAATAGATAGTTTGATCCCATGACCTTTTTTCCACTAAGTTGCAAATTTGATCAACTTTTACAACTTTCAACAATGCAACTTTGCACAAAAAGTGTAGTTTTTACATTTTTTACTTGATTCCAATTCTATGACTTGGAAAAGTTTTGAAAATAATACAATAACTTATTTCCAAATGCTTAGCCCTTCACCAATTTCCAAACTCCTTCCATTCACAAATCAACACGCTAGAAGAGGTCAAATCCTTCATGGTACTTGACCTAGGGCTTCAATGGAAAAGTCAAAAAACACATCATCTAGTCTTGAAACCTTGGAATATTAACAAGGACCCTACTAACTACAATTTCAAAAGTGGGTATGAAATTTCAACCAAGGAAATTGTAGTTAGAGGCCCATTTTCACTGTTTGCACCAAAATGTTGTCCTAAAAACCTATTTTCACTAAAAATGCAATAACTTGAGTTAGAAAATAAGTAAAATGATGAGACCAAAAGAAAAATAAAGATGATTCAATGGTCCATCTCAAAAATATATCATATTTGGTCTAAAATTTAGTACATTTTGTGTAGTGTGCAAACAACAGCCAAAATGATTCAAAAACTGAATTTCTTTCTTTGCAACTTCTTCCAATCCATATACTAATGCCCTCAAAAATCAACATAACTACTTGGGACTCTTTCTCACCATGTCAAAAATCCATTCCACCCTTCACTTGGGTTATTATAGAAAGTTTGAGAGTTTTACACCAATTTCTCTTCAAAACCATGCTAAACACATGATGATGTTCAACATAGGGCCTGCAAGAAAAAATAGTAAACCAATTTTTATGCCCCTAAAAAATTTTGATATGTAATAATACACTCATAATTTATTCCCACAAAATGGCATCAATATCCCATCCTTGGATCGCAAGTTAGGGGGCCATAAGTGCAATCTAGTCAATTTATAGGCCTACCCAAGTAGCCCTTAGTAAAATGGAAATATCTTACACAAATGCATAGATCAAAACATCAAATGAAATGAAAATGAATGATACTTCAAATACCTATCCAACCATATTAAATTTTTATATGTGTTAATCTATACATGTCTATACAATAGCAAAACATAAGAAAATGGCAGAAAATTAGGTTTTTATTGCTTCAAAAGACATCAAATCCGTACAACCATCACCCACTGAGGCCTGTACAGTCATCTCATACATATGTGCTTCCATTACAATGGTTATAAACACATTTAAAATGGTGGTTGTAATGTACACTTGGTTTTTCAACAAAATTGCAAAGTTGTCAACATTTTTGCAATTTTGCTTTAACAACTTTTGCAATTTTTTTGCAAATTTTGACATCTTAACTCTTAGATGCCAAAAACTTAACCCAATGACCCTAAGGACCTTTATAACATTTTAAGAAACATAAAAATCTTTTTTTTATTGAAATATCACCTATATTGCTCATTTTTTACTTCTTGGTTCAATTTGGCACTCTGGCTTATAATCGCACCTAGAGTCCAATTGACCTTACATCTTGGGTCTTATTACATTATTTTGCAACCTTGTTCCTAATTCACAACTAGGATGACACCTATCTATTTTTCTTGGTGCCCTGCACCAATGATCATCCAACTAGACAAGTTTGGAGTGCTCATGTGCATAAAAATGCATTAAATTTGATGCTATAGGTATAGCAATGGGAGATCTACCTAAAGGATGCCATAGATTTATGTAAAAAAGTCAAATTAATCATTATAAACATGGTATAAGATAAACTAATAGGTCCTAGAAGTGATTTCTTGGTTAGATTTGAAGAGGCCCTAATTTTTTACCTTGTTTGGTGAGGGTTTCATAAAAAATACATATAGAGAGTTGATGGGTTCAATCCAATTGAAGAATCTTCACTTTAGGATCATTTTAAGATACTTTACCAAATTCTGTGGTTGGTGAATAATTATTCTATATAGTTACTTTGTGAATGGAGAGGTTTTTATGTCTAAAAAGTGGTCCATAGTGTAACAGTAGAAACTTTGTCCAAAATAACCATACCTCATCTTTTGATATGTTATAGAGAAGCCAAATTGGTATCATAATATTCAATTTATTTTCTTGATGCTATGAAAAATGTGGAGAAAATGCAAGAGGACAGAATTTTATGCAAGAGGGCATCATTTTATGTATTTTTCTCTCTTTTTACATCATCACTTTGGAAAAGTGTAAATATTACTAACCTAGTTATAAAATCAAGTCTATTCTAGTTATCCTATTGGATTATTATATCTTCTTTCATACAAGTTACAACTAGATATAAGATTCGCCAAGTGACCTAATGCTATCTTTGACATATCATCTAGAAGAGAGTTATAATTTTTGGGTTTTAATCCATTTTTTGCTACTTTTAGTGAGTATACACCCTCTTTATGTAGATTTAAAAGTAGTGTCTCACTTGAGTCTATATGTAAGGCCAATGAGACCCTTTACACTTGAGTCTATAGTGTCTCATTGATATTGTTGTTCTAGAACATGTAAGGTTGAATTTTTAAAGTATGAAAAATATGATGGTAGTGGAGATCCTCATGATCACATTAGGGATTTTTGTGCACTAAGTATGAAATTCTTACATGAACTCACTTATCTCATAAGCCTTTTTTTCTAGAAGTCTTAGTGGGCAAGGTGTGGAATGGTTCACAAAATTCTATCCTTCACTTATGTGATTTTATAAAATGGAAAAAGGTAGTTCCAACAATATTCCTACAGTATTTAACATGTGATCACTATGCTAGACATATGAAACATAAAATAACACCAAAGAAAATATTCTATTTCCTTTCTTCAATGATGGAGGAAGCTTTATTCATGATATCCAAGGAAAATCCTGAAGCTAAAAAGATTGATATATTTATCAACAACATTGTGCCTTAATTATAGTATGAACTTAGGAAATAACTATTTTCAAATTCCTTACAAATTGAGGATGTTTCAGTTAAAAGGGGTGAACTAAATTGATAAAGGAAAAAACTAGAACAACAACAATCAAAACAACAATAATGTAAAGGGTAAATGATACTCGTAGAACAAGAAAATAATGTGGTAAATGATGGTATAGTGGGCACACCCAAACCTAAGGAGCCTAATGTGATCAACTTGACCAATAACATTCAAACTAATAACAATATGTTTCTCCAAGAATATTGACTCAAAAAAATATAATGACTCTAGTAGAGGTAAACAATTATGGGTTTCCAAATCTAAGCACACCTACACACTTCTAGGAGACTCACTTGAACTGATGTTGAATACCTTGATATCAAATAAGATCATTACACTACCATATAACTATAAACCTTATGAACCTAAGGTTAACCCTAAATTTTGGAATGACAATCACTATTGTATGTACAATAGGAATAAAGGTCATAAGACTAAAAATCATAATGTAGAGGACCTAACTTTAATTCATCAATATGTTTGTAATAAGGTCAGGGGATAGATCTCATGGCCTCCCTATAACCCATCCATTTTGTTAAGGACACAAGATCCCTTGGTGTGTTTATAAACCTTGGGCATCATTTGGTCCTAATGTATGATATGTCAGTCATTTCATGTTTTTCTAGGTGTCTTAAGGTTATGGAACCCTAACAAGGTTTCTAAGTGTTAATTAGGTTTAAATGTAATATTTCTTGTTATAGCGGCAAAAGTTGCTTAAAAGTTTTCAGCAACTTTTTGGTATAGGAGTCCCAATGGCTCAAACCATTTGATGGTTGAGTGCAATAGTTGGAAAGAACCTATTTAGCCTTGAGACATTCAAAAATGAATAAATAGGGAAGATTCAATTGTAATCTTTCTTTCAAATCAATAAAATATACGTGTTTCAATGCAATTTCTTGACATTTTGCAAGTACAATATAGAAGAATAAGGGGTGGATGATGATCTTTCTAATTTGAAAGTTGATGCTAAGTTTCTAAAGACTTTTGGTAGTGGTTTAAATTTTTTATCCTTTTTCTTTCAAAAGTAATCAAATTTATAAGCATGTTGGTCTGAGAAACCCTCAATTTCAGGGTTTTTGCATTCAAATGGCCCTAACTTGCTTTCCACTATGGAATTTCTTCTCCACTTATATGAAGAAAGTTAGGGATGTGTACTATAAGATTTTCATTTTATTGGATCAAGAATTGAAGGCATTGAATTTTTGGAGCAAGCCCTAGGTCAATTATCACCATGTATTTGACCAGTTTTAAGGAGACTAGATTAGATAAAGAGATGGAGAGACTTTAAGGACTTGGTTATCAAATAAATTGTTCTTTTTTGAGTTAGTAGAACACCCTAGAAGTGAATTTTTGGTTCTATGCACCCATTCTTAACCTCTTGCTTTGAAACCCAAGCCTAACCTAGCTAATTAGGCCTATGGACTTAGTCAGGGTTATGATATGTTGGACTGGAGTCAATCTCTACTACTTTTGGATTTGAGATAACTTTAAAAAGGGTATCTAAAAGTGTGATTTTTTCCTTAAGTCTTTTGGGAAGTTTTGAATTTAGTGGCAAAAATTATGGATTGGAGACCTAATAGGATTCTAGGTCCTTGCTTGCAATTTGTGTTGTAGGTTGTTGGCAGTGCAACCAATGGTGGATTTTTCTTAGTTTATTGTGACTAAGTATTTTCTAGCCTTTGTTGGAAGTTATGAGGCCTAGAACCATAAAATACCTATTTTACCTAAATTAAGCGAACTTGTCCTTAAAGGCTTGATTTTTGTCAAAATGCTTTGCATCATACTTATGTATGGTGAGTCTTAAAATCCTAATAGTGGCTCCTTGTAGAGGTATACACCTATTGAAGTGAAAAAAACCAATTGTTCAATCCTTTGAACATCTTGACTACTAGTTTTGGGGTTGGGTCTTAAAGTTGTGCTTCCATTGTTGCACTCTACATCAAATTATATGAAACTTAAATACCTCATTCAAGATCTCATTGATGATAAGAAATTTGGGGTGGATGGACTCATGACTAATACTGATCATAAGGTTTTCAATGAACCTAGGTACCCAAGCATGAACAAGAAGTTCTAGGAAGAAAAATAGGATGCAAACATCAACTACATATGATTGAGCCAACTTGTGAGTACATAAAAATGATCAGGTCTAAAGGGAAAAAGGAAGGCTACAAATCAAACATTGATGAAACACCTATGATTATCCTTAAGGGTGTGGATTATTCAACACAATCGCAACCTTGCAATCATGAGACTAAGAGTGAACAAACATAACAACCTATGGTCATCCTTAAAGGAGTTGACCCCTAAACCCATCCATATGCTAAAAATTTGAATCTTGTGACTAGGAGTGAACAAAGATCATATACTTTGGTCTTAGCACTTCCAAATAGACAACATTTGAAAAATTTATAAGATGGGTTTCATAAGTTTATAATTTGAAAATAATTTTTTTTTGGAGTTTATCTAAAATAATTATAGATGACAAAACAAATAAAAGATAAAAGCATGTTAGTCATAATATCATTATTAGTAATGATGTTCCAAATACAAAGAATTATTTTTTTGAGCTTCTAGCAATGACCAAGTGGCTTACTAAATGGCCTGATGAGTCTTGGAAACTTCTCCCATTATATCCTTTCTTTTGCCAGTTTCAAGTTTCTAGTTACATGCAGACAATCATGACATTACATCACAAAGCATTCACATTCTAAAAATTTTCATGTTCTTTCATTATATTTTGATCTAAACAACAAATTCTAAACTTTCACTTATTCAAATGTCTAATTTAAAAATGGGTCTTATTAAAGAATCTAATATAAATTCAAATAATGTATCTAGATTCTAAACAAATCAAAATAAAAAATCTATGATTTAAACTTATCTCATCACTTACACATAATAACAATACCCACCTTGTAATGTGGATTGTCTTGGGGGAGAGGTTGCAACATTGTAGTTGGATCCAATTGATCACTCTTTCTCTCTCTCCCTCTCTCCCTATTCAATCTAATAAACCAACCAGATCCACTCTACAGTTTAATGTCTCAAGTATTGCCTTGTGGTCTAACTCACGAACTTTTCAAAGAATCTTGTTATGTGGTTTTCCACCATATTTTATTAAGTGGATATTTAATGTGACAACAAGGTTTGAATAAAGACGAATCTTCCTCTCTATTTTCCAATCCTTGAATAACTAGAAGTTAGGGTTCTTCATAGAATATCGTCTAAGCCATGTGTTGGTTACAACCATTGCACCGATATGGTACTCTAAAATTTCACCATCTATATCCTAGTGATCCAAAAAAAATTTGGCTTCCACACAATGACTCAAATAATAATCTATGCCTTCTTCATTTTCTTCAAGTGTAATAATAGCAAAAACATAGCCTATAGTGACAAATGTACAAAATGTGGTCATTAGTTTAGTAAATACTTCGAGTAAAAGTTAGATAGTTACATGTTGAAATTAAAAAGATATATATATATATATATATATATATATATATATATATATATATATATATATATATATATATATATATATATATATATATATATATATATATATATATATATATATATTACCAAGTTTCAATAGATAAGACAAGTGGTCAAAGTCAATAGATGAATCCATCTCTACCATTTCCAGTGCTTGTGGGGGATCATAGGTGTCAATTGGGTCCAAAACTCATATATCCCATTTGTCCACTCCATGAACTTGCATCAGAGCTTGTAAAAGAGTGGAACTCACTAGATCTTGTTAGTATGCAAGAATCCTCATGTGGTGCAATGTTAGTATTATCTATCAACCAAAAAAATCTACAAACAATAGACTCACCTTCCTTACCTGGACCCATTGTAGAGTTATACCACTGAAAGATGGAATTTTTAATTGTTAATATTGCTCCATATTTTTACTTTAGTTCTTCATGAGCTAAGACTCTTTTGATTCATGCACATGCACCATTGTGCTCTCCTTTTCCATGACCAACCTCTGCAAAATTCCATATATATTGAATTCTACACAACACGTGCATCCTGCTCAACCAATAAAACATCCATGCATTCTTGAATTGAGATGTGCAATTGTCTAACCAAATAATGTACTAATGATATGTTATGCCCCTGTTAGCCAAATCTCCATAAAATAGTTGAAAACAACCATGTACAAACTCTATAGAATTTGATCAATCATCGCTTATGTAAAAATGGTACTCCCTCAAAATCTTCCTATCATCCTCTATACTTGTAGGTGAATGCATGAATGTTATGCAAAAAAATATAGAAACCTATTCAAAAGTATAATACTTTGTGTGCACCTCATTTTGTGGTTGTAGTGTGTACTTTTCTATGAAGTCTACAACCAAAACAATGATATCTAATGGAAATGTATCCTTGCACAACTTGAATTGCAAATCCAGCCATCGAGCTCTATGTGTATGCCTTGCATACTCGTAAATAATCTTTTTATGAAAAATCTTGATGAACTCATACACTAGAATCTTTTCAATGACTACATCACATCTTTTATCATATTTCCCATCTTTTAGAGCATATGTCACTGTCTTAAATTTTCTGTAATGTACTATTTCATTTCCAATTGCATGTGTATTATCCATATGTTGACAAGTTGATAAAAGTTGAAAAAAATCACAAAATAAACATGTACAATCCAAGCCTGATATATTGTAAAATTTTTGGTCATCCCCTATTTCACATAAAATGTTGCATATGAATTTCCTTGAAGATCTTGGTGGCTCATTCATGTCGCAATCCTGCAAAACAAAATCTAAATGCAAAAATACACATAAATGCCTAGAAACATCAAAATGGTTAGAAAATTAAATGTGTATCCTACAACAACAAGTTGTGCATGTGTGATTTATCTTCACAGTAAAAGGTTTAACCATATCAAAAAATCTTTGATTTATTCAAATTTGAGGATACATACCAATAAATTTTGCAAAAAATTGTGTCTCAATTGAGTCCAAAAAATGTTTTACGTGTGGGTCACAATTTTGGCTGCCAATCCTCCTTCTTACAACACGTCTTTGATTAGGGGAAACACATGTTTTATTTTTCCAAAAATATTTGATCAATGATTTCAAAGCTTTACTAATTTATTTATCCTTTCATGGTAGTCTACTGGTAAATGTCTGTAACTCACTTTTTGTTGGATCTTCCAATCTCTCATGCCTTAGCATGGCTCTCCTTAGAGTACCTCTACCAATTTTTAATGTTTTTCTTGTCTTTCTCATGAGTCAATATTTCTTCATTTGGGTACTTACTATTGTCAATTTAAGTACTCTTGTGATATTACTATCTTTGGTGTGTGATTTAGAACCAACTTTGTCATAAGAACTCATTAGATTCTTTATAATATTGTTTTCATTTAAATCATCCATCATTCTTAGCCCAAGAATCTTCATGATAGGCCTAAATTTTAAATTCCTCACTATTTCAATAGATAATTGGCATTGACCTGTAATATTTAATTCTTCAAAAAATAATCTCCACATACAATTAACTTTTCTTTGACAAGTACGCTTGCTAATCTTTTCAAGAATTGATTTCAAAATGTTAGTATCAATATCAATCAAATATTTTGGTCTTCTAAAACAAATTCTAGATGGTTTTATAATCTCTTCCATTCCCTCAACATTTTGAACATCAACATAAGTTTGAGTATTTTACATACCTTGAACTGAAGATGATGTGTCTTGGCAATAAGATGCAAAAGATGGAATACCACCTACTTGATATGTTGATGTTGTGCCTTCAACATGAGATAATGGAGTGTGTACATCATTAGATCTACAAATTAGTGTCTCTTCAACATGAGAAGATGATATGACTTCAACATTGGAAGATGGTGTAGCTTCATAATTAAATTTTCTTCTTGAGCGTAACAGTCTCATTTGTTCTCTTTATCTTTCAAATTCTTCCTCTTTGTTTCTTTGTATCAGTGGTTCTTGATCCTCTTCAGAAGTCAATTCTTCATTATTGCTTTCCAATTTTATTTTTTTATGTAGTAGTTTCATTTTATCTCTTTTAATTACCAAATCTCTCTCTCGATCTTCATTTGTTTGAGTTTTTGGTTTCTTCCTTGGCATAATGACGATTTATACATGTCAAATTATTCAAACATCTAAAGTACTTGCAATTTGTAAATTACAAATTATTCGAATACATATAAAATTATAATTATTTCAATGAATACACAATATATATCAAACAACTTGCCAAATTTTTAACCATTTTAAAATAACATTTCATTTAAACATACAAATTTCAATGAATTCACTATATATTAAATAACATGTAAAATTATAATCAAAATTATCTCTATATATCAACAAAAAATATTTAAAAAGGATTGAACTAACCTTTTCTATTGGAATAATCTTCAAAAAGCCTTCAAATAGTGGATCCAAGGATTGATTTTTGTTTACTACCTTCAAAAAGTCTTCAAATAGTGTTTTCTAACTTCCAATAGCTTGAAAGCCATGTTTTCTATCGAAACAACAGAATACACAATAGAAAAAAAGTAGAAAATGAATGAAAAGGGATAGGGACCCAAACTTGTTTTGTGATCATTTTTTCATGATTTCACATAGTGCGTATGCACTATAGTGGGTACGCACTATGTCAAAAAACATGTCTCCCTATCCCACAATCCTACATCCCCTACTCTCTCTCTCCTCTCCCATTCCCTATTCTCTCTCAGTCTCTCTCTCCTCTCCCATTCCCTACTCTCTCTCTCACTCTCCCTCTCCTACTCCCTCTCTCATTGCCTACTCTCTCTCACCCACTCCCATCTCTTGCTCTCTTAATCTCTATCCTCTCCCATCCCTTACTCTCTCTTGCTCTCTCTCTCTCTCTCCTCTCCCATCCCCTGCTCTCTCTTGCTCTCTCTCCTCTTCCATCTCCTACTCTCTCTCACTCTCCCTCTCCCACTACCTACTCTCTCTCACCCTCTCCCCTCTCCCATCCCCTACTCTCTCTATCTCACACACTCCCACCCCCCTCTCTCTCTCTCTCAAGCTACTCTCTCTCCCCTCTCCCATCCCCTACTCTCTCTCTCCCTACTCTCTGTCCCCTCTCCCATCCCTTACTCTCTCTTACTCTCGCTCTCCCACCAACTACTCTCTCTCTCCCATCCCTTACTCTCTCTCACCCTCTCTCCTCTCCCATCCCCTACTCTCTCTCTCTCACTCCCATCCCATTTCCTACTCTCTCTCTCTCCCATCCCCTACTCTCTCACTTTCCCTCTCCTACTCCATCTCCCATTGCCTACTCTCAATCTCTTTCTCACATCCCCTACTCTTACTCTCTCTTAGGTCTCCCATCTTCTACTCTCTCTCACTATCTCTCCTCTCACATCCCCTACTCTCTAGATCTCTCACACACATTCCCATCCCCCCTCTCTCTCCCTCTCCCACTTTGTACTATCTATCTCTCACTCTCTCTCTCCCTCTCTACTCTCTCTCCCATCCCCTACTCTCACTCTCTCTCCCATCCCCCTACTCCCTTTTGCACACTCTCTCCCATCCTGTGCTCTCTCTCTCCTATCGTGTTCACTCTCTCTACACCCCCTACTCTCTCTCACTCTCTCACACTCTCTCCCATCCCATACTCTCTCTCTTAAACACACTCCCGTATCCCCTCTCTCTACCTCTCCCACTCCCTCTCTCATCACCTACTCTCTCTCTCTCCCCCATCTACTACTCTCTCTCTTAGGCTACTCTCTCTCTCCCCTCTCCTATCCCCTAAACTATGTCTTTCACAAACAGACACTCCCATCTCCCCTCTCTCTCTCCTCTCCCATCTCCTACTCTCTATATCTCTCACACACACTCCCATCCCCCCCCTCTCTCTCTCCCTCTCCCACTCTCTCTCCCACTACCTACTATCTCTCTATCTCTCTCACTCTCTTTCTCCCTCTCCACTCTCTCTCACCCATCCCCTACTCTTACTCTTTCTCTCCCATCCCCAACTCTTTCACATTCCCTAATCTCTCTCACCCTCTCTCCCATCCCCTACTCTCACTCTCTCTCTCCCATCTCATACTCTCTCTGCCACCTCCTACACTCTCACACTCTCCCATCTTCTAGTCTCTCTCTCTTACACATTCCCATTCCCCGTCTCTCCCTCTCCCATCACCTACTCTCTCTCCCCCCCTCTCCCATCCCCTACTCTCTCTCCCTCTCTTTCATAGACACACACTCCCATCCCCCCTCTCTCCTCTCCCATCCCCTACAATGTAGATCTCTCACACACACTCCCATACCCCCCTCTCTCTCCCGCTCCCACTCCTTCTCCCATCACCTACTATCTCTCTCTCACTCACTCTCTCTCTCTCTCCCATCCCCTACTCTTACTCTCTCTCTCTCACATCCCCAAATCTCTCTCACACTCCCTCCCATCACCTACTCTCTCTCACAAACTCTCCCATCCCCTACTCTCTCTGCCACCCATACTCTCTCTCACACTCTCACACTCTCTCCCATCCCCTAGTCTCTCTCTCTTACACACATTGCCATTCCCCCTCTCTCCCTCTCCCACCACCTACTCTCTCTCTCTCTCACTATCTCTCTCCCATCCCCTACTCTCACTCTCTCTCTCCCATCCCCTACTCTCTCTCACACTCTCTCTCATCCAATACTCCCACTCTCTCTCCCATCCCCTACTCTCTCTAATACACACATTCCCATTCCCCCCTCTCTCTCCCTCTCCCACTCCCTCTCCCACTACCTACTCTCTCTCCCCCATCCCATCCCCTATTCTCTCTCTTTCATAAACCCACACACTCCCATCCCCCTTCTCTCTCCCTCTCCCATTCCCTCTCCCATCATGTACTCTCTCTCTCTCTCTCTCTCTACTCTCTCTCCCATCCCCTACTCTCACTCTCTCTTTTCCAACCCCTACTCTCTCTGCCACCCCTACTCTCTCTCACACTCTCACACTCTCTCTCATCCCTTATTCTCTCTCTTATACACACCCCCATCCCCATCTCTCTCTCTCCTTCTCCCACTCCCTCTCCCACTGCCTACTCTCTCTCTTTCACACATACACACATCCCCCCTCTCTCTCCTCTCCCATCTCCTACTCTGTCTCTCACTTGCTCTCCCTCTCCCACTTCTTTCTTTCTCTCACTCTCACTCTCACTCTCTCTCACTCTCTCCCTCTCTACTCTCTCTGCCACCCCCTACTCTCTCTCACATTTTCACACTCTCACCTATCCCCTACTCTCTCTCTATTACACATGTTTCCGTTCCCCCTCTCTCTCCCTCTCCCTCTCCCTCTCCCACCACCTACTCCATCTCTCCCATCCCCTTCTCTCTCTCTACCCCCTCTCCCATTCCCTACTCTCTCTCTTTCACATCCATGCACTCCCATACTCCTCTCTCTTGCTCTCCCTCTCCCACTCTATCTCCCACCACCTACTCTCTCTCCCCCTCATCCCTACTCTCAATCTTTCTCCCATCCTATACTCTTTCTCTCCCCATTCCCTACTCTTAATCTCTCTCTCCCATCCTATACTCTCTCTACCACTCCTACTCGCTCACACTTGCTCTCTCTCCCATCCCCTACTCTCTCTCTCTCTCTCTCTCTCTCTCTCTCTCTCTCACACACACACACACACACACACACACACACACACATTCGCATTCCCCCTTCTCTCTCCCACTCCCTCTTCCACTACCTACTCTCTCTCCCATCCCTTACTCTCTCTCTCTCCCCTCTCCCATCTCCTACTCTCTCTAGGTAACACAGTTCATAATAATTTTGTGGAACTTATGAGAGAAACCAAATTTTGTTAACACTTTATCAAGGAAAGACCATTTCACCCTATCATAAGCTTTAGAAATGTCAAGCTCAAGATCCATGGCTAGTATAACATTGAAATTCATTGATTCTAATATTTCATGAGTCGTAATGACTACATCCATAATATTCCTTGCACCAACAAAGTCTTTTTTATTTTTTGAGATGATTTTTTCCAAGATCAGCTTCATCTTGTTTACCTTGGCTACCATATTTTAAATAGTATTAAAAATACTAATATAGAGAAAGTCTTCCATATATATGGGGACAATAATATAGGAATGAGCACAATGTAGGTTTGATTAGTTTTATTCATGATATTACACGTTCTGAAGAAGTGATAGATAGCTTTGAAAATATCCTCTCCCATAATGTCCCAATATTCTCATAAGAACATCAGGGGAAACCCATTAGAAGATGGATATTTGAAGCCTTGGAAGGAGAAAGAAGAACTTCTAACTTCCACTCTTTCAACCTTTTGTTCATTAGAGAATTATCCTCAAGAGGGACAAGCTTAGGAATGCATCCAAGCAGATTATGAGGGTCTTTGACTACATCATCAATAGCTCCCCTTCATCAAAAGTATTTAATGGATTAAGTGTTGATATAAACTTCCTACATAACTACCATATCATTAGCTAATTTAAGAGATTAGATTCTATTTCTACTCTTGTGTTGCAAAGTGGTTTGATGGAAGAATATAGTGTTCATGTTGCCTTCTATAAGCCATTGGATCTTGGATTTTTGCTTCCAAAAGGTTTCTTCCTAATAAGAGATAGAGAGCCATTGATATCTATAGTATCTTTCCAATTTTTAGGAATCTAGGTCATTCAAATTATCTTCTAATTTCTTTTGGAATATCACAAGTTTACTTTCAAAGTCCTTTTTCTTTTGAAAGATATTACCAAAGGACACTTTTCTCCAATTCTTGACCATATCTTTGATAACTCCCTACTTAAAGTTTAACTTTATTAGAGGAGAGGGTGTGTCCATGGTCTTTCACCATCCATCTATTAAGTCCCTTAACTTCCAATTGGATTTCCATATTATCTCAAATCTAAAAGGTCTAGCATTTATTTTTCCTACTTTCCATTCCACGAGCATAGCACTATGGTCTGAATCTATTCTAGGTTTAGCCTCCAATAAAGGAAGATAGAGAAAACATATCCAATCTAACCTAGATAATGATTTTTCCATGTCTCCTATTGTAAAAGGTGAACCTTGCCCCTTTGAGGTCCAGATCCAACAAACTATTCACTTGGAAGAAATCTTCCAAGTCCAACATATTATCAGAGAAGTCCTCTAAGCCTCCCTATTTCTCTGAAGGGTGTAGAGGAGTGTTGAAATCTCCAGCTAGCATCTATTTAACATTCTAATTATTATTAATCATATTTTCAAGGAAATCCCATTATAGCTTTCTTTTCCCTCATAAGTTCAAAGCATAAATATTCATAATATTCTAGTACCAACTACTTGATATTCTATTTGCATTCTAGACAATAGCCATCCCTTTAGAAGCACCATTCGCCTCTTACAAGACCTAAGAAGACAATGATAAGATGTAGGACATCACCTTGTGCAAGTTTTTTTTACTCATTTTAGTTTCTTGAATGAGCACCATATCAACTATAGAATCTAGTAAGGAACTTTTTAGCAAGATATGTATAGGGTCATGGTGTGTGATAAAGTGGAAATGCGAAAAAAGTGGAGTTTGAAAATGTCTAAAAGTGTTTTAAAATCTACTCTAACTTTTTTCCACCCATCTCGATACTAGGGAAAAAAGGTTGGGCCAAACCTTATTGGGCATCTGATCCATCATCAGGTACCCGATGTCATATTAAGTATCTGATATCATATCAAGTATATGATATGAGAATAGATACCTAAAACCTAGGAATAGGGATTTTTTTTTTTAAAGAGGATTTAAAATTTGGCATTTTCATTTGAGCTTGGTTTGTGTTACCTCTAATTTGGGTATCAGATATAGGAATGAGTACATCATATAGGTAACAGATTCTTTTTATTTTTATATGATTTTGAATAAACTTTAATATAAACTAGGTATTTAAAATAGAAATTGTTGAAAATTGGGCTTTTTTAATAGAAATTGTTGAAAATTAGGTTTTTTCTTAATAAAAATGTTGTTTTGCAATTTTAATACCTGAATGATGACACTGAGCTAGGAAACAATTTTCCTTGAGACACTCCACCAAAAAATCTAGTAACCCCTCAAAATTGTCCAACAAATGATCTCCTACCCCCTCAAAACCCTCCTCAAAATGAAGATTTGATAGAAGAAAATCTCATTGAACTGAGGGGTTTACAAACCACATATAAAAAAATTACCTACACTGGCTCCCATTCTATCCACGTTAAACACCATAGTGGATAATATTCAAACACTCACCAATAAACAAAATGTTAGAGTAATTGATATTTCCTAATTAACTCTAGTTTTCTTAAGCTAAACTTTACACATATAATAATTAATTATTTTATTAATTATTATGATGCAACCAAGCTTAGACCCTTTTATGATTTTTATCTTCTTTATAAAGATGATCTCTCTTTGTAATTATTAACCAATTTAGATTTGATAATAGGAATCTCTTTTTAACTAATCAAGAATGTCTCATCTATGGATCTAATGATTCTAACATCCATAGCTTTTTTATCTCTCTTTCATCTATAGGTGTTTGCATGTAGGTGATTCTTGGGAGTTGTGGGTTTGATATTTCATCAACTTCAACATGGTATTAGAGCTCCCAATCATCATGCCCCTATTTTATCCTTGAGAGATTTGGCATGAATTTTCATATCTGTGGCTTTTAGAGGATTTTGTATTAGATTTGGGGGGACCTATTTTTTAGAGCACTATGAGCCCAAAAGGACATTACCATTGAGCTCAAAGCACTCAAAAACCCTCATTTACATATAAAATACATCCATTTTGGATGTTGTTGAAATTTGAGGCAATTTTTTTGCACCCAAGCTATACTAACCTAGGCACGCAAGACAAGGCCATAATTTTTTAATTCAAAAATATTATTGTAGGCACTGAGATTTTTTATCAAAAGAAATATAGGTGCATGTAAAACATGCATGCTTCTTTGGTATTTTTTTTGGCTCAATGTTTGAAAATTTCTTTTTTGATAGATTAAGTCATACTTGTGCCTTGGTCTTTATGCCTAGGTAGCTATGAGGAAAGTGTCACCTTTTTTTCTCTAGGTTTTACTATGCATGTGATTTTCCCAAGGAGATAGGTAGGTACAACATACAAATACATTTTTTTCTATGCAATTATTATCAATTGAGGCCTTTGTTTACTACATTAGGTGTATTTTTTGATTGATGGGGATCGACCTCTCTACTGATAGTGTCAACTTCTTCAGTAGGTGGCTCCTATTAACACACTATGCTCCATCCAATGACTGTGACCTCATTCCCTCACACTGTCCCACTCATATGCTCCTATTCATGGGCACACTTTTTTTTTTTTGCATGCACTTTATGGCCCTCTAAGTTTGTGCTTCATTATGTAGAGTGCATTATGGAGAGAACATCATGCACATTACCTTGCACTTGGGTCTCTTTTGGTAATGTGGAAAACTTGGCCTGCAATTCTTGGTACATGCAGATATTTGGCATGATTTTTGGTGTTTTTCCATTTTTTACTACCAGGTTTGAGTTTTTTGAAATGAAAAAGTACATGTCTATCTCCATTTGACAATGTTCCCATGCCCTGGTTCATGTACCTATCATTTTTTTGAAGAGGGTATAAGGACTCTTGTCAAACCTTTACCTATGAATTTACGACATCATTATTTTTGCAGACCTCGATGGTATATTTCTAATCAACTCACTCTTTCTTGGTTACGTGGATCCTCTTCCACATCAACACATCCTCTTTGTTCTCGGCCACCCTGCAACTTTCCATGACCTGAGCTTTTATTTTGGATGAACATTTGTATTCAGGATGGGCCCCATATGCCATGCTATTGGTTGATATGGACTATTTGACTAGCTACAATTTAGTCTACTTGATATATTGGGATATGCCTACTTTTAGGAGTGCAATGTGAATAGAGGGATTTTTTTGTTGCATGAAAGGATTTAGCGATTTGATTGGAGAATTTTTTTGATACCATACAAATTCAGCATGTAGAAATAATTTTGGAGTGCACTTTTTTCTCTCACATTGACCTTCTTTCTAATATTGTGGGTCACTTATTTTTGCTATCAATATCAAGTTCCATTACTTGATTTGTACTTGAACTCCTCGACCCTCGCACCCATGTACTCTATTTGTGGGAAGTGGATGTTTGTGTCACATTTTATGGGAGGGAAATCCCTACCAACTCTAGAGTTCTTTGGCCATGTGGCAACCCTTTTTCCACTTTTTTTTTTCTAGATAATTATGTTTTGTTTTTTGGGAAAAATGGAGTATTATGTGGCATCTGACCCTACACTAGATAATTTTGGATATTTTAGTAGGTTCATGGGAAATTTTTTGTGTTCTTTTAAACACATGCCTATTTCTTGTGACCAAACTTGGCCACCAAATTTTTCTTCCAACACCAACCCTTGGTTTTCTAGCTTGTTTTCGATGTCTAGATATTTTTTCTAGTAGGGGTTCCTTTTCAGGCTTTTTTTTCCTTGATGACCATTTGGCTATCAAATTTGGGTTTGTCACTTGCTGAAGTTAGTTCCATGTTGGAACTACATCATCAACCTATTTTCCCTTCAAGCTCTATTTGGACCTACTGTCATTTGTTTTCTCATATCTTGGGCATATTGACTCTATTTTTTGAAAACAAGATATCACCAAAATTTTGGTTCCAAGACCATCATAATGGCACAATTAATTTTCAATTTTGATTTTTTTTATGGCTTTTAATACTATCAAATTTAGGGGTATAATTTTTCACTCTAGGAGACATATATTGAGCATCTAATCTTCAATTTGGAAATTCTTTTTATTATTGGAAAGGTCTTTTAGAGCTCTTTCCATTTATGCTAATTATTTTTCTAGATTTTACTCTAGGCACATTCCTTTTAGTTGTTTGCATTTTTGCATTCTGGTGGATATCTTATTTGTTTCAGGTTTAAGGATTGATTTCATTACTTTAGATCATTTTCATGACTTATATTATATATTGTATTATTATCATGTCTCTTCTAGTCTGTTTAGACATCATTGTATGCATTCTTGCAAACACACTGAAATAAAGTGTCATATTGCATTTGTATTTTTATTTCAATAGTTTTTCCTTTTTTCCATTTAATTTGAGCAATTTCGTATAAGGAAATTCATTCATATTATTATAGTCTTAGGATTCATTATATCTTGTTCCTTTTTGTAAATGCACTACTCTAATAAAGTGTCATTCGAGGTTGATGTTTTGCCTTTGTTTTCCATCTTCTGTTGTCAAGTCAGCTTCCCTTCTGTGACATTAGCCTTAAGACGTGTCTGAGATTTATCACGTTAGTACACACATATGTATTCTTTTATGCATCTTGATCAAGGTAACTTGACATGCAATTCTTCTGGCCTACTTTCCTAGTTTCCTATCACCTCATCCTTGTCAACATTAGGAGGGTTTCTTCTATTTTGTCTCATACTTCCTTGGTTTGATGGAGTGAGCTATGTATTTAGTATTTATTCCTATGTACTAGGTGGATGCAATGGCTAGGTACATATGCAATTCAGTGAGATGGATCATTTACCATATATACACTCTTATTTTTGCTCCTACTTTGGTTGCATCCTTCCATGTTTAAATTATCATCTCTTCAAGATTTGTTTTTCATGCCATCTATATCTTTGAGTTTAGTTGTTTTCCTTTGTATGCCCCCTAATTTGATATAGATTATATTCTTCTCTACTTGGTTAGATTCTATTTCAGTGGAGGTTCTTCAGATTAGCAATTGCTTTTGACATAGCTTTGTAGCTTCTACATACTTCAGTGGTGTTCTTCACGATTATATTTTGTTCCTATCTTCTAGACATTCCCTAGTTTGAATGCTTCTTTAGTCCTTCACTAGTTTTTTTAGCATTATTTTCATCTCTTTTTTGTGTAAGTTTTTTCCCATGTGGTTTTCTCTATTTCTCCTCTTTTTAGAGATTTGGTTGTGCTTGGGTACCTCATCAGAGTTTGTTGTCAGGACCCAAATCTAGTTTATATAGTAATATCTAGGGATTTAGCTACTCCCTAAGTTAATCTTAAGGGGGAGTGTTAGAGTAATTAGATATTTCTTAATTAAATATAGTTTGTTTAAGCTAAACTTTAGGCATATAATAATTAATTATTTTATTGATTATTATGATGCAACCTAGCTTAGACCTTTTTAGGGTTTTTATCTCCTGTATAAGGATGATCTCTCTTTGTAATTATTAACCAATTGATTTTTGATAATAGAAATCTTGTTTTACGCATCAAGAATGTCTCATCTATGGATTTTCCAATTCCAACATCCATATATTTTTGCTTTTGTCTTTCTATGACAAGTGTTTTTACGGGGTGATTCTTGGGATATGTTGGGTTGATCTTTCATCAATTTTAACACAAAATGTTGTTCTTCACTGGCGTAAGAAAATGCATGTCATGTTTGATGATGGGTTGGACTATGATGAGGGTGTAGTCCTAAACATAAGTAAAGATGATATAGTTAACCTTTTTGTGGGCTATAAAATTGGTAAAATAGTAGAGCACAAAAAGCCCAAATTATCACTTAAATTGTGCACAAATGAGGCTAAGCACACAAACTTTTGGAATCATTTGTGGATAGTTTTTGATAGACCTCCACACAAAAATTTAGAGGTTCCATTCTATTTCATTAGAAAATTGTATGTCAAATTTGTATTGCACCTTAAGGTGAACTACTAGAGCATGATGCCCAACATGGGTGTGGGAGGAGGAAATCCTCTAGATATTAGACCCTTTTCCCAATGGAAGAAAGATGGCACTTTTGCCCCCACTATTAATATCTCCTCCCCTCCTCCAATGCAACATCCTAATATCATTGTAGAGGCTAGCTCTTATACTATTAGAGTTATCCATAGATTGAGTAGCCTATTGATATCCGAAGATAGGTCAGTGTTGCCTCCCTATGTTGATTATGCTAGCACAAGTTTATCATCGATGAGCTCATCACAGGTTTGTGTACCCCATACTTTCATAATGTGTAAGAATATTTTTCTAGGTCTTATAGGTGATCTTTTTGGGTATCAATTTATATTTGACGATGATACACCAGACTCATGTACAAAGACTACACATCTTGATGTGAGAGAGGAGAGGTATGAAGAGGCATGGGATCCTTTTATGTTGGTACATGTATACAATTTTTTGTTATAACATATATGATTTAAAGTTAATCTAATAGAGAACTTTAACCCATACTAACTTATACATGTATGTGATCTCCATTCATATTTAGTTGATGATTGAGGAGGAGCTAAGAAAGGTTAATTATGTCAAGATCTTAGCTATTTCATTTAGCCTTGAGACATCTACTATACATTATATTGTATTCTCATTTTTTTTCTATTTGATATTGGAACATATATGGTTTCTAATCTTTCTTTTCTCTTGTAGGTATCATTTTTTACTGGGGAAAGAGTGTGAGGGGTGAGGCACAACCCATTGAAAATGGAAAGGTAATTAGGTGCTTTTAAAATGATTAAATATTGATACTTTCTTGTAAAATTTTTGTGCTAATGAAATTTAATTATATTGTTTATTGTATAGGGTGTGGCTACTAATGATGAGTCCAAGCAGATTCAACATCACAGGCCCTCTGGCATTTTGATTCACAGCAAGAGCCCCATCGTATGTATAAGTATCATTTATTTGTTATTTTTATTATTTTCATAAACAATTTCAAAACTAATTTTAATGATATTAACAACTAGACTTTTGTATCTCATAGGAAACACCTAGTGCACAAGAGTTTGGATGCCAAAGTTTTATATATTTTCTCACACAACCATTAGATCTAGAGGAGGAGTTGACAGAGGTAAGTCATAGTTTGAATTCTTGATTATATGTTATAAATATAGTGTTCTCTAAATTATAATGTTATAGTTCAAGTTGTAGATCCATCTCACAAACATATTTGAACATATACAAGCCACAACCAACCAGGTTCCAAAAATCTTTACATATGAGAGGACTCATGACCAGTGCAGGAGGTCAACGAGAGAGGTATTTATGATGAAATTTTAATACTATAAATATTCATTAAAAAAAGGATCATTATGCATTTGAGTAATTCAATGTTAGATACATAGAATCATATAAATTTAGTAGTCTAGCTTTGAGTTTTCCTTTTTTGTTTATGTAAAAGGTATCTCATCCCCCTAGTTCAGTGAAGAGGCTTTATTTTGATCACCCACCAAAAGCATAGGATAGTATAGTTGTAATAGGATGCATCATGAGACATTTTGAGATGGCATATGCCACATTGTATATAGAAACATTGATATTATACACATTTCAATGGCATGATCAGCCACATTTTGTATATGGATCTATGTATTTTGATATATATCTCTGTACTTTGTCTATGGATACTAGAACTTTGATATATATTTGCATAATTTTTCTATGGATACATGTATTTTGATACATATATTTTTCATTAATGTGCACAAGGATATACATATTAATTTAGTATAGTATTATTCAATTTATCATGGATCATGTGCATTGTTTATGTTTATGGAATATTATTCATTTTGATCATGTTTGTTTTATTAAATTCAAATAAAATAATTTGTGAAGAAAATTTTAACAAACTTTATTATAAAATTTTAATACAATGTTTAATGGGTATGTGCACCAAGTTGTGGTGCCGAAAACATGACAAAAAAACCTTTTTTTAAAATATTTAAAAGTGTGTATGTGCTATGGCTTGGGCTTCACAACCTTCAAGAGAAAGTATGTGTGTGCTATAAAGTATACATGCTATAGCACATATGCACTTTTTAAAAGTAATAATTTTTATAGATGGGCTGTAAACACGTGATCCATTTTATACTTTTTGCATTTCCTCTCATAGTGTGCATGCAGATTGAAGAAATTGAAGAATTTTGTCACTTGCCTCCTCAAAATGCCTCCTCGTTAGTGAAGTTCAAGATTGGGATCATGTCGTATTTTTTCTACTCTTTTTATTGCATTGTTTGATATGTTTTTGCATTTTTTTGTAAGTTTTTACATTGTTTTTTAGATTTTTTTCAATTTTGCTTTAAATTTGTTTATTTATTTATATTGCAATTGGTTTCTTGTTAGGAAATGTGAATAATGAACCACAAAATCTATAGCTAGATCAATAAAATCAAAATGAAAACCTTCCATAAGATCCAAATCAAAATATTCAACAACAAGAGCAAGAAATTTCACAACCTGCATCGATTGGAAGACCTCCTCCTAGCACCCAAGACAACATAATGAATGAAATAGAAAGAGAAAAAAATGAGTTAGAAGCACTCATTAGTAGATTGAGAGCTTGTGGACAAACCAATCCAATCAGAGCATAATTGGCATCCTCCTTCGAGTCTATTATGAACCATGTAGCTTTTTTTAGTGATCAGTTGGATATTTGGTGTGTTAAGAGGGATGAACAAAGAAGATATTATGCAAACAAATTATCATATCAAGATGTTAAAAAAAAAAGAATACCAAAAGTTAGCATTTGTGCATTGTTTAAAAAGCTTGGAGAACAAGATACTATTAAACATACAAATAAAAGGTTCCCCATTCATTGGTGCATACATGGCAGTATTAGAAATAACTTTTGGCATAGATGGTGGATGATCTTTGATACCCCTCTCCGTAATAATCACGAGGTTCTAATGTATTTTTTAAAGAAATTGTATTGTGAATTTGTCCTTAGAGAGATCCCCAATTATTTTGATATATTAAAATCTCAAGGTAGAGGTGGGGGGTCATCATTTGAGAGGCCGGGGGCACGTCATGACACTAATGTAGTTAGGGCACCTATTTTCAAGCCACAGCGTGAGCACATGATTATTCCTTTCATTGCGAAGGAAGATGTAGAGACCAGCACTCTAGGGACTATTAATGCTTTGACGTAGACCCTCATTTATTGCAAAAGTCCATTAGTTCAAGAGGAGCCTTCTATTCATTGCGGTCACATGTGCACATCATGTGGATCCTTATGCACATTTGGTAGTCATGCTGGAGATAGTATAGATGATGGGCTAGTCACTGATAAGTTCTTGAGTGACACATTTGTCATTGACACATAGGTAAATTACAATTATAATAAACTAATTTGATCACATTTTGTATGTATAGTGAATGACTAATTAATTAGCATGTATTGACATTGTTCAAAATTCAGGGTAAGAGTGTTGGTGGCCCTAGTATAGATTCCTTGGCCCCATTTTTTGTCTCATCGATGAGTCGAGAGGTAAGTATTGATTTATTCATTTAAATTAATATATATATTTATTAAGTAATCATATGAAGGATTGACAAAAAAAATTGTGCATATGCATCAGTTCTCTGCTAGACCATCAACATTCACAAGGGACTCCGAGCCTAGGCATGATACGAGCTTCATAGAGGTACTTCTATTTCATCTTAATTTAATTCATTTGATTATATTTGTTTCATATTTCATGTTACATCTAAATTGTATTATATGACATGCATTTGTTGATGTCTAAGACTCCTCATCTTCACTAGTCCATCAATCATAGAGTTGGTGTAGCAATGGCTAGTTCAAAGCCATTGACCAAGGTATGAAAGAATTTTCTTGATTTTAGTTGTTGTTTATAATAGTTAGCATCAAAATTTATAATGATATTTATAAGTGATTATATTGGTTTAATTATTGTAGGGCCTTATTACACCCAATCATCTGTGAGCTTTTGATGTGGATGTATAGAGTGACTATTTGATGGTGGTAAGAAACTAATTAATTTTCTATATGAATATACTCCTCATCTTCACTAGTCCATCGATCATGGAGTTGGTGCAGCAATGGCTAGTTCAGAGCCATTGACCAAGGTATGAAAGAATTTGCTTGGTTTTAGTTGTTGTTTATAATAGTTAGCATCAAAATTTCTAATGATATTTATAAGTGAATATGTTGGTTTAATTATTGTAGGGCCTTATTACACCCAATCATCTGTGAGCCTTTGATGTGGATGTATAGAGTGACTATTTGATCATGGTAAGAAACTAATTAATTTTGTGTATGCATATATTTTATTTCAATGTATAATAATTATTGATTCATGTCTACTTTGTTTGTATCGGCTTGAGTTAGAGATGAGCCTAAACAAGAGGATAAGTGAGCATGTGAGGAAGACCTCATCATCCCCATCATCTCCCTCCACATGATGACCAAAGGCCTCTAGGGATTCTTTCATATAGTTGATAGTCACACATGTATAGGCATTAGTGGACATATATGTTTGATTTTATGTCAGTGGACATATTGAATATACACTTGATGTATATATGAAATTTTATATTTTATGTATGACATATATTTGATGCATAAAATCATTAGTCTTATGACATTATTGATTAATAAATGATATGTTTGTTCATGTATGGCATTACTGGTTATCATAATATATTATATGTTCATTCATGTATGACATTATTGGTCATCATCATATATTATATGTTTGTTCATTCATGAAATTATTTTTTATCTTAATATATATCTTGTTTTTCTTGTTTAAATTTTAAGTACATTTCACATATTTCATTTTAATGTTTATTGCATCCAAAATGATGTAGAGTGCTCACACCAAAAGCTAGTGGATTCCTAGCAAGAACACTTTTAAGGAAAACTATCTTTCCCACCTTCATAAGTGTCTTCAAAGACTCTTTCCAACTTGATTACAACATTAAAAAAACTTCTACCCAACTTCACAAAACTACTTGATCACTTTCCCTATTCAAGACTTGGGAAGCAATAAGGGAAAAATGAGCAAATTTGAGAAATGGATCATAATCAACTTCTTTCTTCAAACTAACATCTTAGACACTTCAAGGAACACCTAATAACTATCTCACAAACTCCAGTCTCTCATCTATTCCATCCTTCCAAGAGATTCTTCAATATCTTATGACTGAAATCAATCTTCCAACATCCTATGACTATATTTTCTTTGCAACATGTAATTTGCTAATTTTCAGACAACTCTTCAAAAAGGGAAGTGATTATATTTCAAACCCATAAAATGTCTATTAAGACAACCAAGAAGATCCTTAACATATTCCACTAACTCCATGCAGTGATAAAATGTAGCTAAAGTGGTTTTTCATTCTAATAAAGTATGAATTTGTTGTTCCAAATAGGAAGCAATGATATTTGACAATAACTCAATGATCCTATATACAATTTTAACATCAGTAGTGATTCTTCATCATACAAAAAAAAATTAATAATCACCAACACCTTATGCCTCCTCTAAATTCATAGATGGTATTTTCATCATTTTACATCCATTCCAACTAATTACTAGTTAGTTTGATTAGTTACAAGGTTAATTTCAAGGTTTTCCAAAAAATGGCTAAAATTGCCAAAAAGTTGTCAGCAACTTCTATTGGAAAATGAATTTTTTGCACTAACTCTTCCTAGAACTTAACTAAGTAGTTTTTGGTAACACATAGGACCTATATTATAAGGTGTAATGAATCTCAAAACACTTATTGATTCAACTTATTAACAAAAACAACAACAAAGAAAAATCCTCTGGACTAAGGCAACTTGGGTTTATAAGTGACCTCAAGTTCCTTAACCTTACAAACAAGAATTACCTTATTACCATAAAAAAAATAACATGTTCAAAATGAGGTGTATTATCACCCCTTTACCTTCTATCACAAGTCTCCATCATTGGATGAGATGACATATCCAGTTGCCATAATCAAAGATCATTGCTCTATGGTATTTAGTGATTCTTAGGGATGATTTAGTTCAGCCTACCTGAGAATGTTTGAGTATTCAATGGGATGGGAGGATCTTGGGGCTAGCTTTTACCTAGCCACCTGGAGCTAATAGAAGAGACAGTTTGATTCCATGATGAAAGGTGAGAGAGATTTGGTAGTTGGCAACTTTTTACTGGCCAACACTACAGGTTTCAACATCACTCAAGACGTCATTGAAAAATAAAAATAGAATACGATCCTCAAAAAGTGAGAGAGGTTATTCTAGGTCTCTGCAACATAGTCCTATAGCACCCAAAATTGCATCCATACCTTGCACATTCTCTGAGATATGCCCTATCAAATATTGCTACCCTATGGCATTTAGTGACTCTTAGGGACATTTTGGTTTGATGTGCCTAAGAACATTTGAGTTCTCAATAAGATGGGATGAGCTTAGTGCTAGGGTTTAACTAGCCACTTAGAGTTAACATAATAGATAGTTCGATCCCATGATGAACAATGAGGGAGATTCGACAGTTGATAACATTGTACTAGCCAATAGTACAAGTTTTAGCATTACTTGAGATGCCATTGCAAAATCAAAATAGAATAAGATCTAAAAAAAATGGGAGAGGTTATTGTAGGTCTCTATAACATGGTCTTATAGCACCTAAAATTGCATCCATACCTCATACGAGCTCTGAGATATGCCCTGTCAAAGATCATTTCCCTATGGCATTTAGTGAATCTTAGGAATGATTAAGTTCGGCATGACCGAGAATGTTTGAGTGCTTAGTAGGATGGGAGAAGCTTGGGGCTAGTGTTTAACTAGCCACTTAGAGCTAACAAAATAAATAGTTTGATCACATAATGAAAGGTGAGAGAGATTTGGTAGTTGGCAACTTTGTACTGGCCAACACTACAAGTTTCAACATCACCCGAGATGGCATCACAAAATCAAAATAGAATAAGATCTCCAAAAAGAAAGAGAGGTTATTTTAGATCTCTACAACATGGTCCTATAGCACGTAGAATCACATCCATACCTTACATGAGCTCCAAGATATTCCCCATCAAAGATTGTTGCCCTATAGCATTTAGTAACTCTTAGGGATGTTTTGGTTTGGCATGCTCGAGAATGTTTGAGTGCTCAACAAGATGAGATGAGCTTCAGAAAAGGGTTTACCTAGCCATATAGAGCTAAAAAAATAGATAGTTTGATCCCACAACAAATGGTGAGGGAGATTTGGTAGTTAGCAACTTTGTACTAGAAAACACTGCAAGTTTCAGCATCACCTAAGATGGCATTGCAAAACCAAAATAGAATAAGATCTCCAAAAATTGAGAGAGATTATTATAGGTCTCTCTAACATGGTCATATAGCACCTAAAATCAGATCCATACCTTGAACGAGATCCAAGATATGTCCCTTCAAAGATTGTTGCACTATGGCATTTAACAACTCTTAAGGACATTTTAGTTCAGCATGCCCAAAAATGTTTGAGTGCTCAATAGGATGGGATTAACTTGGTGCTAGGGTTAACCTATCCACTCATAGCTAATATAATAGATAGTTTGATCCCATGATGAATAGTGAGAGAGATTTGGTAGTTGGCAACATTGTACTAGCCAACAATACAAGTTTTAGCATCACCCAAAATGGCGTCACTAAATCAAAATAGAATAAGATCTCCAAAAAGTGAAAGATTTTATTGTAGGTCTCCACAACACAATCCTATAACACCCAAAATCACATCTATACCTCTCACAAGATTTGAGATATGTCCCATCAAAGATCATTTCCTTATGGCATTTAGTGACTCTTAGAGATGTTTTAGTTTGGCATGCTCAAGAACATTTGAACGCTCAAAGGGACATGATGAGCTTGGAGATAAGGTTTACTCAACCAATTGGAGCAACCAAAATAGATAGTTCAAGCCCACAATGAATGGTGAGGGAGATTTGGTAGTTGGCAACTTTGTAATGGCCAACACTATAAGTTTTAGCATCACCTAAGATGGCACTAGAAAATAAAAATGGATTAATATCTCCAAAATTTGAGTGAGGTTATTATAGCTCTCCACAACATGGTCCTATAGCACTTAGAATCACATCCATACCTTGTACGAGCTCCAAGATATGCACCATCAAATATCATTACCCTATGACATTTAGTGACTCTTAGGGACATTTTAGTTTGGTGTGCCCGAGAATGTTTGAGTGCTCAATAGGATAGGATGAGCTTGGAGCTATTGTTTATCTAGCCACTTAGAGCTAATAGAATAGACAGTTTGATCTCACGATGAAAGGTGAGAGAGATTTGGTACCTAGCAACTTTGTACTAGCCAATACTACAAGTTTTAGCATCACTCAAGATGGTATATCAAAATAAAAATGGAATAAGATCTCCAAAAAGTGTAAGAGTTGATTATAGGTCTCTAAAACATTGTCCTATAGCACCTATAATTGCATCCATACCTCACACGAGCTTTGAGATATGCCCCATCAAAGATCATTTCCCTATGGCATTTAGTGACTCTTAGAGACGTTTCAATTCTATATGCTCAAGAATGTTTGAATGCTCAAAGGGATGTGATGAGCATGGGGATAGATTTTAATCAGCCACCTAGAGCTAACAAAATATACACTTTGATCCCATTATGAATCGTGAAGGAGATTTAGTAGTTGGAAACTTTGTACTAGCCAACACTACAAATTTCAATGTCACCTAAGATGGCATCGTAAAATCAAAATGGAATAATATCTCCAAAAAAAGAGAGAGGTTATTGTAGGTGTCCATAGTATAGTCCTATAGCACCTAGAATCATATCCATGCCTCACATGAGCTTTGAGATATGCCTTGTCAAAGATTGCTACCCTATGGCACTTAGTGACTCTTAGGATCATTTTGATTCAGCATGCCCAAGAATGTTTAATTGCTGAAAAGGATGGAATGAGCTTGTGGCTAGGTTTTACTTGGCCACCTAGAGCTAATACAATAGACAATTTGATCCTATGGTAAATGGTGAGGGAGATTTGGTAGTTGGCAACTTTGTACTAGTCAACACGACAAGTTTCAACATCACTCGAGATGGCATCGCAAAATCAAAATGGATAAAGATCTCCAAAAAGAGAGAGATTATTGTAGGTCTTCACAACATGGTCATATAGCACCAATAATCACATTCATACCTTGCATGAGCTTTGAGTTATGCTTTGTCAAAGATCACTGCCCTATGGCATTTAGTGACTCTTAGGGACATTTTAGTTCAACATGCCCAAGAATGTTTGAGTACTCAAAGGGATGGGATGAGCTTGGGGCTAGGGTTTACCTAACCACTCAAAGCTAATAGAATAGATAGTTTGATCCCATGATAAATGGTGTGAGAGATTTGGTAGTTTGCAACTTTGTACTAGCCAATACTACAAGTTTCAACATCACCCGAGATGGCATTGCAAAATCAAAATGGAATAAGATCTCCAAAAATTGAGAGAGATTATTGTAGGTCTTTGCAAAACAGTCCTATAGCACCTATAATTGCATCCATACCTTGCACGAGCTTTGAAATATGCCCTATCAAAGATCATTTCCCTATGGAATTGAGTGACTCTTAGGGATTTTTTGGTTTGGCATGCCTAAGAATGTTTGAGAACTCAAAGGGGTATGATGAGCTTGGGGAAAGAGTTTACTTGGCCATTCAGAGCTAATAGAACAAATAGTTCAATACCATGATGAATGGTGAGGTGGATTTTATAGTTGACAACTTTGTAGTAACCAACACTACAAGTTTCAACATCACCCAAGATGGCATCACAAAATCAAAATGGAATAAGATCTCTAAAAGATGAGATAGGTTATTGTAGGTCTCTACAACATGGTCCTATAGTACTCAAAATAGAATCCAGACCTTATACAAGCTCCATGATATGACCTGTCAAAGATTAGTGCCCTATGGCATTTAGTGACTCTTAGGGATGTTTTGGTTCAGCATGCCCAAGAATGTTCAAGAGATCAAAGGGATCGAATGAGTTTAGGGCTAGGGTTTACAAAACCATCCAAAGCTAACATAATAGAAAATTGGATCCCACAACGAACGGTGAGGGAGATTCGGTAGTTGGCAATTTTGTATTGGCCAACACTACAAGTTTTAGCATCACCAAATCAAAATGCAGTAAGATCTTCAAAAAGTGAGAGAGGTAATTGTAGGTCTCTATAACATGGTCCTATAGCACCTAGAATTGCATCGATACCTTGTACAACCTTTGAGATATGGCATGTCAAGGATCACTGGCCTATGACATTTAGTGACTCTTAGGGACATTTCAGTTCAGTGTGCCTGAGAATATTTGAGCACTCAATGTGATTGGATGAGCTTGGGTCTAGGTTAACCTAGCCACCTAGAGCTATTAAAATAGATAGTTTGATCCCATGAAAAATGATGAGAGAGATATGAGCAAGATATGTATGCCCAGGCCACTTTGTGCAAGATATGAGAAAAAAGTTGCTAATTAGGAAAAATTGGGTCTTTTTCTATTTTTGGTCAAGATAGCCTAGGATTAGGTTTTTTTATTTTCTTTTTAATAGTTTGAAACCTTTTCCAAGTCCTAGAAGTTAAATCTAGTGAACTTTGCAAAAGTTGCACTTTTTGTGCAAAATTGCAAAAGTTGCTTAAAATGCAAATCTAACTAGAAACCTTATAACCTTCTTAAAAATGTTTCCCATGCTCATATACCCAAGCATGGATAGTTATAGCTTCCTAGACTTTCATTTGAAAAAAATTTTCAAGCAACTTTTTGAGCAACATTGCAACTTTTGAACAATTTTTGCTCTTTACATATTTAGATCAAATGGGTCCATCTAGGACTATTCTAGGACCCTATTTAAGATTCCTAGGACCTATTAGGTACAACCATATACCTTAGTTTCCCAAGAATATTGAAAGGTAATGAATAAGCAATTAGATACTAGATATAGATATCTCAAAGATATTGAAAGCAATATATATTATTCTTTCAAGAAAAATGAGGTACCGATTCTGAAAATAAGATTGAAATGATTCCCATTAGTGACATTGCCAAGAACTACCTTTTTAATATAGTGACCAATAGTTGACCTTACTCCCCATTCCTTCTCATTCCTATGGAGGAAAGCTTAATATACAATGGAATATACGCAGAGGAATTGCAGCTACATCTATTAAATATACAAAGGACAATATAGAAAACTTGCTTAATATAGAGATTAATCTAAGAGAAAAGGACATTTTAGAAAAAAATGGTTATCTTAGTGCTAGCTAGGGTATGCCAATTACTTAGGATGAAGAGAAAAAACCTAAAACTACTAGGAAAGAGTGCACATGTACACAAACACAAAATTTTAAGATAGAGAAGTAACAAGTGCTATAGAATTGTCCGCGGAGCAATGTGAAGTGAAGACTCAAATTCACTCATTAGTAGGAAAATAATCTGGTCACACACTTCATTCCAGCACAATAGATGTTTCAATTAGAAATGATTATTCATCAGTGGAATTTCATTTATAGGACTTGAGAAGCCAAGATACTCAAGCTAGGCATGATCCCTCAAAGTTCTCATCGAAATATATTAATGATCTTAACTAAACAACAAAAAGCTAATTGCCACCTTTAAATGGAGACTTGTGTTTAAATGGAGATTGTTAGTTCCCAAACATTTCCCAGTCAAGTAGATGATTGGTTTAGAAGCACCCATTCTAGACTCATCAAAGAAGGCACCTAAGGATCCTACATAGTTCACTTAGGATAGGTTGTGATGTAGTAGTGTAAAGTGGAAGCTTCTAAAAGGAAAGCCTCTAGGCAATTAGACAATGTTGGAATCCTTTAAATTTACCAAAAAGATAGTTTAGTATTGGGAAACTTATCATGAGCATCAATAATGAACTTATCACAGGTTATCACAACCCAAACTGGGAACCTAATCACTAGGTTTGCCTAAGTTAAAAAGCACCAAAACATAAGGATTCTCCAAAAGCCTAATAAAGGAACATACCCCCAAACATGAATTAAAAGAGAAAAATGACCATGGAATAGAATAAAACAATACCTTAGACCTATTAAGGTCTATATAAAACAAATAAAGTGATTCAGTTGTGTCCAAATAGCACTAATATACAGTTACAATAGTTTGCCATTAAAAAGGCTAGTAGCCCTTCAAACTGTAAATTAAACATAACATGGAAAACCCCAAATGAAGAAATAGTTTAAAATGATATTAAAACACCTTTTAGGACATATAAAACATATGTAAACCCCATAAACTAGAAGAGACTTGAAGCCACTACCGTAACAACATTTGGAAAGTGTCGATAGGCCTAATTAGTCTACAGTTACACTACAGGTACCCTCTCACACATGCCAATATACAAAATGATTATTGGAAGACCTAGGGGCATGTGAAACAAGTCCAAATCTAGAGTTATAGACCTTGGATCACTCTGGAGAAAAAGTTATAGTGAATGTGGTAAAATGTTAAATGGTGCATGTATGGAGCCATACACCTAGGGTATGGTGGCAAAATTCATTCCTTGCTTGGCCATCTGTAAAACTTATAAAATCATGAATTAAACTAGTAGGGCTTGCATTCCACTAATGGGAATCAAATTTCCATGGTGGAAAGTGCCAAAACAACAAGGCCCTAGGTGAAACCTTTGGTTTAATGCTGATTTCTAGGCACCTTTAGTAAAACTTGAATAACTTGCAAACTAAAAAGGATAAAAATATGAAACCAAGTGGAAATGAAAGGAAACTCACCCTGTTAACCCCTAGGATCATTGGTACATGTCCCAACATCTATACCAATTTGTACAATTCTTTGAAACAGATAATTTTCTAGGAAAAATAGATTATTTTATTGATTTCTTTCCAAAATGAGTACATCATACCTATCACCCACCTGTAAGGGCTAATATAGGTTGTCCCCAATGGTTATAATGTTTTTTGAACCAACTAGCCCTTTGAGGAAGAGTTTTTGAATGATTAACAACTTTTTAAGAAGTTGCTCAAAAGTTGTCAAGCAACCTTTTGAGCAACTATGAAAAGAAAGACAATCAAGCCAAAATTCCTAAAACAAAACTGTTCTAAACAACCCAATATACCATGGAATCTAGTACATTCTACAAAAATAATGTCAAAAATGCCTTAAAACTCAAAAACTCAATAATTTTTCCTTCAAATATCATGTTGTAGCATGTTGACCATACACAACGATATTAACTTCTCTAATTTTAGGGTTTGGAAAGTCTTTATATCTCCTCCTAGGTCTTTCCCCTTCATCCTTATGGTTTTCATTTCCCTCCTTCAATTTTTAAAAGGAAAATCCATAATTTCTTGCAAAATCAGCATTTTGAAAAAATTGCAATATTGAAATATAACAACTTTTGGATTTTTCTTGCTTGCTCTTATTAACACTTCTATCTTGTTATTTAGGCTATCCCTTAGCAATTCCATGCTAGGGACCCTTCCCTAAGCTAATGATTCATCCCTTAGGTTACTCATTTCCTATGGCAATGTATGCCTTCATTCTTAGGCCAAAATAGTGACTCTTCTAAGGACATTAAATGACATCCAATACCCTAACTACCACACCTAGGTCCAATGACCCTTATTCTACTTATAAGGCTCACTTGGAGCATAACACAACAAAAATGAAAAGGTGAGGGCCCTATTATTTGAGGTGCCCTTGCACCGCTCTCTCTCTCTCTCTCTCTCTCTCTCTCTCTCTCTCTCTCTCTCTCTCTCTCTCTCTCTCTCTCTCCCTCTCTCCCTATTCAATCTAATGAACCAACTGGATCTAGTCTACATTTTAATGTCTCAAGTATTGCCTTGCGGTCTAACTTGTGAACTTTCCAAAGAGTTTTATTATGTGATTTTCCTCCATATTTTATCGAGAATAAATTTGATGTGACAAGAACATTTAAATAATAAATAATCTTCCTGTCTATTTTCCACTCCTCGAATAACCACAAGTTAGGGTTCTTCATAGAATATTGTCTAAGCCATGTGCCAATAGAATATTGTATAAACCATCTATAACTGAGTGATCCAATTTTTGTTTGGCTTGGACACAACTAAAAAAATAATAATTTGTCCCTTCTTCATTATTTTTAGGTGCAATAACAACAAAAACATGAGCTCTAGTGATAAATGTACAAAATGCAGTCATTAATTCAGAAAATACTTAGGTAAAAGTTATAAAGTTACATATTGAAATTACAGAGATATATAAATATATAATTATCATGTTGCACTAGATCAAACAAGTGATCAAAGTCAATGGGAGAATCCATCTCTACCATTTCTAGTGCTTATGGGGGATGATAGGTGTCAGTTGGGTCCAAAACTCGTATATCCCATTTGTCCACCCATTCAGTCAACTCAAATCATCCCAATTTTTCTCTGCACATAATGGACAATAGCATGCCATTTTTCATGTGTGGATACTCCATGAACCTACATCAAAGCTTCTAAAAGAGTACAACTCACTTTATCCTCTTAGAGAGCAACAATCCTCATATGGTTCAATGTTAGTATTATCTATCAACCAAAAAAATCTATGAACCATAGACTAACCTTCCTTACCTAGACCCATTGTAGTGTTACAACACTGGATGATGGATTTTGCATCTGTAAATATTTCTCCATCTTTGTACATTAGTTTTTCACAACCTAAGGCTCTTTTGATGCATGTGCCTACACCATCGTGCTCTCCCTTTCCATTACCAACATCTGTGTAATTCCACATATATTGAATTTTAGGCAACTTGTGCATCTTGCTCAACCAATAGAACATCTATGTATTCTTGAATTAAGATGCACAATTGTTTGACCAATTGATGTGCTCATGATATGGTATGCCCTTGTTAACCAAATATCCATAGAATAGTTGAAAAAAACCATGTACAAACTTAGTAGAATGTGATCATTCATCGCTGATGTAAAAATGGTACTCCTCAAAAATCTTCCTGTCATCCTCTATACTTGTAGGTGAATGCATGAATGTTATGTGAGAAAATATGGAAACCTATTGAGAAGTATAATACTTTTCTTGCACCTCATTTTGTGGTTGTAGTGTGTAGTTCTTTGCAAATTCTACAACCAAAACAATGGTATCTAGTGGAAACGTATACTTACACAAATTGAATTGAAAATCTAGCCATCGAGCTCTATGTGTATGCCTTGCATACTCGTAAATAATATTTTCACAAAAAATATTCATGAACTTATACAATGGAATCTTTTCAATGAATAAATCATATCTTTTACCCTATTTCCCATCTTTTAGAGCATATGTCACTATCTTATATTATCTATAATCTAGTATTTTATTTCCAATTGCATGTGTACTATCCATATGTAGACTGTATATGAGCAATGTTAGTATGCTAATAGAAACTAAATTTAAATAAAGCTTCTACAAACTAAACAAAATTCATAAACTTCAAGATAGACTAAGATGAGCTCTCAATTGAAAATATGAGCCATTAATGGGCTCTCTCAATGAGAAACTCTCTTGTTGAGTGGCTTTATCCAAATGGATAGGATGTATGCTCAATATGCTTCCAAAGGCTTCAATGGATGATTGTGGATTTTTGGTGTGGATAGATGGCTTTAGTATGGATTTGGCTCTCAAAATAGCATTATAACTTTACTTCATGGATTGTGTTATTTTGCAAAAGGGAAGGATCCAATTTATAGGCAAGAGGCTTGAGGGATTGAGAGCTAAGATGCAAGGATGGGAAAAAGCTCATGGAGGGCTCAGATTGCATGAGAAGAGAGCACATGGATTATGCTTCCTTATAGCCAATCAAGGAGTGACACATGTCACATGGTGAGAGGATGGAGGAAAGGGGAAGGATGAGTCAACAAAGGAGGCTCAAGGGATAAAATCTTCATAAAGACCCTCATAATGACTTGTAAGAGCAATAAAAGGGCTTGTAAGAGTCATTTATGACCTAGTGGACTTCATAAAGTTTTATGGTTGAGATATTTTGAGGGTGATGAGAGCAATTTCGACTTGAACTTGATTAGGAGGGTTTTAAGCTTGCTTAGGCTTGTGCAAATGATTAGAGGATGGATTAAGATAGTTTAGGATTAGCTTAGGGATAGGCAAGTGGATGGCATTTAATGAGGGTGGGTGAAGGAGGAGATATTTGTTAACTTTGGCTTGGGTTAGTAAGTCTTAACCCATTTTTAGGGAATGTGACCAGGTTAGGAGGGGATTAGGATTAGGTTTAAAGACATCTTCTAGAAGAGTCTAGACTTTGGATGAGGATAAAGATTTTCTAGAATAGTCTAGAATTTCCTAGGATAAGGATGAAGACTTTCTAGAAGAGTCTAGAACTTCCTAGGATAAGATTTTATGAAATAAATAAAGTTTTATTTATTTCAAGGGTTTGGGTTGAGGAGATATTTATTAAAATATTTTTAATAAACATGAGGATTAATATTTAATCTTGATTAAATATTTTGAGTTGGGATTAGGGGTAGGAAATGATGAGATTAGACTTTAATCGAAATTAAAGAAGGATTAGAAGATTTTGGAAGAGGTTATTGGTCTTAAGGAAATTGGCCAACTTTTGGGAAAAAAATAAATTAATTATTTATTTTGGGATTTTTGGTCAATTAATTAATTAATTAATTAATTAATAAGGAAATAATGTTTAAATAAGATTTAAACTTAATTAAGATAAAGGGATTTAATGGCATAAAAATAAATAAAATAATTAAATAAATAATTAATTAATAAATGATGATGTCATCAGGACTTTTTTAGAAAATAAAAATACTTTATTTTTTAAAGGATTTTTGGTCAATTTATTAATTAAATATTTTTAATTAAGATAAAGGGATTTAATGACATAAAAATTAATTAATTAATTAATTAATAATTAATTAATAAATGATGATGTCATCAAGACTTTTTCAGAAAATAAAAATACTTTATTTTCTAAAGGATTTTTAGGTTTCTACATTTTGCCCCTCTTTGATGTGATGCCGCAAGTGGCATGGCATCAAAGATAAGAAAATAAGATGCACAAGGCTAGAGCAAAAGAGGAGAGAATGGACTGTGAGATGCCCCCTCAAGAAGGCGGTGGGGAGAGAAAGCAAGGCTCGATGACTTCTTGAAAAGTACAAGAATCCGAGATGAGCAACAAGACTCAGATTTGCTTAAGAGAAGAGGTTTGGTTAGCTCAAACTCTCACTACGGGAGAATGATAAAGGGAGAATCAGAGGCACAAGAGGAAGCAAGCTTAAGATCTTAGGGATTGTAGAGGATGAAGGAGCGGAGCACTATAAAAGGAATCCAGGATGGGGAGATGGATGAGGGGATTAAAAAAAGATGATGCAACAGGATTTCAAAGAGTCAAATTGGCGAAAGATGGGTTTCAGAGATTCCTAGGACTAGGATTGTGGATCTTGAAAGATGAGGCTTGGTGGATTGATTTGGATTGGTGGATCCCTAAGACTAGGATTGTGGATCCCTAAAGCTAAAGGTGAGGAGTGATTCAAAGAGATACTGATGCATAAGCTGGGGTAGGAGAGATGAATGTCGGATATGGATGGGGGATAATGGAGATGAAGGAAAACCATTGAAGCTTTTTGAGCGGGGGGGATACTTCAAAGAGAAGTACCATCATGTAGTTGAGCACTAGATTTTCTATAGGACTGTTGGTTAATTGCCAAGGTTACCAAGAACATCAAGGCGTTTTCACCAACTGTCCAGAGGACTGACAAACTAACTCAAAACAAACATGCAAGGATTGCCCCAGTATCACACATGAATCCCAGAGGAAGCAGTGTGGAAATGACACTGGGTAACCCACAAGCAAAAAAGAAAACAAGTAAAAGACATGATCAAGACCTTACGCTCTGATTGCCCTATTCACAGTATACCATGATATGGAAGATCATGGCAACTTTGAGGAGGGAACAAGGAGATTGCTTGGAAAAGATATTTCAAGACCCAAAAGGGAAGATCCCAAATCAAAAGAAAGTGAAAATCCAAAAGAGAGTCATTTGCCAACGAGATGGGTAGGACAAGATACTAACGGACCAAGATCAGACATGAGGAAAGCTATATCCTGCAAGGACGTATCGGAGAGCACCTAAGCTGGTGGACTTGGATGAGTGATGCGTCTGGCAAGCTGAACTAAGAAAGATAACACTTTGGTGATAGGAAATCTAGCTAAATGATGCATTGGAATAGCTAACCAAGATGTGCGATGGGTGCAAGATGCTGATCAAGGATGAACTGACATGAACGTTGGATAGATGCAATGGTACTAAGCTAAAGAGGATGTACAAGCTGACAGACCAAGATATTTACAAGTGAGCTAATCAAGATATGGTACAAGCTAACAGACCAAGATAGTTACAAGCAGGCAAAAGCTCAGGATGATAGGATAGCTGGATGGTTCGATGTTGTGCAAGATGCGAAAGCTAAGGGTGGGGTGATAGTGAAAGATATGGATTTGGCAGGATACATCCAATGATGATGAGAGATTTTGTGACCAAGGATAGCTAGAGGAGCAGGATGAGATGGCTGGATAGGATGGTAGATAGCTAGGATAATGATGGATATAAAGAGATGACATTGGGTTTGCATGAGGATAGCCTAGAGCTAGATACCAATGACAAGGGAGGATGGACAAGACAAGATCTCCAAGGAATATAGTGCCCCCAATCAGAAGATAACATGCAGAAGGAGGTCTTATGATGGATGTGATAGGATTGAAGCTAGGATGGAAAAAGCTGAAGGGGCTAGGGAGATGGATGATAGCTGAGATGATTGGCTGAAGCTGCATAAGATTAGTGGATGGTGTGAGATGGAAGCTGGAGGATGGAGGATAGGTGGATAGATTGGAATATGGAGTTGGATGTCAAGAGATGACCAAAAGCATGAGGGTGATAGGCTAAGCTGGGGATGGCGGGATTACGCATGATGCTTGTTTGCCAAGTTTTCATCATGGTACTTGTCCAAGGCGCTTGAATTGCCAATTTTTCACCAGTGGACACTTTATTTTTCTTTTCTTTTTTGACTTTTTGACTTTGGACTTAGCTGGAATGATTTTGGCTTTCTTCAGCTATTTTGGCTATTTTGGGATTTTTCACTAGCTGTTGGAATGTTCAATTTTGTTGCTAGCTATTGGTACACCGGATGTGTGATTTATGCAATAGATCAGATTAGATGGGATTGATGGTAGGAGATGGAGGGATGAAAATGCTGGAAAGGAGCATGAGATGGGGATGCTTGCAAGAGCAACATTGGCACATGTTGGAACGGGTGTGAAAAGAGCATATGGGGGATAGATAGTAGATGCGGGCGTGATGGAGGATTTGTGGAAGCGTGCTTCGGGATATAGGCACCCAAGATGGAGTTAGGAGATGGGGGACATGAGTCACTAGATGGGGGATTAGCAATGGTGGATGCCATTATGCATTGGGTTTCAACTTTTTTCTTGGGGATCCACATGGTTTTGGATTTTCTTTTCATAGGCTTTTGCATTGTTTTGCATTCTTTGATTGGATTTTTCCTTGTTGGAGTATGTCTTTTAGAATAGACATATGATTGCCTAGGATGTGGATTTTTAGCTTTATGCATTTTGAAGTTGGCATTCACATTGTTGTGGTAAGCTTTGGGAAGATTGTTAGGAGAAGCTTTGTGAGATGGAGAGGATATGAAAGAGCATGTAGGGGGATGATGATGGATGATGTGCCCTGATATGTGCCTTTGTTGATCTTGCATAGAAATGGATGGAATAGGATTTTATGATGGCTGATAGGAGGATGGAGGATGGTAGATTTTGGGACATAGGGACCCAAAATAGATTTAGTGGATGAAGGGGGGATATGGTAGGTTGTTTTGGGTTGCAAAGATGGTGGAGGGGGGATGACATAAGATTTCTTGAAGGAGTGATGGGAGGCTGGCATGGTGGGCTTGGAGATAGGCTTGGTTTGGGGGTGTGGTGTACCAACACCTTTAGATGGTGAGCCTTTGGATACATATCCAAGACCATGAAATCCTAGATTTTTTTGTGCAATAATAGGCTGTCTGATTCCTTGCTCTTGTGGTCCTAAACCTTGACCTTGATAATGCCATCGATTGAGCATTTGAACAAGCTGAGGAAGCTTTTTTGCTTGCAAAAAATGGTAGAAGTGATTTATTAGGTGTATTGCAATGGGGAGATACTGTTCTTAATTCTTCCGCTGAGAGAGGGCCACCGTGGATGAATGCAAGTGAACCAAGAGGGTAGATTATAGATGGTGGAATAGCTTGGATAGGTGGTAAGATGGAAGCATGGAGCAAGGGAGATGGAAGGATAGGATCTTGATGTAGCTGGTGGGATGACAAGATATCTTGTAGTGGAGGAGATATGGCTTGAGGTTTTGGAGATGGAGGAGATGGTGACTGCACTATGGATGGAAGACATGGTACGATGATATCTTCATTTATGCTTTGGGGGATGTCAACATGCTTTTGGGCAGGATCTTGATAGGATTGGTTTGGAGTGGATGGTGCGATAGGAGGTGAAGGGATGGATTCTTCAAAGGCAGGGGATGGATAGATGGGAGATTTAGTAGTGGAGATGGGTGAGTAGAAGATGGATGCATAAGGGTCATTACGAGAGATTTGGGAAATGCTTGGAGGCGATGTGGATAGGATTTGGAGGGATTTGATAGGTGGTGGGATTTTGATGCTTGCGGGAAGTGGAAGGATTTTAAGCAATTTGATGGATGGTATGGGGATGATAGCTATGGGAGATGGAGGTGATATTATAGATGGGGAAGCTTCATCACTGACTACTTCACATGGTTGGATTAGATGACATGGCTTATCGACTATTGGAGGTGAATTTTCTTGTATTTCCTCTAGGAGATTCCTTGGAGACTCGTGTGTCAAAGGTGGAGGTGGATTGACAGGAATAGCTAGTGTGATGGGGGTGGAAGATTGGAAGCTTGGTTGATGGGGTGATGGAGGGGAAGCTGGAATATCAGATGGCATGACTAGATAGTTTGGAATAAGTCTTGGATTTTGGGGGATGCTTGGGGGAATGTTTCTAAGGCTTTCAATATACCCATCATAGTCAACAAGATTTTCATCATCATTGGAATAGGAGGTGGCGAGAGAAAGGACAATGCGACCAAACACATCATGATAGGATTGGTACTTCATGCTTTGATGATGAGTTTGATGGGGATGGGGTCTTGCATATGGATGAACACGGAAGCTCATAGTTGGATTTGGATTAAGCACAGATTTTGGATTGGCTGATGAAAGATTTCCTAGGGAGAGTCAAAGCTGTATGAAAGACCTAAGGAGGATTGGCTGGAGATTTTTGGCTTTCTTGTGGGTGGAAGACTTCAAGGGTATGCTATCAAAAAGTGAGAGTTTTTCTTTCCTATGTGCAGGATTCGTGGTGATTGTGTCAACTTAAGGATAGACTAGTGATCCTATGGCATGACACGAGATTGACCACTTGTGGATCCCAACCTTTAGCTCAAGGTGATGAGGGATACAAGTGACAAATCTGGATTACCCTAGAAAATGCTCTGTCAAAGGGATAACCTTGGTGAGATTGGTTGATTGGTAGGATTGATTGGATAGCAAAATCTAGCAAAGTGACAACAACTCTTTAAAGGCTTGGGTGATTTTGGATTGGGTTGCTAGCTGGTTGGGGGGATGATTTGGATGGACTTTGGATTTGGGATTGTTCTAAGGCAAAGAACTAGATAGATTCGGTTGCAGCGGGGGAGCTTGGATGATTTTCTGATAAGGCAGTGACTACGCTAAGTATGCCTTGAGTTGGGAGATTTCTGCTTTTCTGGGATGTTGACCGAAATTGGCAAACATTCATTCAAAAGCTATGAACAAACAAGTAGACAAAATTTTTGAGCAAGCATGTCAAACACACCAACATCTTAAGAAACTTTCTACAAGGATGAAATTTGGTTTAGCTAGGGAGTCCTTGATATACACAAGGTACGTGAGGCCCAAATCTGTAGATGAAACCAAAAAGATGTCACACAGCCAAGAGGAGCAGTAACCCACTTCTCCTCTTTCACTTCTCAAGGGTATAAAGTTCCTTGAGGTTTAGCCTGAGTGACAAAATTTTGATCCCAAGAGAGGTGTCTTTGGATTCACCTCCCGATCTTTATACTCTGTCGAAACGCTGGAGTTGAGGTCGTCCCAAGGGGTGATGAAATCCCCAAGCAAGCCTCCTAAAAAGCTAAGACAATATTTTGGATCCTAATCTTATGCACCCAAGATGGCCTCGAAAGACGACAAGGGGAGAGAAGACTTGGATGATCTTGGGCTAAAAAATATGCTTGTTCTTTTACCAACTAACGCTTAAGTTTTTTGATCTAGACTTTGCAAGCACTCATGTTTAAGATACAATGTTTATTCCAACTTTGAAGCATTGAAAAAGATAAAATTGATCGAAGAATACGAACAAGAAGAAGAGTTAGGGTCAATAAGAAGCTAAACCCTTGCGCTCGGAGGCCCTCCACATCAAGTATCGATTGATTTTTCTTTAAGGCATTCAAGATTGAGTGTGAGTTTATTTTAAGTCCAAAACAAAGGTGTGTGAGATTCGATTTCAAGCGCGTGCCCGGAGGCCCTCCACGTCAATATTTGTCCAATTTTTATGCCCAAATGAAGTGTGAGCGAGATTAATGCGCATTCAAGGAATTTTCTAACTTAGAAAAACCACTAAAAACCCAAGTGAGTGGAGTTTGATTTGCGTGGAGCACTTAACACCTTCTTAGGTGGACCCATCCCCATAGATGGAACTGAGATTGCAACCAATGGTTAAATTGATGGGTGATTAAAGAGGGTGAGTCCAACGAAAAACTCACTCAAAGCATTTTTATTTGTTTTTATAACTTAAAAGATTACAAAAATGTACATTCCTTTTATGCTCCAAAAGATGATTATTTGATCTATGGAATTCAAGATTGGATTTGTTGTTTTAATCATGCATTCATAAAAAAACAAACTTTTATTTTAATCCATGGCACTCAAGAGTGATTTTAGCAACATGCATTCAAAGACAAGTGACTAAACATTCAAGTTTTTTCCTTTGAGCATTCAAGATTGAGATTTTGTGTGTTGTTTTAAGAACTTTGAAGTTCTTTGTTTTAACCTTAGATCATTCAAGATTGTTTTTGGACTCAAAAGTGAAAATTACTCTTTAGAATTTGCTTTTCATTCAAGATTTTGTGTTCTAGTTTGCATGTTTTAAGCCCAAAAATGATATTCCTAGATTGTTTTGATGCATAAAAAACCTAAGAAACATTCAAGATTTTGCAACAAGACATTTGTTTGGAACAAATAACAAAGATTTTTAGGAAAATTTTGGCAACCATTTAGGACTCTTAGTTTTCATGAGATTTTTAAAAGAACTTTAACATATTTGCAAATGAGGTTCATTTTATCCTTGATTGATGCTTTGAGTTTGATTTAGATTTTAGTGTGCACTTAGTGTTGATTTTGAACCTTTTGAAATGGAAACTTGAAGTTCTTTTTAAATTCTCAAAAATGAAGTGTTCCTAACTTTGCATGAATGCATCTAAAACCTCGATGTTGCAAGGATGCAAATGATTAGATTGGTTTAGTTTCACTTTAAAAGATTTTTTTTTTTGCAAATTTTTAATTTTTTAATGGATTTAAGTATGATTTGGGGGTTCATTTTAAGCACTAAAAAGAAGTGTGTATGATTTTGCTTCCTTAAAAAAAAAATGGCCAAGATCTCCCACAAGAAGAAGAAGAAGAAGTAGATGGAATAAGAAGAATATAGACAAGAAGAGGAAGAAGAATTCCAAGTGCTTTGTCCACCTATAAGCTTGAAAAATCTGCAAATACTATGAGATAGACTATGAGTTCCTTTGTCTTCTTCATGCTCATGTGGACCTACAAAGCCAATTTATACAATCCTACCAATCACAAAAACAAGCAAAATTAGCCAAAATCAGAAAATGACATACAAAACTTGACTAAAAAAGCTAATGAAGATGACCCATGCGGGGTCCCACCGGGCGTGCCAAAATGTATATGAGCAATGTTAGTATGCTAATAGAAACCAAATTTAAATAAAGCTCCTACAAACTAAACAAAATTCATAAACTTCAAGATAGACTAAGATGAGCTCTCAATTGAAAATATGAGCCATTAATGGGCTCTCTCAATGAGAAGCTCTCTTGTTGAGTGGCTTTATCCAAATGGATAGGATGTATGCTCAATATGCTTCCAAAGGCTTCAATGGATGATTGTGAATTTTTGGTGTGGATAGATGGCTTTAGTATGGATTTGGCTCTCAAAATAGCATTATAACTTTACTTCATGGATTGTGTTATTTTGCAAAGGGGAAGGATCCAATTTATAGGCAAGAGGCTTGAGGGATTGAGAGCTAAGATGCAAGGATGGGAAAAAGCTCATGGAGGGCTCAGATTGCATGAGAAGAGAGCACATGGATTGTGCTTCCTTATAGCCAATCAAGGAGTGATACATGTCACATGGTGAGAGGATGGAGGAAAGGGGAAGGATGAGTCAACAAAGGAGGCTCAAGGGATAAAATCTTCATAAAGACCCTCATAATGACTTGTAAGAGCAATAAATGGGCTTGTAAGAGTCATTTATGACCTAGTGGACTTCATAAAGTTTTATGGTTGAGATATTTTGAGGGTGATGAGAGAAATTTCGACTTGGACTTGATTAGGAGGGATTTAAGCTTGCTTAGGCTTGTGCAAATGATTAGAGGATGGATTAAGATAGTTTAGGATTAGCTTAGGGATAGGCAAGTGGATGGCATTTAATGAGGGTGGGTGAAGGAGGAGATATTTGTTAACTTTGGCTTGGGTTAGTAAGTCTTAACCCATTTATAGGGAATGTGACAAGGTTAGGAGGGGATTAGGATTAGGTTTAAAGACATCTTCTAGAAGAGTCTAGACTTTGGATGAGGATAAAGACTTTCTAGAATAGTCTAGAATTTCCTAGGACGAGGATGAAGACTTTCTAGAAGAGTCTAGAACTTCCTAGGATAAGATTTTATGAAATAAATAAAGTTTTATTTATTTCAAGGGTTAGGGTTGAGGAGATATTTATTAAAATATTTTTAATAAACATGAGGATTAATATTTAATCTTGATTAAATATTTTGAGTTGGGATTAGGGGTAGGAAATAATGAGATTAGCCTTTAATCAAAATTAAAGAAGGATTAGAAGATTTTGGAAGAGGTTATTGGTCTTAAGGAAATTGGCCAACTTTTGGGAAAAAAATAAATAAATTATTTATTTTGGGATTTTTGGTCAATTTATTAATTAAATAATTAATAAATAAGGAAATAATGTTTAAATAAGATTTAAACATTTTTGGGAGGGATTCCTTAATTAAATATTTTTAATTAAGATAAAGGGATTTAATGGCATAAAAATAAATAAATTAATTAAATAATTAATTAATTAATAAATGATGATGTCATCAGGACTTTTTCAGAAAATAAAAATACTTTGTTATGTTGATCAGTTTTTTGGATTAGATTGTGTGGAGATTTTTTTCATGATCGCATTAATAAAAATACTTTATTTTCTAAAAGATTTTTGGTCAATTTATTAATTAAATAATTAATAAATAAGGAAATAATGTTTAAATAAGATTTAAACATTTTTGGGAGGGATTCCTTAATTAAATATTTTTAATTAAGATAAAGGGATTTAATGGCATAAAAATTAATTTATAAATGATGATGTCATCAAGACTTTTTCAGAAAATAAAAATACTTTATTTTCTAATGGATTTTTAGGTGTCTACATAGACAAGTTGATAAAAGTTGCAAAGAACCACGAAATAAGCATGTACCATCCAAGAATGATGTCTTGTAAAATTGTTAGTCATCCCCTATTTCACATAAAATGTTGGATATGAATTCCTTTGAAGATCTAGGTGGCTCATTCATGTCACAATCCTGCAAAACAAACTTAGAATGCAAAAACACACATTTATGTCTAAAACATCAAAATGGTTAGAAAATTCAATATGTATCCTACAATAAGAAGTTGTGTATCCTACAACAAGAAGTTGTTTGTGTGTGATTTATCTTCACATAAAAAAGTGTAACGATCTGAAAAAATCTTTGACTTATTCGAATTTGAGGATACATAACAATAAATTTTGCAAAAAAATTGTGTCTGAGTTGAGTCCAAAAAATGTTTCACATGTGGGTCATGATTTTGGCTACCAATCCTCCTTCTTACAACATCTTTTCAATTAGGGGAAACATGTTTGTTATTTATCCAAAAATCTTCGACCAATGATTTCAAAGCTTCACTAATTTCTTTATCCCTTCATGGTAGTCTACTGCTAAATGTCCATAGCTCATTTTTTGTTGGATCTACCAATCTCTAATGCCTTAGCATGACTCTCCTTAGGGTATCTCTACCGATGTGTAATGTTTTGCTTGGCTTTCTAATGTGTTGAGATTTTTTCATTTGGGTACTTACTATTATTTTTTATTAGATAAACAAGTTTTACAGGGAACCTAAAACTCGAAAGTTAGTACATAAGAAGGCTGATAATAAGCATGACAGCCCAGCTAGAAAAGTTTAAGTTCAAAGGCTGATAATAAACATTAAGCCCAACCAAAGGAGAAAGTACTAAGAAAAGACCAGGAAAAGGAAACAGACAAAGCCACTACCAAAAGCTAGCACTAAAAGCCAAAAGACGGTGAAAAAAAAAGGACCATGCAAGAGTTATTCCTCATTCTTTCACTCCAGATCCTGCATCACCTGAGCAGCCTCAAAGGCCTATTGATTCTCCTCCATTTCCATCTGTTGCCCTCTTTGATTCCCCTGGTCCTGTGCAGGAGTGGATTTGTCCTTTGCAAGGTCGTCCTCCATTTTGGCTTCATCTCTGTCATTTTCATCCTCATCCTCGTGCATTTCTCTGTCTTTGATCTAGCCCATGAGAGAGATGATGTTGTTCTTGATGAAGCTTAACAAGGAAAACATCTGGTTGGCAAGGTTGTGATTGTAGTTTTCCAGATTGTTTATCCTCTGTTCTACTAGAGTGAGCCTATCAGTCGAATCTGTCCTCTTGTTGGCATCCATTCCTTCCCTTGTTGCCTCAATGTGTTTCACTTGGTCTTTAACCTCCTCGAGCTCATGGAAGAGCCATTTGATTGATCTAAAATTATCAATCATGTTGTTGCGAGCATTATTTAAGAGATTCATCCCTGTCTCCCTAGCTCTGTCTGAAATAGCCACAGTTGTTGGATTAATTAATTCTTCCAGTTGCTGCTCTTCTTGATTATCCACTAGGATTTAGGGATTTATGGCCTCCCTAAAGATTCCCATTTTGGCAGTCTTGACATTGAAATTAATCCACGCTTTCCTCATGTCATTGGTTTGCACTTCCCCTTCTGCATACCCAGCTTTCTCCTCTTTTTGATCCTCAGGGTGGAGATGGACAGGAGAAAGGGCCAGTGCAAATGTCTCCTCATGATGAGAGCTCACATCCTCTAGGCTCTCCCTCTTGCACTTCTTTCTTCCACTATCGACCTTTATTTCCTCCTGTGTCTCCTTCACCACCTCCTTAGACTCTGGATCCTCCTCATCATCGTTGCTTCCCTCCTCAACCTTTTCAACCTGCTTTTGCTCGAGATCCCTAGGGATTTTTCTACTTGGGGTTATGAGAGAGGGGAATTTTTTAATAGTTGCAACTTTCCCTGAGGAGGAGACTCCACCTTTCTCAGAACTGAGGCTCTAAATGTCATCTGAGTCAAAGGAGTAACTGGAACTTCTAGACTCCGCAATCTCAGTCTGAGGGGGGGCATTACTAATGATCTGGGCTTTGAAGTGCTCATGGATAAGAAGCAATAGCCCTTCATGTAGAGTCGGGTTTGCAATGGGCTTCTTTTTGAAGCTATCCATCACCTTACTCATAGAGGTTAACAGATAAAAAGGAAAAGAAGTTCTGGCTTTCTTTCAAAAATGATTTAAAATAATAAAGTGGTGGGTGTGGGCTCTATCAAACCTTGGGTCCAAAGTGATATATTCAATAACATCTTTTAGCACATACCTCCACCATTTCTTCATGGAGTTAGGGACATAGTAGGTGTTGAGCTTTTTTAATGCCTTCAATTCCTTCTCACTCTCCACAAAATCCCTTACCACATTGGCCAAGAGCTTCTTATCCTTGAATAATTTGAAACCCTCGATAGGGATCTCGGTGATAGCCATGATTACCTCCTCTGTTATCTAGAAGTTGATGCTATTCACCTTAATCCTGCCTTCTTTCCATGAACCCACCATACTGTTAGTGACCTTCTGATCATAACCATCTAGCTTCATGAGATACTTGGTTACCCCACCCTCTTCCAGCTTTTCCCAAACTTTTGGCCTACTTCTCCATTTCTTAAAGTCCCCTGCCAGCTCCTTTCTGCATCTCTCACCCACCATCTCCTCACTCTGTGCACCCGCCTTACTCATAAGCTCTTCACTATGAGACTAGAAAGAATCACCAAGATTAAGCAAGGAGCAAAGAAAAATAACTTTGATGTTGCCCTTGAAACGAATGCAATGAAGAACCCACAAAGCGTGGCAATTAATCATAGTAGGATATCTGCATTTACGAATTCCCATTTTTCTATTATGGAAAGTACCCATATATCTTAACCCTTTCATATTCATAATTACATATTGATATCCTCCGTACTTCCTTGGATTTTCTCCAAGTTGATCAGACACTTGATGTTCACTGGCAAAGAAGTTCTAGGAAGCCATGTCATTTTTTGGTCTGTGTCGACCCTTATATTTGCCAACCTGTCGGCAATCGGGTTTGCTTCTCGATAAGTATGGGTGACATGGAATTTTTTGAATTTGGCAAGTGTCTCTCTCGTCTCATTGATAAGATTTGCAATCATCCAAGAAGGATACAAATTGCCATTAATGCACTTAATAATGTTACTCGATTCCCCCTCCAACCATAAATTGGTGACCCCAATTTCAAAAGCCAACTTAACAGCATTGCATGCGGCATTGGCTTCCACAAAATGATTTGTTTGGAAACCCAACGAAAGAATGAAAGCCACAATACTATCTCCATTTTCATTTCTAACCACACCTCCACTACCCAAGGATCCAGGGTTGCCCTTGGAGGCTCCGTCGAAGTTGGCTTTGTGCTAGCCTTCAGGGGGGAGCTGCCACTTGGCTTCGTGTCTTTTTCTCATTTTATCTATTACCTTCTCCTTCTTCCTACCTCCTGTCTCAAAAGCTCCCCCCTTTCTCAAAAAAATATTTTCCTTTATGTTACTGAAGATCTTCCTTCCAACAACCAAAGCCGACTCCTCCCTATCTCTGAAAATTTGATTGTTTCTCTCCTTCCAAATGCTCCAAAAAAAATTGGGCAGGAGCCAGGAGCTGATTTCCTTCAAGGCAGTCCCATTGAACATACCTTTCCATTGGCAAAAGAAGTCCAGGAGGTTGGAAGGAATGCACCAGCTATGCTCAAGGTCCTGGGTGAGGAAGTCGCAGACTGTTCTCGAGTAAGAGCAAAGAATGAACAAATGATTTCCTATCTCTGACTCATCTTTGCATAAAACACATCTACTGGGCATGATATGACATCTTTTAATGATATTTTCCTCAGTGAGATTTTTGTCCTGAAGTGCCCACCAAAAAAACATGTTGACTTTTGGCATTAGGCCCGGGAGCTAGGCCCTCGACCAAGAGGGGGACGCATATGTACTCCATAAAGTAGAGTACCCAGAGGTAACCGAATAGAGGCCATTGGCATTATCCCTTCAAACCAGTTCATCCTTGTTGGTGCTGAGGGATAAGAAATTAAGCATGATCATAATTGGTTTAAGATCCTCTGAGATGATAGAAAGGTCCTTCCATCCCTAATCAGTCCTGTAGTTACCGACTTTGTGCCCAAAAAGGTTGATGCAATCATTAGCCCAAACACCATAGGCGGGGTTATTAATGAGTGGGCTTTGAGAAAGCTAGCTATCCAACCAAAAAAGAATGTTCTCCCCATTTCCCAGCTTCTAGGAGACGTTAGAGTTAGCCAAATCCCTGGCTTTTAAGAAGCCATTCCAAACAATTGAGCCTCTGGGTAAATCCTCACTGAAAAGAGTGAACTGAAAAGAGGGCCTTTTTATATACTTTTTCACCACAGTGTCTCTCCATTCCCCCATGCTACTAAAGATGCACCAGATTTTCTTTTCTATGAGGGCCTTGTTGATATGAGTGAGCTTCGTGATCCCTAGACCCCCGTTCTTTTTAGGGAGACAAAATTTGTCCCAAGCAACAAGGGGGTAGCTTTTATTCCTATCAGTTCCCATCCATAAAAAATCCCTTTGGATTTTCACCATTCTCTCGGTGTATTTTCCAGGTATGGTGAAAAGGCTTAGGGCATATATAGGTAGGTTTTAAAGGATGGATTTAACCAGTTCACATTTTCTAGCTTGGCTGAGAGAGAATCCTTTCCAGCCAGCCAACTTCTTACTGAATCTATCCAAGATGCCATTCCAAAAGGAATCAAAAGGGGTCGTGCCCAAGGGGAGACCAAGGTAGGAAGAAGGAAGCTTCCCCACTTGACAACCCAAGATTCTAGAGATTCTTTGTTGTCTTCCCTCCAGAGTGTTGATAAAGAAAATAAAGCTTTTGTCCCAATTTATAAGCTGCCTCGACCCTCTAGAATAGGTATCCAAAGTGTCTTTCAAATCCTTGGCTTCCCTAATCGAAGCCTCTCCTCCCATAATGGTATCATCAACAAATTGCTGATGCATGAAGGGAGTGCATTTGGAAGAAGGTTTAAAGCCTTTGATCCTCCCATCTTTCTTTTTCTTCTCCATGAGTCTGCCAATACATTTCACTAGGATGATGAAGAGAATCAGTGATAGAGGATCTCTCTAACGAAGGCCTCTAGTGGGTTTGAAGAAATCAGAGGGGGATCCATTCACTAAAATAGCTAGTGAGGGGGTGGTGACCAGCTGGAAAATTACCTTGCAAGATTTGACATCAAAGCCAAAAGCCTTCAACACCAACTCCAAAAAGGAAAAATCCACCCGGTCATAAGCTTCAGACATGACAAGTTTGAGTAACATCCCTTCTCTCTTACTAGCTTCCATAGAGTGAATCACTTCATGCACCATGATAATCGAGTCTAAAATCTGTCTACCTGGGACAAAACCAGATTTTTGTTGAGAGATGATCAAGGGAAGGAGCTTAAGCATCCTCAAAGTGAGCACCTTCGAGATGATCTTATAAAATGAGTTGCATAAGCTGATGGGTTTGAACTTATCTAGAGTGTCAGCCCCGGGCACTTTGGGAATAAGAACTAAGAAAGTGGAGTTAATTTCCTTTAGGATGCATCTGGCTCCAAAGAACTCCTAAATCACCTTAACAACATCCTTCATAATGGCAGGCCAATACATTTGGAAAAAGAAGGTAGGAAAACCATTAGGTCCAGCTGACGTATCCGCCAAAGGATAAAAAAGAGCTTCTCTCACTTCAGAATCAGAAAGAATGGCCCATATCATATTATTATGGTGCAGTTGGAGAATCTGAGGGATGCAAGAGACAATATCATCCTGGTCCACCTTAGAGAGAAAAGGATCCCAAGACAGGAGGGAGGAGAAGAAAGAGATAGCTTCACGTGAAATATCATCTTCCTTAGTCAACACACCTTGGTCTTTTTTCAAGCCAGAAATCCTGTTGTTAGCTCTATGTTTAAGTGTGGATAAATGGAAGAACTTTATGTTTTTGTCTCCTTCCTTGAGCTAGTTGATTCTAGATCTCTGCCTCCAGAACTTTTCCTCTTTACTAATGATGTCATGTAGATCAGATAGGATGGACAGTTCTGCATCTCTACTCGAGGCATCATACCCATTTTCCTGAATGGAGGCTTGGATGGAAGAGAGATTAGAAGAAAGATCCATTTTCATAGAGAATAAATGACCAAATTAATCTGACTTATTCCATGCTTGTAACATCCTTTTAACATTACTGAGTTTCCTTGCTATCTTGAACATAGCATTGCCTTCCACATCTATGCTCCACCATCCCTTTAATCTCTCTAGAAGGTCGGGGTGGGAGGTCCACATTTTCTCGAAACGAAAAGGAGGTTTGCAAGGGTCAGAAGGGACAATCGAGAGGGAAATGGGGGGGTACTTGTCTTAAGTACTTACTATTGTTGATGTAAGTACTTGTCTTGTTATATTAATATCTTTGGTGTGTGATGGAGAACCCACTTTGTCATAAGCACTAATTAGATTTTTTACGATACTTTTTTTCATTTGAATCATCCATCATTCTTAGCCCAAGAATCTTCATGATAGGTCTAAATTTAAAATTTCTTATAATTTCAACAAATAATTAGAATTGACCTATAATATTTAATTCTTCAAAGAATAATCTCCACATATGATTAACTTTTATTTGACAAGTATGCTTGCTAATCTTGTCAGGCATTGATTTCAAAATGTTAGTATCAATATCAATAAAATATTTTGGTCTTCTAAAATGAATTATAGAAGGTGTTATAATATTTTTCATTCTCTCAACATTTTGAACATCAACATAAGGTTGAGTGCTTTGTGTACCTTGAACTAAAGATGATGTGTCTTTGCAATAAGATGCAAAAGATGGAATATCACCTACTTGATATGATGATGGAGTGTGTACATCATCAGATCTACAAATTATCATCTCTTCCATGAGATGATGATATGACTCCAACATTGGAAGATGGTGTAGCTTCACAATTTAATTGTCTTCTTGAGTGTAACAATCTCATTCATTCTCTTTGTCTTTCCAATTTTTCCTCTTTGTTTCTTTGTTACGGTGGTTCTTGTTCCTCTCTGAAAGTCAATTATGTTAGAGTAAATAATTAATTATTAATTATTTATTCTATTTACTTAAGCTTACTTATGTAAATTCATTTATTAATTAATTTTAGTTTAGGATTTTTTTATAAGTTGTTGACAATACGGAATTTTGTTCTCTCCTAAGTCATACTTATCCCCTCACATTGTTTGAGGACTTTCCACCTTATGTGGATGTATGCTTAGTTGTCACACTTATCTCCTAGCATCTTCTAGCTTGTTCTAGGAGATTCTTGAAGCTCTTTATATTCGGGATCCCTCATTGTATTTTCACATCTCATATTGCATATTGTAAATATAATTTTCTTGTGTTGTAATATCTTTTTCTCTTTAATGTTTGTTTAGGGTTTTTTTCTTGCTCCATGCTCTTCCTCTCCTTGGCTTCTCTTTGAAAGGTTTTCACATGCAGGTGATCTTGGGCATCTTTGGAGTTGGATTTCATCAACTCCAAAAAATTATTCAATATTGCTTTGCAATTTTTTTTGTTCACATAGTAGTTTCATTTTATCTATTTTAATTGCCAAATCTCTCTCCCTCTGTTCCATTGTTTGAGTTTTTGGTTTCTTTCTTTGCATGATAATGATTTCTATATGTCAAACTATTCAAATATCTAAATTAAAAATCATTCAAATACATATACAAATTATAATTATTTCAATGAATACACAATATTTATTAAACTTGTCAAATTTCTAACCATTTCCAAATAACAATTCATTCAAACATACAAATTTCAATGAATTCACTATATATTATACTACATGTCAAATTATAATCAAATTTGTCTCTATATAACCAAAAAAGAATATTTAAAAAGGACTACACTAACCTTTTCTATAGAAAGAATATTCAAAAAGCCTTCAAATAGCATATCCAATGATTGAATTTGGTGTTTGCTAGTTTCAAATAGAATGAAAGAATGTTCAAAAAGCCTTCAAATAGTGTTTATTAACTTCCAACAGCTTGAAACCCATGTTTTCTATCAGGACAATAGAATACACAACAGACAAAAAGAAGAATATGGATTAGCATGGACCCAAAGTTGCGTTATGACCATTTTTTGGTATTTTCATATAGTGTGTATGCACTATAGTGCATACACACTATAAAGTGTGTACACACTATAGTTTGTATGCACTATGTGAAAAATAATCTCCCTATCCCACAATCCCCCATCCCCTACTCTCTCTCCCTACTCTCTCTCTCACTCTCTCTCTCCTCTCCCATCCCCTACTCTATCTATCTATCTCCCTCTCCCACTCCCTCTCTCACTGCCTACTCTCTCTCACTCTTTCTCTCCCATCCCCTACTCTCTCTCTCTCACTCTCTTTCATCTCCCATCCACTACTCTCCCACTCTCTCTCTCTCCTCTCCCAACCCCTGCTCTCTCTCTCTCTCAGGCTACTCTCTCTATCTATCTCCCTCTCGCACTCCATCTCCCACTTCCTAATCTCTCTCTCACTATTTCTCTCCCATCCTCTACTCTCTCTCTTGTTGTCTCTCCCATCCCCTACTCTCTCTCTTACACACACTCCTATCCCCCCTCTCTCACACTCTCCCTCTCACACTCTCTCTCCCACCACTACTCTCTCTATCTCCCTATACACTCTCTCTCTATCCCCCTCTCCAATTGCCTACTCTCTCTCTCTCTCTCTCTCTCTCCCCCCATCCCCTACTCTCTCCTCTCCCATCCCTTACTCTCACACACTCCAATCCCCTACTCTCTCTCTTTCTCTCCCTCTCTCACTCCCTCTCTCACTGCCTACTCTCTCTCACTCACTCTCCCTCTCCCACTCCCTCTTCCAATACTTTCTCTCTCACACTCTCTCTCCCATCCCCTACTCTTTCTCTCTCTCTTTGACTCTCACTTTCTCCCTCTCTACTCTCTCTTTGATCCCCTACTCTCACTCTCTCTCTCTCTCTCCCATCTTGTACTCTCTCTCTACCACCCTTTATTCTCACTCAATCAAGATGAACACTTAATCTGCATATCTTTTATAACCTTTCTTGAAACAACATTAAAACAATTTGAATTTTTGCATATCTCATTACAATTCATAACCATTTAATTTCACCATAATTGAATCCAATCACAATAAATCTGTGTAGCTTGGTCTCCATTAAAATGATTGTAGGCTCCTTACTTTTTGTGGTCCATGCAGTTGGGACAGTTTAATAATCAATCCTATTAACATTGCATTATTATTATGTTCACTGCAAACCATATGCCATCACAGATCAAGGTCCATCCCTTATCAGGTCCATAATAGTTTTTAAACACCAAAAAAGTGCTCTACCAAAACCACCAAACCAATTTATGAAGGAATATTAACAAAGGCTTCTAAGGAAAGTCATGTTTCTTCCATCATTGAGCTCTTCTATTAATGCCTTACTAACAAACTTGCCACCTTTTATTATCACCATGTCTCATGGTTTGTGTAAGATTGAGTAATCTCCCTTCAAGTATATCAAATTCAAATTATTTATTCCACCACCTTTCCTTAAGTTTGAATGTTGAAACAAAACAAAAGAATCTTCAATCACTCCCACTGCAAACACCCTACTCATAGGTTTGTCACTATGGACATCCAAATGTTATGCTTGTCATCATTTCTATCTTCAAAGGTTGAGAACAAATATAACGCTATTCCTCTGCTGCAACCATGGTGCTCGCTATTTCAACTATGGTGATAGTTGGCACAGACCAACCACCTTGCATGCACACATATTATCTTCACCACCTTTTAACATCATTCGCAAGGAAACTCCACCAAAACATAATGTACAATACTCAGCATGAATCCATAATGGATTAAGGGTAATCCAAGACAATTGAAACTTAAAATTTTGAACAACATTCACCACAAACCCAAACAAAATAGTTTTCAAATATAACCAGTCTCATAACCTTGTTACTCCATATATATGTTTGATGTACTACAACAAAGTAAAATTTGAATGCACCATTCACAATTTTAATAATAGTGAAATTGCAAATAGATAAACATTCAAAAAAGTATGAATAGTCAGAGAGATAACTGAATGTAAACTCATAATATTATTTCATCCATCTTTGCATTACATTGATTCACTCTAGTCTCCCTCCATTCCACTCGACTACTACTCCCTTCATTAGATGACATAATATAATAAAGATTTACAAAAAACTAATTTCTAACTACCCACAACTGACTCACTCTTATTCCTCTATTAGTTCTTCATGACTGAAGAGTAAACATATTACTAACTCATTTATTAAATCAAAATACTAATGTCTCCCCAACCAATTACATCCATATTGACTTTGAAAAATAGGCATTTATAATACATGTGATTTCTAGAATCTATGAATTGTTTTGAATCTTGTGAAGCCCTTGCATCATACTCATAGGGACACAAAAATTCAAGTCCCATTGAATTGTTGTGGTTTTCTTCCGAGTCTTCCAATTGTATGGAAGCATTTTTTCTTCATAAGAACAACTGAATTAATACCGCATGCCATAACATGTTGATTCCAATCTTCAAGTTGAATACCTCATTCAAATATTAAAGCAAAGACATTAAATATAATCATCACATCACCAATATATAGATACCAAACAAATTGATCCATAATCTAAACTTCTTCTCATTTGCATATCTTTACAGCATCATAGTGATCAACAAATACTCCATCTATTATGCCAATAGTATTTTCCTCTGCATGTAAATCATGTACTATGTCCTTCTATCCTCTATCATTTGTGTCATAATCCCTATCATCTAGAAAAATATTGTCTACAACCACACCTATCACCAACTCTCCTTCATTTGCAAGAACCATTTCCTCACAAGGTTCAACAACAACCTCTTGTTGTTCACTCTCACCCTCTACACCAGCATTCATTTGTTGTTCTTGCCCTTCAAATGGAATGTGTACCTTTGCTTGTTCTTCATCATATTCTATTATACTATGAACCACTTCTTCCTCCTTATCCTCAACCTCTTGATCTTCATGCTCTGGAAACACAATTCTATCAATCAAACCTAGACTTCTTGTCTCCTTCCAAGACGGATCATCTTCTTCCAGCAATGGAGTTAACACAAAATTTTCTCCATCCTTACTGAGAGTATAAGTGTTCTCGTGAACATTATACAGATTTTTATTATCATATTGCCATGCCCTACCTAAGATCAAATGATAATTTCATAGAGGCATAATATCACATTCAACGGTATCATAATAATCCCCAATTTTTAAATGAGCATAAGTCTTTTCTAAGACATCAAACCACTGATATCTACCTAAACCAAAAGCTCGATAAGGTACTTCATGTTGTATCCTTTCTAACCCTAACTTCTCAACCATCTCGATAGAAACAAGATCATCAATTGAACCCGTATCCACAATAACTTTGCATACCTTGCCTTTGCATCGACACTTTGTTCTGAAAATGGAATGACACTAATTATGCCTTCTCCTTGCTTCTTCTTTTCTTTCCATTGATACTGATCTGGCACTTCTAAATGCTTGTGAAGGATGCAAACCTAGTTGGACAAGTTGGATTTGGTTTCCCCCAAAATCATCCACAAATGGGTACACAATACCAAGTTAAAATCTGAAACTCATCTACACAAACTCGTTGCAAGAATACTGAAATATCAAAGAAAATATGGAAATTCATCTGCAAAACTTGTGAAAAATATATTCAAGAAAAGATATAATCTGTCCTGGTGTGAGTTCCACTATCACACGCTCAAAATCTTCTGAGCTCTGATACCACCTGATGCAGAGAGAGATTCAAGATAAACACTCAATTTTCATATCTTCTATAACCTTTCTTAAAACAACATTAAAACAATCTGAATGTCTACATATCTCATTGCAATTCACAACCATTCGGTTTCACCATAACTGAATCCAATCACAATAAATCTCTATAGCTCAGTCTCCATTAAAATGATTGTAGGCTCCTTACTTTCTGTGCTCCACGCAGTTGGGACAGTTTAATAATCAATCCTATTAACATTGTATTATTATTATGTACTGCAAACCATATGCTATCACAGATCAAGGTCCATCCCTTATTGGGTCCATAGTAGCTTTTAAATACAAAAGAAGTGCTCTACCAAAACCACCAAACCGATTTATGAAGGAATATTAAGAAAGGCTTCTAAGGAAAGTTGTGTCTCTCCCGTCATCGAGCTCTTCTATTAATGCCTTACTAACAAACTTGCCACCTTTTGTTATCACCATGTCTCATGGCGAGTGCAAGACTGAGTAATCTCCCTTCGAGTATATCAAATTCAAATTATTTATTCCATCACCTTTCCTTAATTTTGAATGTTGACACAGAACAAAAGAATCTTCGATCACTCCCACTGCATACACCCTACTCACGGGTCTGTCACTATGGACATCCAAATATTATGCTTGCCGTCATTTCTATCCTCAAAGGTTGAGAAAAAATATAACGCTATTCCTCTACTGCAACCATGGTGCTCACTGTTTCGACTGTGGTAAACTCGGCACAGACCAACCACCTTGCATGCACACATATTATCTTTGCCACCTTTTAACATCATTCTCAAGGCAACTCCACCGAAACATAATGTACAATACTCAGCATGAATCCATAATGGATTAAGGGTAATCCAAAACAGTTGAAATTTAAAAGTTTGAACAGCGATCACGACAAACCCAAACAAAATAGGTTTTGAATATGCCCAGTCTCGTAACCTTGTTAGTCCATATATATGTTTGACGTACTACAAAAAAGTAAAATTCAAATGCACCATTCACAATTTTAATAATAGTGAAATTGCAAATAGATAAACATTCAAAAAAGTTTGAATAATCAAAGAGATAACTGAATGTAAACTCATAATATTATTTCATCCATCTTTGCATTACATCGATTCACTCCAATCTCCCTCCATTCCACTCGACTACTACTCCCTTCATCAGATGACAAAATATAATAAACATTTCCCCAAAACTAATTTCAAACTACCCACAACCGACTCACTTTAATTCCTCTTACGGTTCTTCATGACCAAAGAGTAAACATATTACTAAGTCATTTATTAAATCAAATACTAATGTCTCCCCAGCCAATTACATCCATATTGACTTTGAAAAATAGACATTTATAATGCATGTAATGTCTGGAATCTATGAATTGTTTTGAATCTTGTGATGCCCCTGCATGACTCTCCCTCTCCCACTCTCTCTTCCACTTCTTTCTCTCTCTCACTCTCACTTTCTCCATCTCTACTCTCTCTCCCATCCCCTACTCTCACTCTCTCTCTCTCCCATCTTGTACTCTCTCTCTGTCACCCTCTACTCTCACTCACTCTCTCCCATTCCCTACTCTCTCTCTTACACACACTTCCATCCCCCCTCTCTCTCCCTCTCCCACCACCTACTCTCTCTCTCCCATCCCCTACTCTCTCTCTCAAGCTACTCTCTCTATCTCTCTCTCTCTCTCTCTCCCCTACTCTCTCTCTCTTTCACATACACGATCCCATCCCCCCTCTCTATCTCTCTCTCCTCTCCCATCCCATACTCTCTCTCACACACACACACTCCTATTCCTCTCTCTCTCTCTCTCTCTCTCTCTCTCTCTCTCTCTCACTCTCCCTCTCCCACTCCCTCTCCCACCACCTAGTCTCTCCCTCCCATCCCCTGCTCTTACTCTCTCTCCCATCCTGCACTCTCTCTACCACCCCCTACTCTCTCTCTCTCTCTCTCTCTCTCTCTCTCTCTCTCTCTCTCATGCTCTCTGCCATCCCCTACTCTCTCTTACACACACTCGCATCCCCCCTCTCTCTCCCTCTCCCACTCCCACTTCCACCACATACTCTCTCTCTCTCTCTCTCTCTCTCTCTCTCTCTCTCTCCCCCTCTCCCATACCCTACTCTCTCTCTTTCACAATCCTATTCCCCCCACTCTCTCTCCTCTCCCATCTCCTACTCTCTAGATCTCTCACACACACAGCCATCCCCCCCTCTCTCTCTCCCTCCCCTACTCTCTCTCCCATCATCTACTCTCTCTCCCTCCCTCACTCTCTCCCTCCCATCCCCTACTCTCTTTCTCACTCAAGCTACTCCCTCTCTCTCCCCTCTCTCATCCCTTACTCACTCTCTTTCAGACACACACACTCCCATCTCCCCCTCTCTCTCTCCTCTCCCATCCTCTACTCTCTCACACTTGCTCTCCCTCTCCCACCACCTACTCTCTCTCTCTCACTCTCTCTCCCATCCCCTACTCTTTCTCACTCTCTCTCTCACTCTCACTCTCTCCCTCTCTACTCTCTCTCTCTCATTCCCTTCTCTCACTTTCTCTCTCCCATCTTGTACTCTCTCTTTGCCACCCCCTACTCTCTCATACACTCAAACTCTATCCCATCCCTTGATTTCTCTCTATCTCACACTCCCATCCCCCCCTCTCCCTCTCCCACTCCTTCTCCCACTGCCTACTCTCTCTCTACCATCCCCTAATATCTCTCTCTGGGGCTACTCTCTCTAGCCACTCCCATCTCCTACTCTCTCTCTTTCACACAAACACACACATACACACACACACACACACACTCCCATTCCCCCTCTCTCTCCTCTCTCATCCTCTACTCTCTCTCTCTTACTCACACACTCTCATCCTCCTCTCTCTCTCTCACTCTCCCTCTTCCACTCCCTCTCCCACTGCTCTCTCTCTCTCTCTCTCTCTCTCTCTCTCTTCCACCCCCTACCACCCCCTACTCTCTCATACATTCACACTCTATCCCATCCCTTAATTTCTCTCTATCTCACACTCCCATCCCCCCCTCTCCCTCTCCCACTCCCTCTCCCAATGCCTACTCTCTCTCTCCCATCCCCTAATATCTCTCTCTGGGGCTACTCTCTCTAGCCACTCCCATCCCCTACTCTCTCTCTTTCACACAAACACACACACACTCCCATCCCCCCTCTCTCTCCTCTCTCATCCTCTACTCTCTCTCTCTCACACACTCTCATCCTCCTCTCTCTCTCTCACTCTCACTCTCCCTCTTCCACTCCCTCTCCCACTACTCTCTCTCTCTCTCTCCCTTCCCTTGCTCTCACTCTCTCTCCCATCTCGTAATCTCTCTCTAACACCCCCTATCTCTCTCACACTCTCACACTCTCTCCCATCTCCTACTCTCTCTTTGTCTTACACACACCCTCATCCCCCCCTCTCTCTCCCTCCATCACTCACTCTCCCACCACCTACTCTCTCTCTCTCTCTCTCTCTCTCTCTCTCTCCTATCCCATACTCTGTCTCTTTCACACACAACATTCCCATCCTCCCTCTCTCTCTCTCTCTCCTCTTCCATCCCCTACTCTGTAGATCTCTCACATACACTCCCATCCCCCTCTCTCTCCCTCTCTCACTTACTCTCCCACTGCCTACTCTCTCTCTCACTCTCTCTCACTCTCTACTCTCTCTCCCATCACCTACTCTCTCTCTCATCCCCTACTCTCTCTCTACCACCCATACTCTCTCACACTCTCATAGTCTCTTCCATACCCTACTCACTCTCTTACATATACTCCCATCCCCCCTCTCTCTCCCTCTCCCACTCCCTCTCCCACCGCCTACTTTTTCTCTATGTTATCCCCTACTCTCTCTCTCTTTCACACACACACTCCCACCCCCCTTTCATTCTCTCTCTCCTCTCCCATCCCCTACCCTCTCTCACTTTCTCTCCTTCTCCCACTCCCTCTCCCACCACCTACTCTCTCTCTCTCTCATCCCCTACTCTCTCTCTCACTCACTCTCTCTCTCACTCTCTCCCTCTATATTCTCTCTCTCCTATCCCATGCTCTCACTCTATCTCTCCCGTCTTGTACTCTCTCTTCGACCCCCCACTCTCTCTCACACTCTAACACCCTCTCCCATTCCCTACTCTCTATCTTACACACACTCTCATCCCCCCCCTCTCTCTCCCTCTCCCACTCCCTCTCCCACTGCCTACTCTCTCTCTCTCTCTCTCTCTCTCTCTCCCCCCCCCCTCTCCCATCTCTTACTCTCTCTTTCACAAACATACTACCATTCCCCCTCTCTTCCTATCTCTGCTCTCCCATCCCCTACTCTCTCTCACTCAAACACTCTCATCCTCCTCCTCCTCCTCTCTCTCTCTCCCATTCCCTACTCTCTTTGTTACCCCTACTCTCTCACACTCTCACAGTCTCTCCCATGCTCTACTCTCTCTCTTACACATGCTCACATCCCCCATCTCTCTATCCCTCTCCTACTCCCTCTCCCACTACCTACTCTCTCTCTTCCATCCCCTACTCTCTCTTTCACACACACACACACACACACACACACACACACACACACACACACACACACACACACTCCCACCCTCCTCTCTTTATCTCTCTCTCCTCCCCCATCCCCTACTCTCTCATCCTCCTCCTACTCTCTCTCTCTCTCTCGCTCTGCCTCTCCCACTTCTTCTTGCACCACCTACTCTCTGTCTCTCTCATCCCATACTCTCTCTACCACCCCCTACTCTATCTCTCCCCCCTCTCCAATCCCCTACTCTCTCTCTCTCTCTCTCTCACTCCCATTCCCCCAACTCTCTCTCCTCCTCTTCCACTACCTACTCTCTCACTCTCTCTCTCTCCCTCTCTACTCTCTCCCATCCCCTAGTCTCACTCTCTCTCTCCCATTCCCTACTCTCACTATCTCTCTCTCCCAACCCCTACTCTCTCTCTTTGCCACCCCCTACTTTCTCTCTCACACTTCCTCGCTCCCATCCCCTACTCTCTCTCTTTCCTCTCCCATCCCCTACTCTCTCTCTCATACACATTCCCATCCCCCCCCCCCTCTCTCTCTCTCTCTCTCTCTCTCTCTCTCTCGCTCTCTCTCTCTCTCTCTCTCTCTCTCTCTCTCTCTCTCTCTCCCCTTCCCTCTTTATTAAAATTTAGGTCTTAATAGTGTGTGTGCACTATTTGAAATTATATCATATATGTTTAGTTTTAAATGATCTTTGCAATCCCTTAAGATGTCTACAATTAGCCAAATCAATGACCAATTTGGTCTTAGGAGTGCATCTTTGGTCTTATAAGATTTTTTAGTATGTACTAGTTGCAAATGTTATTAGGGCTTTGTGGTCAAAATAGCAGTATCACTACATGTCACTAGGTCATTGTAGGCCTTGACATGACAATCTTGTAGCATTTAATATTTCACCAATATCACCAATAGCCCCCACAAGCTCCAAGTTACAACCCTCAAAAGATTGACCTCAAAATGCACTTAGAGCACCTTGAAAACTCTTTGGTATGACGTGTCCATGAATGTTTGAGGTTCTTTGTGGCTAGAAGAAGCATGTCACTAGACTTCACCCACCCATCCAGAGATAATGGCACTAATAATTTGATGCCAAGATTAGCAATTTCAAATTTATGCAATGATGCACCTATGAATTGAGGCACACTACAAGTTTTGGCATTAAGCAAGATTGTTGTGTCAAATCCAAATGGAATGTGATCTATATAAAATGAGATAGGATATTGTAGACCTCACCATTACCATCTTGCAGTACTTTTTGTTTCACCAATATCCCAACAAACTCCAATTTATGACCCTCAAAAGATTGACCTTGAAACACACTTAGAGCACCTTGGAGACTCTTTAGTATGGGGTGTTTGCAAACATTGAAGGCTCACCATGAATGGAAAAAGTGTGTCACTAGGATTCACCCACCCATCCAGAGCTAATGGCACTGATGATTTGATGAAAAGATTAGTGGTTTCAAAGTTACATAGTGATGCACCTATGAACTGAGACAAACTACAAGTTTTACCATAGAGAGAAATTTTTGTTCTAAATTCAAAAAGAATGTGATCTCTCTAAACTAAGATAGGTTATTGTAGACCTCAAAATGACCATTCTCTAGTACCTAAGCTTTCATTAATAGCCCCCACAATATTTGAGTTATGTTCCTTAGAAGATTGACCTTAAAACACTCTTAAAGCACCTTGGAGACTTCGGTACGGGGTGGCTATAAATGTTGGAGTCTCTCTATGGATAGAGAAGGCATGTCACTAGGGTTCACCCACCCATCTAGAGGTAATGACACTGATAATTTGATTCCAAGATTAGCAGTTTTAGTTACATAGTGATGCATGTATGAACTGAAGCAACTACAAGTTTTGCAATCTAGTGAGATCGCTATATCAAATCCAAATAGAATGTGATCTCTTCAAAATGAGATAATTTATTGTAGAACTCAACATGAATGTCCTATAGCACTTTATTTTTCACCAATAGCCCCAATGAGCTCTAAGTTTTGACCCTCGAAAGATCGACCTTGAAATGTACTTAGAGCAACTTGGAGACTCTTCGATACAGGGTGGTCATAAATGTTGTAGGTTATTTATGGCTAGAAAAATGGTATCACTAGGGTTCACCTAACCATCCATAGCTAATGGAACTAATTATTTTATTCCAAGATCAATTGCTTCAAAGTGACCCAGTGATGCACCTATGAGCTAAAGCACACTGCAAGTTTTGGCATCGAACAAGATCATTGTGTTGAATCCAAAAGAAATGTGATCTCTCTGAAATGAAATAGGTTATTCTATAACTTGACATGAATTTCTTTTGGCATTCAACACTTCATTGATATCCCCCACAAGCTTTGAGTTACGACCCTCAAAAGATCAACCTCAAAATGCACTTAGAGCACCTTGGAGACTCTTCAATATGGGGTTGTCATAAATGTTGGAGGATCTCTGTGACCATAACAAGGGTGTCAATAGGGTTTACCCACCCATCCAAAGATAATGATGCTAATGTTTTGATGCCAAGATCAGTGGTTTAAAAGTTACGTAGTGATGCACCTATGAATTGAGGCACACTACAAGTTTTGGCATCAAACAAGATCACTGTGTCAAATCCAAAAGGAATATGATCTCTTCAAAATGGGATATTTTACTGTAGACCTCAACATAACTATCTTGTAACACTTGACATTTCACTGATAGCCCTCACAAGCTCCAAGTTACAGCCCTTAGAAGATCGACCTTGAAACACACTCAGAGCACCTTGGAGACTCTTCAATACGGGGTGACCACGAATGTTGGAGGCTCTCTACATCTAGGAAAAGGGTGTCAATAGCGTTAATATTAAGTAAAAACATTATTTTTTAGCTCCCTCAAGCTTTTTGCATTGGGCATAGTGCAATTTTTGTGTTAGTATTAATTAAAATCATCATTTTTAAGGTCCCTCCAAATCAATTATATTATTGGTAGAAAATGGAACAACTTCTATTTAGGACTAGTTTAGCCCTCTGAGCAAGTGCTCTGGGGTCATGTCAAGTGCCTTGAGTGGGTATTTCATTGGATTAAGCTTTTTCCTCCTATTCTACTTCTCTCTCCCTTGTTTCCAACCCTTTTCTACCATTATTTCTTGAAGGTCTAAGATCTTTGACTTTATAGGTCAAGGATGATCTCAACCCTAACCTAGGCCAAAGTTGACCTCAACCTTGACCCTAGGTCCAAATTCGAGATTCCAAAGGTTATGAGATATCAAGCTTCAGAAAGATTTTTTTCCTACTTTCAAGTTGGTTGTTTTGAGTTTTAGAATGGTAAACCCTTAATTTTATTTAATCTAGGACCATTTCTAAGGGTTAAGGCTTAATTGGAATTTATTTCTCCTATGTCAGTCTCTCTAGAAGTTTGTGCCCTAGACTATTATATAAGGAATCCTTCTTCTCTCATTTCTTGATCTATCTATCTATTATCTACTTTTTATAAGGAGACAATACAAAGATAACTTTCTATGATCAAGCATCTACATTCAAACATTCAAGTATTTAATTCATCAAGGAGATCCATTGATAGCTATTGAAGGATTTAATATCTTTGGATCCCTCTTGTTGATGATTCTAACATCCACATTCATTCAAGCTTCTTCCTATTTAAAGACCCATTCAAGATTGGTGTTGAAGATCTAGTGCAATTGATTTGAGACATCCTACATTCAACTCTACATTCATTTGGAACATCCATACTTCTGGATCCAAGGATTCAAATCCTCCTCAAGAATTACAACATAAGAAAGGTGAATATTTCCATTTACTTTGTTTATCTATATTGCAATTTCAATAACAAGGTTAATTCCAAACTTGGGTTCGACCATGAAAACCCCTCCATCAACAGATGAAACCCTTTTTCTTGTAGGAGTAGGTGTGGGATAATGAATATCAATGCAAATTTGAGTACCCTTTTTAAAAAACTTTTGGGATCTACAAACAAAATTTATTTCAGAGTAGTGCAAGTCAAGGATAGAAATAAAGGGCTAATATCTTACCCTAGCTTTGGGTCAAGGTTAAATTTCTTCCAAAAGACAAAAGGTGTCTGGGTTTTCTCTGTTTCTACATTTCCATTCTAGATTTGATTACAAAATTGCCTAAAATTGTATGTAGAAATTAGAAACCAACATTTTCCAGAATTACTCTACTTTAAGGTTAGTATTTGTTTTCAATCCAATAAAGATTTGAGTACATTATTTCTATAATAGCATATACTATTTTCTTCTCTATTCATATTCTCCATAGATTGATTCTTTTATGAAATTAACCTTTTTGGTTGATCAATTTGGATCACTCCTTTAAGAATTTGGAATTAAAGGTAGATCTTATATTTCTATCATCCCTCTACAACTTGATATACACTTATTGTTCATCATACACTTTGGTGAGCATGTGTTGTGGTTATTATAATTACATTAAGTAAAAACATCCTTGTTTTTTACATTAAATAAACAAGTTTACATTTACAATATCTCAAGTATTTCATCATTCTACATCAATACACAACTACCAAAAATTGTAGTGTCCAAAATCGTAGTGTCAAGAATCATAGTGTTAAACATAGAATGTATTTTTCTTCATTTTTCTTTGTATTTAGTTTTTTTATCTTCATCTAGTGCTACTATTCATGATGTAGCTATATTCCAATATCATAAAAAATATTAGTAACTAATCATATTAAACAAGATAATCATCGATTCACAGAATCATTATGAACAAAAGAACATAACAAGTAAGTATACCTAATCAAGTGTTCTTGTAGGGTCCTCTCTCTATTTTAGGGTCTTCATGATCAACATTAGTAATAGTAAAAAGTTCTTTTACTTTTGGTCTTCCTTGATGCTTCAAAAAATTCACATTTGTTGTTATAATAAGATGTGAATATATAAGATTTTTTTTGTTCTTTTGATAGTCTTCGAATGTAGGAATTCCATTGCTTCTAGTCATGTATGTTCACAGCCATGTTCTAGCAACAACAACTAAACCAGTAGGATATGTAAATCCATCATCATCTATGATCAGTTGTGCATGATTTTTTTCACCTCTTATACAATGTGCTAACAAATAATCTAATTTTTCATCATTCCCTTGTGGTGCAACCAATGAAAAGACATGTCCTAGCTGAAGAAGATCCAATAGATGGTTATGCTCAACTAAACTTTCTATGTCATCATTTTTGGTAGAGGGTATGATAGAAAATGATGTAAGATAATATGGAGCCCATATATCCACCCACTAACTTGACTCATAGTGATCCCAATTACACTAAAAACAACTGGGAAAAAAAATGCTAGTTTTTGTGTCTAAATGGTCCATGCAATAGAATCAGAGCTCCAAAATGAATGCATTTTTATGAGTCTCTAATAGTAGAACAATTTCATCTATCACCCTAGGGACACATGTTGTGATGCAATAAGTTGAATGGGGTCCTGGGCTAGCCTGTGACCCCATTTGACCCATAGCATTGATTACTCCATGTCCCTAGGGTTCCTAGGACCCCTAGGGAAAAATGTCACAATGCAATATGTCGAATGGGGTCGTGGACTAGCCTACAAATCCATTCAAACCATAAAATTGATTACCATATGTCCCTATGGGTCTTAGGACCCCTAGGGACATATGTCATGATGCAATGCATTGAATGGGGTCGTGGGTTAGCATACAACCCCATTCAACCCATAACATCAATTACCCTATGTCCCTAGAGGTCCTAGGGACACATTTCATGATATAATGGGTCAAATGGAGTTGTGAACTAGCCTAAAATCCCATTTGACTCATTACATTGATTACCCTAAGGACACATGTCATGATGCAATGGTTCCAATAGAGTCATGGGCTAGCCTATGACCCCATTGGACCCATATCATTGATTATCCTATGTCCCAAGGGGTCCTAGGATGCCTAGGGATAGATGTCATGATGTAATGGGCCAAATAGGGTTAGGGACTAGACTATAAACCCATTGGACCTATTACATTGATTACCCTATGTCCTTAGTCATCCATAGACCCCTAGGGACACTTGTCATGATGTAGTGTGTTTACTGGGGTTGTGGGCTAGCTTATGACCCTGTTTGACCTATAGCATTGATTATCCTATGTCCCTAGGAGTCCTAAGACATGTCACAAGGCAATACATTGAATGGGGTAATGGGCTAGCCAACAACCCTACTTGATCCATTACATCAATTACCATATGTCCATAAGGGTCATAGCACCCCTAAGGATAGTTATTGTGATGAAATAGATCAAATGGAGTCATGGGTTAGCCTACGACCACATTTGACACATACCATCGATTACCCTATGTCCCTAAGGTTCCTAGGATGCCTAGGGAAGCATCTTGTGATAAAATTGGCCTATTGGTGTCATGGGCTAGCCCATGACCCCATTTGACTCATTACATCGATTACCCTAGGTCCCTAAGGACATAGGATAATTGATGCAATTGGACTTATTGCATTGATTACCCTATGTCCCTAGGGGTGCTAGGACCCCTAAGAACATATGTTTTAATGCAATGGGTGGAATGAGGTCATAAGCTAGCCTACAACCCCATTAAAAAAAAAGGATTGATTACCCTATGTCCTTGATGACACATGTCATGATGCAATGGGTTGAATGAGGCTGTAGGCTACCCTATGACCCTATTTGATGCATAACATCGATTACCCTATGTCCATAGGGCTCCAAGGAACCCTAGGGACACATGTCATGATGCAATCGGTCAAATGGGGTTGTGGGTTGATGGCACATGTCATGATACAATGGGTCAAATGAGGTCATAGTTAGCCTATGGCCCTATTTGATGCATAGCATCGATTGCCCTATGTCATAGGGGTCCTAGGAACCCTAGAGATACATGTCACGATGCAATGGGCCAAATAGGATCATGGGCTAGCACACAACCCCATTTGACCCATTGCATCAATAACCCTATGTCCCTAGGGGTCTTAGGACCCCTACTGACACATGTTGTAATGCAATGGGTCAAGTGGGATCATGGGCCATTTGACCCATTGCATCAATTACCCTATGTCCCTAGGGTCCTAAGACCCCTAGGGCCACCTATTGTGATGCAATGGGTCAAATACAGTAGTGGGCTAGCCTGTGACCCTATTTGACCCATAACATCAATTACCTAATGTTCATAGGGGTCCTAGGATCCCTAGGGAGACATGTCACAATACAATGGGTCAAAAGGAGTCATGCACATTCCCACAAATCCATTTGACCCATTGCATCAATTACCATATGTCCCTAGGGGTCCTAGGACCTCTAGGGACACATTTCATAATGCAATGGGTCGAATGGGGTTGTGGGCTATCCTATGACCCCTTTTGACCCATAGCATCAATTACCCTATGTCTCTAGGGGTCCTATAGACACATGTCATAATGTAATGGGTTGAATGGGGTCATGGGCTAAGATCCATTATATCGATTACCCTATGTCTATAAGGGTTAAAGGACCCCTAGGACACATGTCATGATGCACTAGGTCCCCCACTTGACTCATTACATTGATTACCCTATGTTCCAATGGGTCCTAGGAACACATATCAGAATGTGATGGCTCAAATGGGGTTGTTAGCTAGTTGATGACCCCATTCAACCCATAGCATTAATTAACATATGTCCTTAGGGTTCATTGGGCCCTGAGGAACATATGTCATAATAAAATGGGTCAAATGGGTCATGGGCTAACTGACAACCCCATTTGACCCATTGTATTGATTAGCCTAAGTCCTTAGGGGTCTTATGACCCCTAGGGACACATGTCACAATACAATGGGTCGAATAGGGTCATCGACTAGCTTGTGACACCTTTAAACCCATAGTAATGACTACCCTATAGAACCATAGGGACACATGTTGTGATGCAAAGGATGAAATGAGGTCGTGGGCTAGCCCACGACTCCATTCCCCACATTACATCAAAAACCCTATGTTCCTACCCCTAGGGACACATCTCATGATGCAATGGTTCAAATGGGATCATGGGAAAGCCTATGACCCCATTCAACCCAAAAAATCATTTACCCTTTATCCCTAGGTGTCTTGGGACCCCTAGGGACACATGTCATAATGTGATGGGTTTAATGGGTTTGAGGGCTAGCTGATGACCCCATTTGACCCATTGCATCGATTACCCTATGTCACTAGAGGCCCTAAGGTTCTTAGGTCCCCTAGGGACACATGTCATAATGCAATGGATCAAATAGGGTTGTAGTGTAGCCCACAACCCCATATGATGAATTACATCCATTACTGTATGACCGTAGAGATCTTAGGACCCCTAGGGATAATGTTGTAATGCAATGGGTCGAATGGGGCCATGGGCTAGCCAACAACCCTATTTGACCCATTTTATCAATTACCCTATGTCCTTAGGGGTCCTAGGAACCCTACAGACACATGTCATGATGCAATGGGTTGAATGCGGTCATGAGCTAGCATACAACCCCTTTGGACCCATATAAATCATTACCTTATGTCCCTAGGGTTCTTAGGAGCCCTAGGTACACATGTCATGATGAAATGAGTCAAATGGGGTCGTGGGCTAGCCCATGACCCTATTCAGCCCATTACATCGAATACCCTATGTCCCTAGGTGTCCTAGGAACCCTTGTAACATCCACATAACTTGATATTATCTAGAAAGAAAATTAAGTTTTGTTGGACATTTAATCATTCTGCATCACTCTTTATAGGAGAGATTCTTGAATGCTAATCTTTAGTATGAACACTGCTCACAATTTCAGCAAAACTTAAGTATAATAAAGAAATCATGGTAGGGAAAACAACACAATGATTATAGTGTAGTATACTTTAGAGTTATGGGTTGCTACGAAACCATGGTTGTGTATATGAAGAAGTCAGAAATAAACAAGAAAAATTAGGTGATAAACGAGGAAGTTAGGCACTTGATAAAAACATATCTATCTCCTTTATCACTATCTCCAATTTAGTAAGGATGAACAATATATGATAGACTTGTTGCAAGAAAGATGCTGCTATAAACTATAGAGAATTCGAATGGAATTTGCAAAAATTTAGATGGTTTTCGCAGAGTATTTGGTTGTAGAAGGTAACTAGAAATGAACAAGAAAATCATGAATAATATAAGGAAGTCAAGTATGATTGATATATATTCCTGTATCTCCTAACCTATGATATAAAAAGGGCTCTTTGGCTTCCATAACTTAAAGAATTATCTTGGCTCTTTGAATGCCAATTTAAAATGCCAACTATTTAATTCAGTTTTCAAACAAGGAAATAATAAAATATGGAAAAAAGAGTTGGAAGGTTATAATTCAAAAATTATTATGATTTATATTTATAATGTACATGTAAATATATTGATGAGGTCGCATCTTTTATTATAATAAAATAATATGGTGGTGTCACTTCATTTTTATATCTATGTATGTGTACATAGATATATTTATTATAATAATAATGTGAAAGAACACTTAAAATCTTTGGAGGTACGTATTATATTAAATTATTTTATGTTTTAAATTATTTATTTAATATCTCACGTGGTTTCATCGATTGTATCTTGATGTTAAGGTCATTAGGTCCTCAACCCATTTGCCTAGTGATGGTGATGCTCTTGTGCCTAATACTTTTCTAACAATGCTTCCACCCCTCTGACATGCTTCCTACAAGAAAATTCTTTTTAGTTAAACTAGATTAAAATTCAAGTTATTTAATAATAAATAATCATAATGTTTAACCACCTTTTCAATTCCATGAATTCATGATAATTAATCAACTAGCATATTATCTTCACATGAAATTATAACAACTAACCATCTTACCATTTCACAGTATTATAACCAATTAAACTACCAAATGACTTCATGTGAACTTTAACAGCTATATGAACATTTTAAATTAGGTAAACAATTGGGATGTAATACCCCTAGGGACATATGTCATGATGCAATGGGCCAAATGGAATTGTGGGCTACCCTATGACCCCATTTGAATAATCATAACAGCTAATCGCCTTTTCAATTCCATGAATTCATGATAATTATTCAACTAGCATATTATCTTCACATGAAATTATAATGACAAACCATCTTACCATTATACAATATTATAACCAATTAAATTGTCAAATGAATTCATGTGAACCTCAATGGTTATATGAACATTTTAAATTAGGTCAAAAATTGGGATGTAACACCCCTAGGGACACATATCATGATGCAATAGGCCCAATGGGGTTGTTGGCTAGCCTACGACCCCATTTGACCCATAACATCAATTACCCTAAATCCTAGGACCCTTAGGGACACATGTCACAATTTAATGTGTGGAATGGGACCTTGGGCTAGCCCACGACCCCATTCGACCCATTGCATCAATTAACCTATGTCCTTAGGGGTCTTAGGACTCATAGTTATGCATGTGATAGTGATTCAATGGGTCAAGTGGGGTCATGGGTCATTCAACCCATTCCATTAATTACCCTATTTCCTTAGGGGTCCTAGGACCCTTAGGGACACTTGTCAAGATACAATAGGACAAATGGGGTTGTGGGCTAGCCTATGAACCTATTCAACCCATAGCATCGATTACCCTATGTCTCTAGGGGTCCTAGAACCCCTACGGACACATAGTGTAATGAAATGGGTTGAATAGAGTTATCAGGAAGCCCACAACTACATTCAACAAATTGCATCGATTACTCTATATCATTAGAGGTCATTAGAACCCTAGGGACACATGTCATGATGCAATGGGTTCCCCATTCAAACCATTGCATCTATTACCCTATGTCCCTAGGGGTCCTAGGGACACATGTCACAATGCAATAGCTCAAATACAGTCGTGGGCTAGCTGATGACCTCATTTGACCAATAGCATGAATTACCCTATTTCCATAGGGGTCATTGTTCTCATAGGGACACATGTCATAATACAATGGTTCAAATAGGGTCATGAGCTCGCCTATGACCCCATTGAAACCATTGTATTGATTACTCTAAGTTGCCATGGCTCCATGGACCCCTAAGGACACATGTGATGATGCAATGGGTCAAATGGGGTCGTGGGCTAATTGATAACCCCATTCAACCAATAGCATCGATTAGCATATGTCATAAGGGTCATTAGTCCTATAGGGACACATGTCATAATGCAAGGGTCGAACAGGGTTGTGGGCTAGTTTATGACCCCATTGGACCCATTGCATTGATTACTCTAAGTTCCTATGGGTCCATTGAAACCTAAGGACACATGTCATGATGCAATGGGTCAAATGCAGTCATGGGCTAGCCTACAACCCCTTTGGACCCATAGCAAAGATTACCCTATGTCTCTAGAGTCTTTAGGATCCCTAGGGACACATGTCATGATACAATGGGTTGAGTGAGGTTGTGTGTAAGCCAATGAGCCAATTTGACCCATTCCATCAATTATTCGATGTACCTAGGGAAACATGTCATTATATAATGGGTCAAATGAGGTCTATGGCTAGCCTATAACCCCATTCAATCCATAGCATTGATTACCCTATATCCCTAGGGGTTTTAGGACACCTAGGGACACATTTTGTGATGTAATGTGCCAAATGGGGTTGTGGGCTATCCCACGACCCCATTAAACCCATTGCATCAATTATCCTATGTCCTTAGGGGTCTTAGGATCTACAAAGACATGTATCATGATGTAATAGGTTGAATGGGGTCATAGGCTAGCCTACAGCCCTATTTGACCCATAACATCGATTAATGTATATCCCTACAAGTCGTTGGACCCCTAAGGATACAGTTCACAATACAATGGGTTAAATGAGATTGTGGGCTAGCCTATGACCACATTGGACCCATAGCATCAATTACCCTAAGTCCCTAGTGATCCTATGACCGCTAGAGACACATGTCATGATGCAATGCATGAAATGGGGTTGTGAGCTAGCCTACGGCCCCTTGGAACCCATAGAAATGACTACCTTATGTCCCTAGAGGTCTCAGGATCCCTAGGGACACATGTCAGGTTGCAAAGGGTCGAATGGGGTTGTGGGCTAACGCACGACCAAATTTGACCCATTACATCAACTATCCTTTGTCCCTAGGCATTCTAGGGGTCCTAGGACCCCTTAAGGAAAGCCAACAACCCTATTCAATGCAAAACATTGATTACCCTATGCCCCTAGGGGTTGCCTAGTGGTCCTAGGACCCCTAGGGACACATTTCACAATGTAATGGGTTTAATGGGGTTGTGGCCTAGGCCAAGACCCTATTTGACCCATTGCATCGATTACCCTATGTTCCTAGGTATCCTAGGACCACTACGGACACATGTCACAATGCATTGGGTCAAATGGGGTTGCAAACTAGCCCATGATTGCATTCAAACCATTGCATTGACTACCCTATGGCTCTAGAGGTCCTAGGACCCCTACGGACACATGTCATGATGCAATGGGTCTAATGGGGTCATGAACTAGCCTACGACCCCATTTGACCCATAACATTGATTATCCTACATCCTTAGGGGTCCTAGGAGGGCTAGGGACACATATCATGATGAAATATTGGGAATGAAGTCCAACACTAATCCATGATTGCATTTGACCCATTACATTGATTACCCTATGTCCCTAGGGGTCCTAGGACCCCTAGTGGCACATGTAATCACGATCCAATGGGTCGAGTGTGGTCATGGGCCATTCGACCCATTACATCAATTACCCAACTTCCCTAGGGGTCTTAGGAACCCTAGGGACATGTGTCATGATGCAATGGGTAAAATGGGATTGTGGACTAGATTACAACCCTAGTTAACCCATAAAATTAATTTCCCCATGTCCCTTGGGGTCCTAGGAACCCTACAAAGACATGTCATGACACAATGGGTGAAATGAGGTAGTAGGCTAGTCCAGGACCTCATTTGACACATTACATCTATTACCTTATGTCCCTAGGGGTCCTAGGACCCTACAGACACATGTCATGATGCAATGGGTGAAACAAGGTTGTATGTTAGCTTATGACCCCATTTGACCCATAGCATCAATTAGCCTATGTCTCTAGGGGTCTTAGAACCCTTAGGGATGCATGGTACAATACAATGGATTGAATCAAGTTGTGGGTCAAATGGGGTTGTGGGTGACACATAGCATCAATTATCCTATGTCCCTAGGTCTCTTAAGACCCATAGGGACACATATCATGATGCAATGGGTCAAAAGGGGTCATGGGCCATTTGACTCATTGCATTGATTACCCTATGCCACTTGGGCTCCTAGGAGCCCTAGGGACACATGTTGTGATGAAATGGGTCTAATGACCCATGACCCCATTGGATCCATAGCATCAATCACCATACTATGATCCCTAGGGACACTTGTTGTGATGTAATGGGTCAAATGGGATTGTTGGCTAGCCTATGACTCCATTCGACCAAAAGCATCAATTTTTGTAAGTTGATGCAATGGGTTGAATTAGGTTGTAGGCTAGGTCATAACCCCATTCAACCCATTGCATTGATTACCCTATATCCCTAGGGGTCCTTGGGTCCCCGGGGACACATTTCCCAATGCAATGGGTTGAATGGGGTCGTGAACTAGCCTAAGACTCCATTCAAATTACCCTATTTCCCAATGGGTCCTAAGACCCCTACAGGCACATGTCATGATGCAATGGGTTGGATGGCGGTGTGGGCTAGCCAAAGACCCCATTCAACCCATTCAATTGATTGTACTCTATGTCCCTTGGGGTCCTCGAACACCTAGGGACAACAATTGTGATGTAGTGGGTCAAATGGGGTCATGAGATAGCCTACAACCCCATTTGACCCATTGTATCAATTAACTTATGTCCTTAGGTGTCCTAGGACCCCTAGGGACACATGTCATGATGTAATGGATTGAATGGGGTGATGGGCTAAGCTATGACCCCATTCAATCAATTGCATTAATTACCCTATGTCCTTAGGGATCCTAGGAGTCCTAGCACCCATAGGGACACATGTCATGATGCAATGGGTTAAATGGAGTCACGAGCTAGCCTATGAACCCATTCAAACCATAACATCAATTACCCTATGTAGCTAGGGATCTTATGACCCCTATGGACACATGTCATGATGCAATGGGTTGAATGGGGTCCTAGGCTAAGCCACGACCCCATTTGACCCATTGCATCATGACACGTGTCCCTAGGGGTCCTAGGAACCTAAGGGTACAACCCCTTCTCCTCACATGGGGCTGGGAGACTAGGAGCCTATCCATAGTAGGGGGACCCATGCATATGCATAGTAGGGGATGGTAGAAAATTATAACCTATAATTATGGCAAGACTATCATTTCAATTATAGATAATTAAGATATTCATCATTATGTAGTTGAAAATCAAACAAAGATCAATGAAGGAAAGGAACATACTTCAATGGTTGATGTTTTCCAATAATATCTATATATTTATAGATGATACAAATAATAGCAGTAAATGGAAGTGGAGAGGACCTCATTTTCTTTCTCACTCTCTCCGACTTTCAATCCTCTAATGCAGATCAGGGCGAATGAGTTGGCCTCTTTAATTCTCAAAATGATGGGAACTCAACAAAACAGATTCTCATAGTAGAGTTTGACATGAATGGGATGACTTCGATCTAGATGATAAACATGTGGTAATCAATATCAACAACATTATATCTTTAATATGACATTGTTTTCAACAAAAAAGTTCAACATAGGATGCATGGGTGGAATACTATGGTCCTCTACAATAGCTTCAAGTGTTCCTTTTACAATCGCTCGGTGGCATTACCCCAACAAGATCAGTAAAGTTGGTCTTGTGGTATGACAAGGATCTTAGTTAGTTCCTTGCACCAATTTTCAAGATTGGACTTTCAACATCCACTAGGATTGAAATAGAGAGACACACTAAGTATGCCCAAATTTCTCTTGCCAAGATTCATTGAATGTCATAACCCTAACACTAGTGCCCATTGTGAAAAAAAGGCATCACAATTTGATGTAGGAGTATCATGGGTTTCCTTTTAATCTTTCACTTTTGTTCATTCTATTAGTTGCTACCAAGTTTTAGTTGCTACCGAGTTCTAGTTTCTAGTTGTTATTGAGTTTCAGTTGCTAGTTGCTAATGAGTTCCAATTGCTACTGAGTTCCAATTTCCAATTGCTATCGAGTTCCATTTGCTATTGAGTTCTAGTCGCTACCAAGTTCTAATTGCTACTGAGTTCTAGTTGCTACCGAGTTCCAGTTGCTACCAAGTTCTAGTTGCTACCGAGTTCCAGTTGCTACCGAGTTCCAGTTGTTGCTGTGTAATGCCGAGCCCATGTGGATGCTGAGTGCCAATTTTGGAAACCCTTCTTTTGCCGAGTAATCTGTGTCTAGTTCCTGTTTGGGCCAACTTTTTTCACATTTAATTTTGGTATAGGTAGTTATATTTACTAAGAGCTAACTTGTAGCTTCTTTATGTTTTAGAATGATCTGTAACCCATTTTGGAAAGTATAAATAGAGTGCATAGGCTTAGTTTTATGGCAGAACTTAAAGGATCGAAATGCGAAGGCATATGTGTTTGGAAATGTGAATTTAAAGTTGGATCGTGGATCTAGAAGTTGTAATTGTATTTGGTCGTAACCCAAAAGGCCTTACAGTAGGGCATGTATGCTAGTGAATCAATAAAAGTGTTTTTCTGTTCTTCCTCCTTTGGTTGTTGCTCTTTGTGTTTGCTTCCATTGTGTTAACTCTTGCAAGGTGGTTTGGATGGCTGGGTGAGCCTTTGGCCCTAGTTATTTCATCCTATAGCCTACATCAGTTGGTATCAGAGCTTAAGGTTTATCCTTGTGGAGATTGAATCATGTAGAACCTTGATTTGGATTTGGTTGTAAGGTGGAAAATCTGTGGATTTGACCTATAACTTGTAGAGGGTTACGATCTTGTAGGAACCTAATCTATAAAGATGGTTCATGGTAGAATAAATTTCAATGATGATATATTGGATTAGTTCAAACAAATTTCAGCTAGATTAGATGCTATGGAGATACCCCAGAGGAGAGGAGCACATCTTGATGATGTGAGTGATGATGAAGTAGTAGCACCAAACCATAATCACGAACCTGAAGAAGATCAAGATGAGGAAAGATTGTTGCGAGTGTTGTCTAGGAAAAATTTAAAGCCTTCTATAGAAATTTTCCCTTATGATGGAAAATTGGATACCAATGCTGTGTTTGATTGGATCTCTGATATGGAGAAGTTCTTTGAGTATGAAAACACTCCTAATAATATAAAGGTGAATATTGCAATCACTAGGTTGAAAGGTCATGCATCACTATGGTGGGAGCATTTGCAAACTGGTAGACAAAGGAGAGGAAAGGAGAAGATCAAACCTTGGCCAAAGATGGTGAACAAGGTAAAGAAAAAATTCCTTCCTACTGCTTACCAAGTTAGCTTGTTGAGAAAGATGCAAAACTTGAAACAAAAGGACATGACTATGAAAGAATATACTAAGGAATTCTATAGATTACACATCAGATCTGGACATGTAGATGATGATGTTGAGAAAATTGCAAGGTACATTAATGGATTGAGATCTAGAATTGAAGATGAAATAAGTTTTGTGAAGTTAGAAAGTGTGGAAGAAGCATACCAATATGCCTTGAAGGCTGAAGAGATCTTGACAAAGAAGCATGAACAAAGATAAAGAGGTAGAGGTGGTAGATTCCAAAGAGGCAGAGGTAGATCTTATGGAGAAAGTGGTAGATTTGATAGTTCTATGCAGGATAAAGGCAAATCTGAATGGACAAATGATGACAAAAGCAAGACCAAATGGAAAGGTGGTAATTCTTACCGAGGAGGCACTAGTTCTTACCAAGGAAGAGGTAATTCCTATTCTAGAGGTGGATTTCATGGTAATTGTTTCAGATGTGGTAAAGAGGGACATAAGTCTTTTGAATGTGGATCATTTGAAAGTGGACAAGGTAACATAAATGTTGTGATTCAAGAAGATGATGAGGGTTCACCAAGTGGACCTGAGGCTGGAGAAAATTTGATGGTGAGAAGAACCTTATGTAATAAGGGAGGGGATGAGGAACCTGTTTTAAGGAGAAATATTTTCAAGAAAAGATGTAAGATGGTTGGAAAATGCTGCAAAGTGATCGTTGATAGTGGAAGTTTTACAAATCTAGCATTTGAAGAGCTGGTTACAAAGTTGTAGTTGTAAAGGTTGAAACATCCCAAACCTTATCATGTTTCATGGATCAAATATGAGCATAAAATATTGGTAAGTGAGCAATGCCTTGTGAAGTTCAAAATTGGCCATTACTTTAATGAAGTTTTGTGTGATATTATGCCCATGGATTGTTGTCATATTTTGTTGGATAGACCTTGGCAATATGATAGATATGCTATACATGATGGAAAATTGAATCAATATACTCTTTCGGTAAATGGGAAGAAACAAATATTGCTACCTTTAATTGAAAGTCTAGATAAAGTCAGTTGTACTACAATAAAAGTTTGTATGGTTAATGGGAAATAATTTGAAAATGAAATGAAAAGGAACCAAGTTTTTTTTTCTCTAATTCCTAGAGGACTGAGTTGTGCGCCAGAAAATAGTGTTAGTCATGTACCAATCAGTGGTGACCGAGTAACAATAGAAACTAATGGAAGCAGAGTACTAGAGGAAATTATAAAATTTTGAAATGAGTATAAAGAGATTGTTTTCGATGATATTCCTAATGGTTTACCTCTAATAAGAAGCATAAGTCATTGTATGGATCTGATTCTTGGAGCTAATTTTCCAAACAAAGTGCCATATAGATTGACACCTACAAAGAATGAAGAACATAATAGACAAGTGCATGAGTTGTTACAAAAAGGTTTGATTAGAGAAAACTTGAGTCCATGTGTTGTACCTATTGTATTAGCACCTAAAAATAATGGAGAATGGAGAATGTGTACCGATTCCCGAGCTATTAACAAAATCATAGTGAAATATAAGTTTACTATGACAAGAAAGGATGACATAATGGATTGTTTGAGTGGAGAAAAGTATTTTACCAAGATTTATTTGAAGAGTGGCTATCATTAGATAAAAATTAGAGAAAGTGATGAATGGAAGACTACTTTCAAGACAGAAGATGGCATGTATGAATGGTTGGTTATGCCTTTTGGTTTGACTAATGCACCTAGTACTTTCATGAGATTGATGAATGAAGTTTTGAAAATATTCTTGGGTAAGTTTTTGATTTTTTATTTGGATGATATTCTAATATTTAGTAAGACTAAGCAAGAACATCATGAGCATATTAGACAAATATTGCAGAGGTTGAAAGAGGAAAAGTTGCTAATTAATTTGCAAAAGTGTTCATTTATGCAAAAGGTCATTGTGTATTTGGGATTTGTGATTTCAGCTAATGGTTTGAAGATGGATCCTAAGAAGGTTAAAGCAATTTTGGAATGGATTACACCTGAGAATGTGGGTGAGGTAAGATCATTTCATAGTTTGGCTAGTTTTTACAGAAAGTTTATAAATAATTTCAGTGTTTTTTGTAATGCTATGACTAAAACAATGAGGGGAGATAAAAGAGAATTCAAGTGGACACATGGAGAAGATAAGAGTTTTGAGACTTTGAAACAAAAGGTTGTTGAATTACCTGTATTGGCTTTGCCTGATTTCAACAAAGTATTTCAAGTTGAATGTGATGCAAGTGGTAATGCAATAGGAGTTGTATTAAGTCAAGAAGGTAAGCATATTGCTTTCTTTAGTGAAGAGTTGAATGATGCTAAAAAGAAGTATTCTGTGTATGATCAATAATTTTATGCCATTGTTCAAGCATTGAAGAAATGGAGACATTATTTGATTCCTAAGGAGTTTGTGTTGTATACTGATCATACTGCTTTACAATACTTGGGAAGTCAACATAAATTCAATCAGAAACATATGAAGTGGGTTGACTGCTTGTAGAGTTTTATATTTGTGGTCAAGCATAAGAGTGGAGTTACTAATAGAGTTGCTAATGCATTGAGTAGAATAAATTCTTTTTTGACTAAAATAAAGGTTGAAGTTCTTGGTTTTGATGAGATGGAGGAGTTATATGATGATGATCCTATTTTTTCTAAGGTGTGGAGAGAGTGTAGAGCACCAAATCTAACAGACCACATAAGTAAGTATGATGAATATTTCATTCAAGAAGGTATGTTATTCAAATGTATTTAGTTGTGTATTCCTAGAAGTCCTATGAGGTTGAATCTGATTAAGAAAAAGCACAGTGGTGGATTAGCTGGACATTTTGGAATTGATAAGACATTGAGTTTGTTTAAAGAGAAGTATTATTGGCCACAAATGTACAAAGATGTTCAGAAATTTGTAAAGAGTTGTAGAGTTTGTCAAGTTGCAAAGGGAGTGAGTCAAAACACTAGTTTGTATACACCTATTACTATTCCTAAGAAACCTTGGACTAACATCAATATGGATTTTGTTCTTGGATTGCCTAAGATAGTGAAGGGGTATGGTTCTATATTTGTTGTAGTGGACAGATTTTCTAAGATGGCTCATTTCATACCATGTAAGAAGACATCATATATTAAGCATGTTGCTAAACTTTTCTTTAAAGAGATTGTGAGATTGCATGGATTCCCAAGAAGTTTATTTCAAACAGAGACAATAAGTTTGTTGGCTATTTTTGGAAGACTTTGTGGAAGAAGATGGGTACTAAGCTGAAGTTCAGCTCTACATTCCATTCAAAAAAAGATGGAAAGACAAAGGTTGTGAATAGAAGCTTGGGCAATTTGTTGAGATGTTTAGTTAGAAATAAGCCAAGTAATTGGGAGATGGTATTGGCACGAGCTGAATTTGCATATAATAATTTTGTGAATAGGAGTACATGGAAGACACCTTTTGAGATTTTTACTGGAATGCATCCTAGAGGTATATCAGATTTGAGAGATGTTGTTGGTGAAGAAAAGAAAAGCACTGTAGGAGAAGAATTTGTTGATTTTATGGAGTCTTTTAATAACGAAGTGAAGTTGAGGTTGGAACAAAGTAACCAAAAGTACAAGGAGAATGCTGATCAGTTTAGAAGACACCATAATTTTCAAGTTGGTAATGAGGTGATGGTTCATTTGAAGAAAGGAAGATTCCCAGTTGGAACATATAGTAAGCTGAAGATGAAGAAATTTGGACCTTGTAAGATCTTCAAGAAGTTTGATAGTAGTAATGCTTATGAAGCTAAGTTATTCGATGGCATGGATATATCTCTTATATTTAATATTGCTGATTTGTAGAAGTATCATGAGTCAGATGATGAAGTTGTTATACCTGATGATTATCCTAAGAAGCAAATTGAAGAGGTTGAATAGATACTGGATTAGAGAGTTGGTAAAATTACAAGAGGAAAAGACTACTATGAATATTTGGTGAAGTGGAAGAACAGACCTATTGAAGATGTTACATGGATTTCTCAATCTGAGTTGGATTTAGCTTAGGTTATGATACTTGCATGATTCAGGAGAATCATTTTCTCCAACCCTAGTTGTTTGATGTAGGAGCATCCTGGGTTTCCTTGTAATCCTGCACTTTTCTTCATTCTATTAGTTGCCATTGAATTCTAGTTGCTATTGAGTTTCAGTTTCTAGTAGCTATCGAGTTCCAATTTCTAGTTGCTACCAAATTCTAATTTCCAGTTGCTACTGAGTTCTAGTTGTTACTGAGTTCTAGTTGCTACCAAGTTCCAGTTGCTATCGAGTTCTAGTTGCTATTAGGAAACTCAGGTGTGGAAACAACTTCCTACACTAATCTTTTAAGAGAATTATGGTGCAAATCCTTTTAAAAAATTTACACTTGCAAATTTGATATCATATAAACAACAATATTCCAGCCAACTATGCATACAGAAAAGAGATAGTGAAAGAAACACATAACACAAAGATTTGTCGGTGGGGAAAAACCTTTCGGTAAAACAACCTGACCCCTTCAAAACCTACACAATGTATTATCTTCAACACAAGGTTACGATACACTTGCAATGCAAGTTTAACAACAACAATAGAAGACTTGAGCAACACCTTAGTACCTACACACTCTCCTCTTCCTCTCTCTTTGCAATACTACTTTTATGAACATCTTAAGACCCAAAAAAATGCCCACAAAGGAGTTGGGCATTTTTCATGGCTCAACCACCAAGAACCATGCAAAATGCCACATGTACATGCAATACCAAGAAAAGGGCATCCATCCCTTGAATAGGCAATGACAGCTTGTCATAGAATTTGCCAAAAATAGCGGTCACAAGAGAAGTGTAAGGGAATCCATCATACCAACCTATTTTTGGCATATTCTCTTACACACACCAACCACTCATTCTTGGGTGCCCAAAAAGGTCCTGTGTCATAAGATGCTCTTACACCTATCATAGCTCATTCCTTAAATAGCTCTTATGCATCATAGGAATCTGTCATAACCTTTTCAGCCATGATCCCCTTCACACACTTCAAGATGCCGACACATGTAAGTGATCAACATGCCAACTAGACATATACACTCACATTTATATATTATTTGCAAAAATACATTTACAAAACAAATAATAATAATAAGAATAGGAATTATACAAGGTTGAGACACCTTATTCCTAACATTCTCCCACTTGTCGAACACCTTGTAAGAGCAATAGGAACATAATAAGGATTAACTGCTATAGGCTAGAAGGCCCATAGACTCCGAACACCATCTGAACTTCTTTGTGCCCACTGGTTTTGTCAATGCATTTGCAACATTCTTTGTGGTATCCACCTTCTCCAAATTTACCTTTCCATCTTCCACCATATCTCTCACAAAGTGAAACTGCACATCAATGTGCTTTGTTCTGGCATGAAAGGTTGGATTCTTTGCAAGACAAATAGCACTCTAACTGTCACATGAAATAGTAATCTTTCCTGTATCAACACCAATATCAGAACACAGTCTCCTAAGCCAAATGGCTTCCTTACAAGCATGAGTAGTAGACATGTACTCAGCTTCTATAGTGGACAAAGCAACCACAGGTTTCCACTTACTCATCCAACTGATGGCACCACCAAACATAGTGAACACATAACCACTGGTGGATCTCCTACTATCAATATCACCTGCCCAATCTGAATCCACAAATCCATGAATACAAACTAAATGCAAAGCTCTAGAAGAGTTACCATGATAACATATGGAGTAATCTGATGTACCCCTCAAATATCTAAATACTCCATTAACTGAATCCCAATGTACCTATCCAGGGTTAGCCATAAACTGGATCAAACTCCCACTGCTTGGGCAATGTCTGGTCTAGTACAAACCATAGCATACATAAGACTACCAACTGCACTAGCATAAGGTACTCTACTCATGTCCTCCATCTCACTCGGAGATTTTGGACAATCTTCTACAGATAACTTTGTTCCAACAGAAATAGGAACACATAAAGGTCTACAATCTTCCATGTTGAACTTGTCAAACAAAAATTTCACATACTTACTCTGACTCAACCAAAGTTTTTTGTTAGACCTGTCTCTATTGATTTCCATACCTAAGATGTACCTTGATGCCCCAAGATCTTTCATCTCAAACTGTGCTGACAACTGAGATTTAAAAAAAAAATCATACCCTTACCCTTCCCAAATAGCAACATATCATCAACATATAATGCAACAATAACAAGGTGATCATCTTGAACTCTAAAATAAATACAATGATCTAATTTTGATCTTACAAATCCAATTGACAACACAAAGGCATCAAACTTAAGGTACCACATCCTAGGAGATTTCTTCAAACCATATAAAGACTTTTTTAACCTGCAAACCCAAGATTCTTTACCTTTAACAATGTAGTGCTTAGGCTGTGACATATAAATTTTTTCCCCCAAATCACCATGAAGGAAAGTTGTCTTCACATCCATCTATTCTATCTCTAAATCATATGATGCTGCAAGAGATAACAGAAATCTAATGGATGTCAACTTTGCAATAGGAGAGAATATTTCACCATAATCTATTCCCTCTACTTGTGAATACCCCTTCGCAACCAATCTGACTTTGTACCTTTCAATACTGCCATCTGTACAAAATTTCTTCTTGAACACCCATTTACTATCAACAGATTTTTATCCTTTAGGCAAAGGTACAAGATCCCAAAAAATTTTTTTTATCCAGTGAAGCCATCTCATCCATGGCCTCAATCCAAGAACATGCATCTTCCATACCCAAAGCCTCTTTCACAGATCTAGGCTCATCAATATTATTAACCAAAGCGTAAACACAATTGGAATCTAACATAGAATAACCAAACCTTTCTAGCTGCTTTCTTACACTCGTGGATCTCCTCAAGGGCTGAGGTTGAGGTTGTTCTTCCTCTTCTTCTTCTGAACTATCAAAGCTACTAGATTTCTCCTCATCATTAGACCCAACATGGTCTTTCTATTCAGTCTTCTCGGGGGTAGGAGGAAACTGAACAATATCTTCTTTCTTTTCTTTTTCATCTAGTTGTAGCACAATAGGAGAAGATGTTAACTCTCTAAAAATAACATTTCTACTATACAACACCTTACTATTCATAGGATCCCAAAGCTTGTATCCTTTCACACCAGCATTGTACCCGATGAAAATACATTTAACAGCTTTTTTTTCCAACTTAGATCTTTTCTCCTTTGGAACATGTGAATAAGCTTCACAACCAAAAACATGAAGATGTTTAATTGAAGGCTTCTTACCAAACCACACCTCCATGGGTGTCTTACCAAAAAAGGCTGATGTAGAAGATCTATTAACCAGATAGCAAGCAGTGGCCATAGCTTCGGCCCAAAACTTTTGTCCTAAGCCAGCTCCACTAAGCATACTCCCAGCCTTCTCCATCAATGTCTTGTTCATTCTTTCTACAACTCCATTTTGTTGTGGGGTATAAGGAGTTGTCTTCTACCTCTCGATGACTCATTCTTTACAGAATTGTTCAAACTCTACTGAGCAAAACTCACCACCATTGTTAGTTCTCACACACTTAATCTTCTTACTAGTCTGATTCTCCTTTAAATTCCTTGAATCAACTAAAGACTTGTGTCTTACTTTTAAGGAAATAAATCCATGTCCTTCTACTGTAATCATCTATGAAAGATACAAAAAATATAGACTTGGAGATTGAAGGAACTTTTATAGGACCAAATACATCAGAATGAATAAGATCAAAAACATCAGAAGATTTGTGAGAACTAGAGTAAAATTAAACACGATTTTGTTTACCATAGATACAGTGTTCACAGAAGTCAAACTCGAGATTGCAATCATTTAACCCCTCTACGAGATTTTTATTTTTTAGGGTTCTGAGACCCTTTTCACCAATGTGACCAAATCTCATATGCCACAGCATTATCTTTTCTGCAAGAAGCTTACCTTCCAAAGTGTTTGCATTGACATTAGAACCAATAACCACAGAATTCTTCACTGCTCATTTAGATGGTGACAATGAAGAACTATTACATAGAGGAATACATGCATCTAGCTGAAATAAGTTACCTCTCTTAGTACCCCTTGCAAGCACTATCGATCCTCTCATCATCTTGCATCCTTCTTTCAAAAAAACAACTTGCACACCTACATCATTCAACATACTTACAGATAATAGGTTTCATGCCAAACCTGAAATGTGCATAACTCCATTGATTCCCTTTACTTGTCCATCAGGAAATTTGATAGTGACCCTTCTACATCCAACTATCTTTAGGTGAGAATCATCACCCAAGTACACCTTTCCACCATCAAACTCTTCATATTTTGAGAACCAATTTCAATGAGAAGTCATGTGAAAAGATGCACCCGAGTCAACCAACCACACATCGTCAGATGCATGGGCTGCCAAAGCTACGATGAATGCATCACCATCTTCTTGAGATCTTTCTAATGTTGAATCTGAACCTTTCTTCTTCTTTGGCTCTTTGCAATCTTTACAGAAGTGCCCAAGTTTATCACAGTTCTAACATTTTGCCTTGGACTTATTGGAAGTCTTTGACTTCCCACAGGATTTGGATCTACCCTTATTTTCATACTTATTGACATTTTTCTTCCCTCTTTCTGTGGATCTCCCACGAGCAGTAAGGGCATCTTTTTCCGAAATGAAAGCATTTCTTCGTATCTCCTCTGATAGCAGCGAAGACACCACATCATCCATTTTGAAAGTTACTATCGCGCTTCCTAGAGCCATCACAAGATGGTCCCATGATTTCGGTAAAGAACACAAAAGTGTGTAGCAACGATCCTCCTCCTCTAACTTGACACTAGCTGATGTCAACTGTGCAACCAGCAGATTAAATGCATTTAAATGATCCATTAAGGATCCACCTTCCTCCATTCAAAGAGAGTACAAATTCTTCCTCAAGAACAACTTGTTCACCAGAGATTTGGCCTAATACACAGACCCAAGTCATGTCCACAAACTATATGCAATTTTCTCATCTCGAACATTCAGAAGAACTGCATTGATTAAATAGTCTTATGAGACCCTTAGCTTTAAGGTCTTTGATATCCCAATCTGCTTGAGCTACAATTTATGGTCTTGTAGCACTTGAAGTCGCTTCCCATAGGTCACGATCTTCCAACATGTTTTCCATCTTGAGTTTCCACAACTCGAAATTAGTGCTATTAAATTTATCCACCTCCATTCTTCCATATGATGAACTCGCCATCTCAATCTACAAATAAGATTCAGGATGCTCTGCACAAGACTCCCACTCAACTTGTGATTAGCTCAAAAAATCCTACCCAACAACTAGGATCAAAAGTTGATCAGGCTCTGATACCACTTGTTAGGAAACTATAGTACCTACCCTTGTTCACATCTTTTCTGGACATATTGTTGCTATTATTATCAGACTATGATGGACTAGTTTTATGTTGATGGATTAGTGGTATTGTTTTGAGACTATCAGACATTATGTTATGGATTCAGTCGTTATGTGATGAGATCATTTAGACTCTACATTTCATGCATACATGATGATCATTATATTTTTTTCAGCTATTGTTGATGATTAGTTGATGGTTATTGTCTCATGTATTTTATTATGGATACTTACCCCATATTTGCATGTGTATGGTGTGCGTGTTTTCTTATTGTATGGCATTTCTGATGTGGTTAAGGAAGGGAGTTGTAGTCACCTGCTTAGTCAAGATCTACACGATGCACCACTCCCTGCCATTGTCTATTTAGCTTAGCATTATATATATTGTATGTACATGCATAGTTTTCTGCAAGTTGCAAGTACCGAGTATCGACTTCCCTGAATTGCCAGGATGAGCGTACCCTATTATACTATCTCAATGATAGGAGAAGGGAGATCAATTCTCAAGTCCAAATCCCAAACCCTTAAGCCAATTGTCCTAGTGAGGTACGACAAGTATCTGGATATTTTACCCACCGAATGTGTCGGATGACATGATTCGTGATTTTTAACCCTTTAGATTGATTTTGAGTGATTTGCTCTATGATGGATTTTCATATTTTATCTTGGAGGTCTATGGTGAATTTTCTATTAATCAAATCTTAATATTTAGATTTGATTAATAAATTAATTATTTGAGAAAATTACTATAAAATATCATGTTATTTGATATTTTGATTATAATTAATTAAATGGGAAATTGATTAAGGAAAAGAATTAAATAAAAGAAAATTAGAAATTAAAATTAATAATAATAAAATAATAATAAAGTAGTAAATAAATAATAATAATAAAAGTTATAAAAATTAAAATGGAAATTATATAAAAGTGAAATGGAGTTATAAGCTTGCATGGGAGTTAACGCACTTTTCTATTTCTCACGTGTCAACAACACGGGGGTTAGTGCATCAATTAAGCACATGGTGTCTACAACCCTATGGCTCATCTTGAAGGTTGGAAAAGACCCATGCTTAATTGGTGACACCTTCCAGCTATTTTTAGAAGCATTCTAGATGTTTCCTGAAAGCTCTTTATATTCAAGCATTCATAGAGGCTTAGATATAGTGTTTGGAGTGCAATTGGAGCATTGCAGGATTCAAGAACTCTGAAGAAGGGAGCTTGCTTTGCGAGTTTTATGAGAAAGAGTGAATTAGTATCAGAATCTGAGTAGATTCTTGTGATTTTATTTATGCTATTTCCGCATCTTGCATTCCCTGTCTTCTGAAGATTTCTTATTTTAATTGTATGCATTTTCATTATGGGTAGTTAAATTGATTTTGAGAAACCTTATATGCATAGATCTAAAGAGATCACGGGGCTAGAGTTTAAATTTGTAGCCAAATCCATTAGAAAATTAATTGAATGAATTTAGAGTGCAAATATTTTATAAGAAATTCTTAAATTGTGGATATAATTCCTTGTGGGAAAAACATACATGTTTATATATTTGGATTTGCATATATATATATATGTGTATGTGTGTGTGTGTGAATATATTGCAGTACAAAATTGAATATATATATATATATATATATATACATATATATATATATATATATATACATATGTATATATATATATATACATATGTATATATATATATATACATATGTATATATATATATACATATGTATATATATATATATACATATGTATATATATAATTCACTGAATGATCGATTGGTAAATCGCAGTGGGGAAAACTTAATAAAACGCGATGCGATTCGTATTGCGAATCGGTGTTTGAAACAATGTTTAAAAAATATATTAACATTTGCTTAGGCATGATTTGTACCCCATGCCTGCAGAAGGTAGAGGTCGGCGTAGTGCCTGTGATCGCAGGTACTGCGTACCGCAGCAAGGGTGGGGGGTCATTCAAACATTTCGTTGTGTATTTTTTTTAAAAATAAAAATAAAAACGTTTAAGTTAAAACGTTTATCTTACACGAAATTGAATTTCATATGTTATATGAATTTTGGCTTTTCAATGTTGCATTGTTATTAAATTATTAAATGTTATGTATGTATGTATGTATGTATGTATGTATGTATGTATGTATATGTGTGTGTGTAAATAAGTATATATATATGTTATCAATAATAAATAATTGATATATTAATTGATGTTTGGAATTTAAAGAGAAATTCTTTAATAACAAGATATTTTATAATGGTGAGCAATATAGATTTAATACAATCTTTAATTTGGAAAGATGAATATGGAAAGAATTTCTAATATTATTTTGAAAATGATGGGGGTCTAAATGGAAATATAGAACATTTATAAAAATTGAGTATAATGGTTTTTGGCGAGAAACTTTTATCTACCAATACAAAAAATGGGTTAGGTTAAACGTGAAATTTCTCCACTTGATATTTAAATTGGAAAAAATGTAAATTGAGACTTTTGCATTTAAATTCAAATTTGTAAACTTAGCAAAACCAAAACATGTGTTTGCATTGTGTATTCTTTATGCTATTGTTTTGGGTTTTGGGTTGACTAGTGTTGACCAGTTATAGGACATCTACCAGAGGCTTGGGAGTTATGTGATTGTGATGTCATGATGATGTTTAAATTTTGATCTTTATAAACCCAACCATGGTTATGTGATGGAATGCTCTATGTATTGGATGTGATTACTGATAGTTGAGAATTCTTATGTATGAGATACTTGACTTAACCATTATTTTTGGTTATCGATCAGTTATCCTTGGCTATTTTCTAGTCACCATGATGGGACTGTGATGTGGATTTATTCTTGATGATGTCATGTTGTGACATGTTTGACTCAACCATTTTTGGAGTCTTCGATAAGTATGATTGAGATATATTTTAGTTATTGAGAACCATTGGATACTTTGATTATCAGTGATACTTTAGTTGCCAATAGAGAGCTGTTGTGATCATGATTTTCTATGGATGTTTGCTCATGGAGATTTGATGCTTTTATGCATATTTGATGATATTATTATGGATTATCTTTTGTGATTTTGAGATTTATGATTCCATGAGCATTAGGGTAGGATATCTACATGTAGTGACGGGAAGTGGCTTGTAATGGGGGTCGGGGCCTTAAGAGGCTGCCAGGGTAACTCATTGTAAGTTGGATTAATAAGTGATAACATTCACACCTAATACTAACTGAATGAACTTAAAAAGATAAGTGTTTTGTTCTTGCCCATGCCTTGAGTGCTTGTATAGGCTAGGATGGGAGTAGTGAGACACATGGTTGCGACCTTGCATTCCGTAGTATGCCTCGTCAGTATAAGAGGATACTAGTGGCCGCATGAAATCAGTATGGACCCGTGGAGTTTAGCTAACTGCCAGGGTAACTTGTACGTGATAATTGCGATGACACTTTCCCACTTGCATAGTAGGTTCCTACATGTCATTGTGTGCCTCTAGGATTAGATGTCAGATTTTGTGTTAGAAACCTTTGAGTTAGTATACTTTTAGGATTCCTGAACTTATAGAGATTTATGCTATGTGATTTAGATAGCGTGTTTGGGACTTGAGATTATCTCCTTAGCACGGTGGGAGTGGACCACTTAGGTACCACAAAGTCGGGTGGTAGTGTATTTTCCACTCTTATCATTTGAGATTTATTGAGACATCATGACTGATGCATCCTTCATGATGGTGGAAATGTATCTTTTTCATTGATGATTAGCATATGTTAGATGATGTTATCTTATGCTTTTATTTGCATGTTAGATTACTTTCTACATATGATGTTGTATATGTTAGGAGTGACATTCCTACTATGTTAATACCAATGATCTCTTCGGTGATTTGGAATGTTACGCACGGAGGGATGGCTAGGATCCACGATGGTCTAATGATGCTATTAACGGTTGGGAGGAACCGTGCACTTAGTTTATTATGTTTGATCTTTATGATGGATGTATATGTCTTCTATGATGATGTATCATGTGTACCATGTGATTATCTTTACTTTGGTGTATCATGGATTAGAATGGGATGATGTACCTTATTCTATGTATGTATATTCTTTGAGCTTGTCATACCCTATGACATGTATAATGGATGATTGAGTATTTGAAATGCAATATATAAACATTGGACTTATCATTATTATTTCATGTGGATGTTGTACTAGATGGATTCATATATGTTAGATGTTTGTAGATGTAATTCAACGTTAAGGAATCTTAAAGAATGTAATCTATTATGTATGTTATGTTTACTTTCAAATGGACATTGCTATTGCTTCCATCATTGTGCATAAGTTATATGTGGTATTTACTTTCATGTATTAAAAAAAAAAATGCTACCAAACTTAGTGAAATTCTAGGTTAATTCTTTGGATCCCTTGGCAGGGCATTATAGAAATTCAGGTGTAGAAACAACTTCCTACACTAATCTCTTAAGAGAAGTATGGTGCAAATCCTTTTAAAAAATTTACACTTGCAAATTTGATATTATATAAACAACAATATTGTAGCCAACCATGCATACAGAAAATAGATAGAGAAAGAAACACATAACACAAAGATTTGCCGGTGGGGAAAAACCTTTCGGTAAAACAACCCCACCCCTTCAAAACTTGCACAATGTATTATCTTCAACACAAGGTTACAATACACTTGCAATGCAAGCTTAATAGCAACAATAGAAGACTTCAGCAGCACCTCAGTACCTGCACACTCTCCTCTTCCTCTCTCTTTGCAATACTACTTTTATGAACATCTTAAGACCCAACAAAATGCCCACAAAGGAGTTGGGCATTTTTCATGGGTCAACCACCAAGAACCATGCACAATGCCACATGTACATGCAATACCAAGAAAAGGGCGTCCATCCCTTGAATAGGAAATGATAGCTTGTCATAGAATCTGCCAAAAACAGTGGTCACAAGAGAAGTGTAAGGGAATCCGTCATACCAACCTATTTTTGGCATATTCTCTTACACACACCAACCACTCATTCTTGGGCACCCAAAAAGGCCCCATGTCATAAGATGCTCTTACACCTATCATAGCTCATTCCTTAAATAGCTCTTACGTGTCATAGGAATTCATCATAACCCTTTCAGCCATGATCTCCTTCACACACTTCAAGATGCCGACACATGTAAGTGATCAACATGCCAACTAGACATGTACACTCACATTTACATATTATTTGCAAAAATACATTTACAAAACAAATAATAATAAGAATAGGAACTATACAAGGTTGAGACACCTTATTCCTAACAGTTGCTACTAGGTTCCAGTTTGCAATTGCTACAAAGTTCTAGTTGCTACCATGTAATCCCTTTGGATGCTAATTTCATGTGGATGTCGAGTGCCAGTTTTGGAAAGACTTCTTTTGCTGAGTAATCTATGTCTAGTTCCTATTTGGGCCAACTTTGCTCGCATTTAATTTTGGTATAGGTAGTTATATTTGCTAAGAGTTGACTTGTGGCTTCTCTATGTTCTAGAATGATTTGTAAGCTATTTTGGCAAGCATAAATAGAGTGCTCAGGCTTAGTTTTAGGGCAAAACTTAGAGGATTGAAAGGTGAAGGCATATGTGTTTGGAAATATGAATTTAAAGCTGGATCGTGGATCTAGAAGTTGTATTTGTATTTGGCTGTAACCCAGAAGGCCTTACAGCTAGGCATGTATGCTAATGAATCAATAAAAGTGTTTTTCTCTTCTTCCTCCTTTGGTTGTTTTCTTTTTGTTTGCTTATGTTGTGTTAACTCTTGCAGGGTGGTTTGGATAGTTGGGTGAATCTTTGAACCTAGTTATTTCATCTTGTTGCCTTCATCACAATTTCATTATTATCACCATTGTTAGTCGAAAAGGAGAGTGATGATGAGTTGGGCAAATGGCTAGCCAAGGCTATTCAATCTATGAGGAATTTTTCCTATGATGACCTCAGCACTGCTACAAACAACTTCAGTCTAGATATGAAGAGATTGGAGAAGGTGGGTTTGGGAAAGTGTACAAAGGCACACTGTCAAGCACAAACCAGGATGTGGCCATGAAAAGGATTAACCTAGATTCCAATCAAGAGAAGGATGTGTATGACTCAAAAGTGATTATAAATAGTAAACTTGCACAAAGTAATCTCCTTGAGTTTTTGGGATGGCGCCATATAAAGCGAGAAAGGCCTCTGATTTTCAAATTGCTCCTTAGTTGAAGTCTCAACTAATAAATATTTGAGGGTCCTCTTGACTAGGATAAGTGATACGATATGGACGATGACGTAGCCTTTGCCCTAGTTTATCTTCATCAGGATCGATGAGAAAGTGTTTTGCACAAAGATTTTAAAGTGGAGAATGTGATGTTGGATTCAAATTTCAAAGCCAATTTGGGGGATTTTTGTCTAAAAGGAGCACTAAGATTTGAAGATGAAGATCATTAGTATAACAGCACAGAATATGGGACATTTGGGTATGTGGCATTAGAGTACACGACTTGGAGAAAGCTTAGTTGAGAATCATGCATTCTTAGCTTTGGAGCACTTTCCCTTGCAATTTTCTGTGGAAGGCGCCCTGTTGACAAGAGCTTAGCTCAACATAATTCTTGATTTTTTGAATGGGTTTGGAATTTGTTTGTAGAGAAGAGGATATTAGATGCAACATATGGAAAGTTTAATGCAAATTTCATTCATGGGACGATGGAGTAGTTAATGTTAGTGGGATTGTGGTGTTCGGATCTAGATCTGAGTGCGTTGGATCTAAGTGGGAGGATGAGCATGAAACAAGTGCAAACAAATAATAAATCTTAAATCTTGAAACTCAAACACAGACGATCTAGAGTTGCAAAGACAGTTTAATTGAAAAGAAAGAGACTACAATAGCTCTGCTAGAGTTCCATATAAAAATGACTTGTAGATTGAAAATGGACGGATTGTATTGGACCTAATGTTTTGGCTGGAAATGGATAGAAAATTATAGTAGTGTGCATGTTAATCCCTATAATAATTTCATATTCAAAACAAAAAAGCTAGGTTTGTATAAATCTTCAATTTCTTTAAATAAAAAATAGAATATTGAAATAGAATCAAACTTATTAATAATTATTAGCCTGGTGATCAAATTCTCTGATCTGCCTTCTTCAGGAAAGTTGCCTAAACAGTCCCCATCATGTACTTGCCACAATAATCAAGGGCTCAACCTACTTCGAAATCCATTCAATTGTCTTACCATCGAATTTATGCCTATTGTGTGAATTGAAAAACTCTTAACGGTTGTTCAGTTGCACAAAATAAGGCAAAAGAAGAACACTTGTGCAACATGCACAAAGCACAGCGTCATTTGAATTGGATAATTGACACGTTACAGAGGAATGCCACTTCCTACAATTCCTTTTTCAACCTAATTTTGTTAAGTAGAAAATGTAATATACTACCAAGAAAAATGATTAGAACCAATCAGAAAAGAGAAAAGAGAAATTAAAGTTGAAAATTTCATTTTAATGAAACATATTCTACCAACTTTAAGATAAAAGATTGTTTTGTGAATTTCACACAGTCCAAAGCAATGACTACTACAAATTAGATGATTGAAAATTAGAGTCCCCGCATATAAAATAGGTGGGACTAATAATAATCATCATTTATTAATGAATCTCACCATTAATTCATTTAATCCACATGGATTGTTAATGGACACTATCGACCCTATCCGACTCAATGTAAAATTAATATTCAGAGCCAAAGTAGCAAGCGAAAAGTTTTAGTCGGCCACATCAACATCATAACTTCATTAGCCGCCTCTAATTGATCAAAACTTGTGTATAGAATGCCCAACCTGCAAAAGATCCTCTTCCTAAACCACGAACTTTCATTCACAAAATGCGGTGCAAACCACAAGATTCTGCATCGTGATGATTATCCTTAACGTACGATTTCCTCCTTGTAACAGCCAGAGCAATGGTCAAAAGTGTGGAAATAACGCGAGACGAGTCTGAAATAAGTTGAGAATATTTTGCTGTTCATTTAAAATTCTACTGCGCTCCTTCCATTGTCCATGTCATAAAAAGGATAAAAAATAATTGGTGTGCTTCTGCGCTCCTTCGATCGTCCACATCGACTTTTTAAGTCGGTGATGCTTTCATTGTTTCCAGTTATTTCCTCTATCTCCTCCCCAATTCTTTCCTCTTTCGTCTGTTATGTTTAAATAATCTGCATTTTATCGCTACTCGTCCATTTATTTCAAAAATAAATCTATTATTATTTATTTTTCTAGAAATAATAAAAATTCAATCATCCATTCATAAATTATTTTGGGAAGGAATTAAAATAACCAAAGAAAGACTATTATTAGTTTATAGTCAAATAAATAATTATCACAATTCTTAATAAGTAGAGATATTTTTTACAAGGTTAAGTCATGATATTATAATTCAGATTTTATCATGAAATTTTTAGGTCTAATTCATTGACCTATGTTTCATGAAAAATAGTTTTAAAGAGCCAGTGGCTTATAAGAATGAATTGTTAATAGTTTTTAAGAACGGTTCTCTTGTAAGAATGAATTGTCGAGTTAGCACTCTGTGCTCCTTGCATCTAGATGATGCTCACAAAGGTACAACATAGGGTTTTCTCATGAGGCCACCCATCCATGCAACAACAAGAGTAGTAATATGTTCCCTTGTCATAAACGAGATAGGAATAGAAATATAGTACATGATGTAAGACATAAGTATTTTAAACTGAGTAAATTTTAAATGGAGGCCAAACTAAGGAAGGAAATTAGAGAAGGGATAAGCACTATGTGGTGTAGTATTAGTCTTAGTGTTACTATGAGAAGAAATATTGGTGGAAGATAATCTACTATAATTTGTTTAATTCACATGGCATAATAAATTATATTTTATGAATCAATTTAAATAAATTTCTCTACTTGGCCATGTAAACATTACAATCATAGTCATACTTTTCCTCTACCTTCTTTGATAACTAGCTACATATAAGAGTTCATTATGCTGATTGTGCCATCACTAGGTGATAGTCTCCTAGGTTGATTTTTAAAAAGAAAGGGAAAAATTGGTTGTGAAAATGATCAAAGAGATTACACAATACGTAAGAGCTCTAAAATAATTATGCAAATCTTAATTTGAATTTGAATTGTAGCATTTCTATGATGCTCCTTTCTTCACTATAGATGATATTTAACTAATGTTTATTGTTACTCAATACACAATAGCGGATGTTGCATGTTTGTCCATCTCATAATGACTTGTGAAATGGGTGAGAGTTGAACAAGTTTGAATTTCAAAGGTTAGATTTGTGGATATAGGTTGAATACAAGACTATTCAATAATAATTTGTGTAGGAAATAATTGTCCAATTATAATTCGTGAAATAACTATGACGAATATGTAGAAATAAAAATATAAAGAATTAAATAAAGTATTGTTAATCTTAGCCCAAAAGAAAAGTAAACACAAATAAAATGAAAAATTACACCCATCTTTAATTTTAAAAAAATTATATTCCAACATTTTCTAGAATAGATACAATTTAATTAATTAAAGATAGCATTAATATTTAAATCCCCTCATTACAATTTATTCAATAAATTTTAAAATAATATACTAAACGAAATATAATAAAGATTTATAATCATTAACTAATTGTCACCATCCAAAACTTGTTTGAAAGAATACACAATATAGATTCCTTTTTTAAACCGTGCGGCAATGGCGACTATAGCACAATCTTATCTTCAGCGTAAGTTTCGTTCGTCTTCGTTGGTCGCCCCAAATGCTTTCGTATCGAAAAAGGCTAAAGAATGGTCTAAAATTTAAATTATATTATAAATTCCGGTGTGCTTCTGTGTTAGTGGTGGTCGGGGGTGGGACTGTTTTTAAGTTCATCTTCAGAGCAGTGATTCTTCTCCATTCTTTCCGCGCAATTACCTCTGTAAACACGCATTCTACGCGTTTAGTCAAACTTCGCAAGACTCGCTCTTTTATATCATCTCCGTACTCTGCAAAAAACATCCTCACTGCCTTTCTTCATTCCTCTGTCTTTTATTTGTTCAGTTTAATCAACTTGAGATGGCTTCTACTTCTCACTCAAAGGTGGCAGAGTCTGTATCATCTGCATCTACTTCTGGTAGATCTTACGATGTGTTTATTAATCATCGGGGTGCTGATGTCAAACATACATTGGCCACTACTCTCTATAGAATGCTTACTTGTGGCATGGGACTGAATGTATTTTTAGACACAGAAGAACTTGAATGAGGGGACAACTTGTCTAGAGAACTAGAAGTTGCGATGAGGACTGCTTCTCTCCATATTGCCATATTTTCAGAGAATTATGCACAATCCCGGTGGTGTTTGGATGAACTCTCATTCATGTGCAGAAACGGCACTAAAATTGTTCCAATTTTCTATCATGTCAAGCCTGAAGATGTCCGATATACAAAACGAGTCTACGCTGCTGCATTTGAACGACACAAAAAGAAGGGTAGATATCCCTCTGAAAAGCTTCAGGAGTGGAGAAATGCGCTCTACAGTGTTTCCTATAATATTGGACACATCGTCAGAAACAAGGAGTACGAACCAATTGCTGTGCCCCAAATTTTAAATCTATGCATTATATTTTTTTGAGCTTTTATTCTTTAGGCCCTTATATTTATTTTACAAGAATAATGTGAAATGTTCGAAGTGTGATACTTATTATATTTCATTTGTTTCTCTATGTGTCTAGAGATGAGGACATGCTGTTGAAGAATCTTTATTGTGTTGAGAAAGAAATTAAAAAGCTACCATTGGTGGTCACAGAACATCCTGTGGGCTTAGATGAAATTGTAAAAGATTTTGAATGGACTAGAGTTCAATCTAACACAAGTCATGAGAAGGTGCAAATTGTAGGAATATGAGGCATGGGGGGCTCTGGGAAGACCACTCTTGCTAAAAAGTTATATAACAATATCTATCCATCTATGGAGAAAGCCAGTCTCATATTAGATGTTAGAGATTCTGCTAACAACAAGATCTTGTGTCAGAAGCGGGAAAAACTTTTGAAGGATCTTGGTTTCAAAGATTTTTCAGATCTCGATGTCGAAAAGGGGAAATCAATTCTAACTAGTAACTTGAGACCCGTTCAAGCATTAATTGTTCTAGATGACGTTGATCGTGTGCAACAGCTGAATGCTTTATTGCCTGGCAAAAGCAGCCTAGGATATGAAAGCCTAGTTGGATCAGGTAGTTTGATTATCATCACTACAAGGGAATTGCAAGTCCTTGAATCTTGGGACATTTCTTGCCAATATCAAATGAAACCACTCAGTACAATTCATGCTAAGGAACTTTTTTGTTGGCATGCTTTCTTACAACCATCTCCAAGGAATGGATTTGAGGAGATTGTCCAAAATGTCATAAGAAGCTGTTGTGGGTTGCCACTGTCGCTAAAAGTCCTTGGTGGGCAGTTTTATAAGAAAAGCAGAGATTTTTGGGAGATTCAATTACAGAAGTTCTCTAGGATAGTGCCTGAAGATATCAAGAGTAGGCTTAGAATAAGTTATGATGTCTTAGATGATGAAGAGAAAGAGGCATTCTTAGATGTAGCATGCTTCTTCATTGGAGAGAGAAGCACTTTGGCAGTCAAAGTATGGAACGGATCGGGGTGGAGTGGTTTGTACAATTTGGAGAGGCTAAGAAGCAAGTGTCTTGTTGAAATAGATAAATGGAATGTCATAAAAATGCATGACCATTTAAGAGATTTAGGAAGGGAAATTGCAAATGAAAAATCACCCTATTGCCTTTGGTCTTCAAAACAAAATATTCATATTAAACAGGTAATTAACAATTTGTTTAATTACCTCATTCATCACTGGACAATAAATCTTCTACAGAAATTTTATTATTTTCATGTTTACATTTTATTTGGACTCAAAATAGAATAGGCAGAGCAGAAACAATGGCCAACTTAGCCCTGGTATTGAATAACTATCTCTGAATTAAGAATGGATCAGGCATTGCAGGAATAATTGCATTCGTTTCCTCTGAGACAAAAGAATCTTGTTTTTTTCTTTCTGTATGGTTGCCTCAAGGAAATTATATTTTTGTCACAGTTGTTTAATTTTATCTTCTATTTGGGCTCAGAGAGGAATAGGCATCCGAGCAATAAAGGCTACCTCTGCTGAAGATTTTGGTGATTGCTCGTTGCACGCAAAACTCAGGGTTAACACAAACAGAGGAATTCAGAGCATGGAGCCTTCTACACTTGGGCTGAAATTTATTGTGGCTCAAGGTTGTAATCTAAGCCATATAATAAGTAATGTATTAATAGATTTGGTCTGGCTTCGTTGGCTTGATTTCGGGCAGAGAAATCTTGAGTCACTTATGCAACTGAAAATTTTGAGAGTTCTAGAACTCCGTGAAGACTTTTGGATGTCAAAACACCTTCTACAAGAGCTTTGGGTGGCTAATTGTGATGTAAGTACCTACCAGCTGATTTAAATTCATGTTTTAACTTTGTACTGTTGAATGCTTACTTCATCTCTTCGAAAAACACGTTGCAGGCTCCTTTACAGTTAAGAGAGTTGGTTATTGATGAGTCCCTAGTATTCCAACGGTTTCCAAGCTCAATAGGAAATTTGAAGCAATTGAAAAAAATAGTAGTGAAGTGGGCTCGGTGTTTGAAAAAAATAGCTGCAGTCTATGGAGCACCTTGAATTAGAAAGTTGTACACAGCTGGTATCACTACCGGAGAGTATGGGCAATTTGAGAAACCTGAGGCATCTAAGTTTGCAGCTGTGTACAAAATTGGGAAGGTTACCAGATTCTTGTAAGGAGTTAACCCTGCTACAACATCTGAACTTACATGGATGTTATGATGTCACTTTTAGGGCAGTCATGATGGAAAAAATGGCAAAGATGGAGTATGTGAACTTCTCACTCTGCAATCAATTGGAAGAGTTGCCTCTTCACATCTTAAATCTGGCGTCCTTGAGAGAGCTCAACTTATACCGGATGGAGAAGTTAAGGGAGTTACCAATGAATATCTATCAACTTAGCAAGTTGCGAACATTGCATGTCGGGAGTTGTTTATTGACAAGCTTGCCGGCCTCTCTTGGAGACATGTCTTCCTTGACTGCGCTGGAAATAATTGGTTGCTGTGAGCTGGAATCTTTACCGGACTCTTTGGGGCGTCTTAGTCTCTTAGAGAGATTAGAGATAAGGTATTCAAGGGTGAAATCCTTACCAGAATCAATCAGTCAATTGTTTAATCTTGAAAGCCTGAGAATACAAGTTTGTCCAGTCAGAGAATTGAATCTAATTGGAGCGGCATTATGCAAGCTTAAGAAAATAGACATATCAAATAACGAAAACTTGTCGAAAATCTACATCTCAAAAGACTGTTGCGCAAGCCTTGAAACTCTCACACTTGAAGAGAATAGAAATCTGAGGAAGATAGAAGGCCTACCAAGTTCAGTGAGCAAGCTGTTTATAAGTGAATGCCCCAAGTTGAACTGTGAGGTTGGTAGAAGTTGAAGAAATTGAAGATTAGCATCATTGCTGATTAGAAAAGATGGGAGGTACCGGAGATACAAAATCTGGAATCCATGGAAAGATTGAGGAAATCAATTGTTGAAGGTAACATAATTCTGTGGGAATTTAATATCGCAACAGGGTTTTTCTTTTGTGTTATTTGCTTTCGCTTGAAAATTGATTTACGGGGTATTTGCAGAAATGGCCTGGGGAAGTGGTATGTATGGGAGCAGTCCAAAACGCAGTCTCAGTTGTAACGCCATGGCAATCCTACTCGTCCTCCCCTCATTTTAGTTCTCGTTGAATGGTGAAAGACCTGCATAAATTGTTGTTAATGGAGTGACAAAGCATTTACCTACACTCTATTCTGGGACAGTTAGGGTGCACATTTAGTTAGCGTGCGCTTGCTCTATTTTTTCCCCCTTTTTCTTATGTAATATAAAAAATCAAAATGCATGTATAAAGATTCCCAGAAAGTTCACCGGAGTTATTTTGTAGCTCATTTTGTTTATGCACTCAAATGCATGTGGCATCTTCTTAGTAAATATTCACGTGACAGTGAAGTTTATTTTGAGTGACTGTTTTGCTAGTTTGTAGAGTTTATGGTTCTATGCATGATTTTCTATTTTTTCAAAATTTTAATTTTAAAACAGATGAAACTCTGTCAAAAAAATTAAGATTCAAATTTATCTTGTCTTTTTAATCACAAGTTTTAGATATTATTCTTATAAACAAAATAATGGCAAAATTGTTAACAACAAATTACTGACTATATAATAATCAATACATTCACAACCTCAACATTTAATATATAAAATCTATCCCCACAATACTTACATAACCAGATTCAGTTCCTATCTATAAATTCTAACATTATGCTAACCATATGTATAGCATTGTCCGTGATGATAGCAATAAAATAAAAATAAGATCTAACTCTACTATTAAAGTATTTAAAATGAAATAATGCCCGTCGAGGTCAATTCAAAAAATTCACAACTGGGTCAGCCCAACAAATCTGCAACACCAAAAATAAAAAAACATAAAACGAAAAGGACTGATTTTTGGTCTTTTTGTTTGCCTTCCTTGATAGTTGAGTCTTGGGCCAATCATGTGCTAGGATCCCAAATAGTTTCTTGGAATCCTATGTACCCAATCTTTGTTCCTCCTTCTCCTCCTAGAGCAATTGTAGCGTAGAAGTTGCCACATTCATCACGTTCACAACAAATATTGACAAGGTATTGAAGCACTCATCCAAGACATTAAATTGGGCCTTTAGGGTATACAAATCACCCTTGGCCTTCATTGTAGTTTCCTCCTAGATGTGGAAACCAACACATCTTCCTTTACGTTTCACAATATTCTGAACATGCAATATTTTGGGGTTAGAAAAAATGTTTCTTTTTTTTTTCCTTGGTTCCTTCAGGTGAAATTGCAGTCATCAAGAAGGTATCATTAGTGGTCTAATCAGCAAGTGTGACAAGGCAGGGGGAATCGATGGTGTTGATAGTCAAACTAGTTGACAAATGGGTGGTATCATGACTGATCTCCTTCTTCTTAACCTCACCAGTCATTGAATTAGAGCTCTCCTCTTCCACTACATCTTCTTCATTCACCTCATCCTCTTCAACATATTTTTCCCTGACCACCCTCTCCTTCCTCCTCATCTTTGCCTTCTCACTTCCCCCCAACCCTAACTCCTCTTCATTTTTCATCTTTTCATTTTCCATTTTCTTCAACCTCACCTTACTCTTCGCAAGTTTGTTAGAGCTCCTTCACCCCCCATTATTATCTTATTCAAAATCTACTAAGTCCACCTCCATATGGTGTTCAATTTTGGGTTTTTAAACATTAAGTTGGGTCCAGTCCATATTACTTCTCTATTTTTAGATGATCCAAAGGGTGTGGAAGATGCGGGTAGATGAGGAGTGGGGACCACAATGAAGCTACCATACACATCCCTTCGGGCATCCACTAGCCCCTAGGCATCTTGAATTATAATAAAACAAGGGGGACAAAGGGTTATATAAAAATTGCAAAGATGGAGAATGAGCTCTTAGTGTAAAATTATAAACTTCTTACTCTTCTTTTTTGTATCTATAATGTCCATCATTGTAGCCTCAAGATCATGCGGAGGAAAAAAGATAATTGAAATTTCATCATCAAACCTAAAGTTATTCAAAAGAGGAAAGTGATAGTAATAGAAAATAGAAAACCTACCCTCTAATGTTAGGTATTTGACAATCAAAAGACATGCCTTATCCAATAGTTCAAGAAGGTCCTCATGACTAAACCCACCTTTGTGTCTAATTGGTTCTTCATCCATCCTAAAAAACAAGTTGACGCTAGTCGCATCAGAAAACTTTTTAACCTTCTACCATTACCTACCATCCATGGAAAAATCCAATTGCCATTGCAATAATTTTCTCATTAACTAGGAAGGTGATGTCATTGATGATAACTCTCCTTTCACTCCAAGAATCGATAAAGAGTGAGAAGCAGTTATCATTGTGTCTTGTCATAGCCTCCATGTGCAAAATTGGACCACCTTTCTTAATAGCCATCTAAGCACAAGGATATTTTTGCATATAGTCTTCAATCTTGGGAGGCTCAATCCTCACCATATCTCCTCCTATCTCCATCACTTTCTCAAAACCCTTTGATAGCTCAAGATTGACAATATCAATTAATTTCTCACTCTAGAAACCCTACCTCAATAGATAGTTGCTCATAGAAAATACACAAAAGCCAAGCTTAAAAACAAAGATAAAAAGTTGGTTCTAGTTTCTATAATTATTACCTTGAATGGGAGTGAATTGTTTGTCTAGATGATACTTGTGAGACACATATATCCAAAGTTTCTTTCAATTATTATGATATATATGATCATTAATCTAAGACAAAGGCTTGGCATGAGTGCAATAAATTTTTAGAATTTACCCCTAACTACCCTAGAAAAGTTAGCCTCTAGGAACTTATTGACCCCTCTTTGCTCATCCTCGATGACAATAGTGAAGAGGAGAACATGGATTTTCTCAACAATGCCAAGAATAGTTCTCTTGGTAACTTTATGACTTCAATCTCTCCAAGGCTATTGATAAGGAGAATTATATGATGTGTTCTATGATGGACATGACACCCTTCTATAGGTTGGAAGAAAAGGTGTTGGAATTAGACAACAAGGTTAATGGCATAAAGAATGCTCTAAAAGGAATTGGTGATTAGAGTTACAAGATTCTCAAGGCTTCTAGGGATAACATCAAGATTTTGATTAGTAAACTAGATAACTCTATTGGTGAGAACACTATTTTTTCTAATTCTGAGGAATAAGTTGCTTCTTGTGAGAACAAAGAGGGGACTAAGAGAAGGACCAAAGATAATGCTAGGAGGATGGTCATGACTTCCACTTAAGGCATAATTTAGATTAAGTAGGCTACTAATAAGATGGGCTGACTTTAGGAGCATGCAACTAAGTTGTTGAAGAAAATGGGCTAAGTCTAGTATTTTCCTTGTTCTCTCTTTTTTTTTTCATTTTTTCATTAAGTGGTTAGGGTGTTGTCTTTTTGTCGTTGCCTCTGTCTCTTTCCTATTTTATTTTGTCTTATGGGCATGGTGGTTAATCTTTAGATTCTTTTTTACATGGTTTCAGGGGCCCTTAAAAACCTTTATTCTTAATCCAAAACTATAATTATTTGACAAATAATCACTGCCAGTTGGCACACATAAAAAAAAACCTTTGTGAAAAAAAAGTTCTATAAGTGACAAATTCTTGAGCGAATACATGTGATGATATTATCCTACTTTTCATAAGATCTAATAAATCTTACGTGACCTAGATGCTTCGTATATTTTATTTAAATGTAGAGATCACTAATGTATGGAGCATAAACTTATTAGAAATGTAGCATTATTATCTTTCTAATTATGATATTTTGTATTATTTTTTATTTGATCTTTAATAATTGATTTAAAGTTATCATTTCACAATTGAAAAGTTTATTGCACAAACACCATTTAAAAAAAATATTTATCACTTGAACTCATCTATTGAATAAATGTATATACAAGTAATGCACCAAAAAATTCTATTTGACCTTCCACACCTCTTAGACATGTCCATTGATCATATCTAGACCAAAGTGAACATTATATATATTGTTGTTATTTAAAAGAAAAAAGAAAAAATATTGAATATAAATAATATGTTAGTGATATTTAATACAAAAATTAAAAGGATTGACTAAAAATAATATAAGTTTAAACATTAAAATATATAAAATAAAAAAATTACTTTCAAATAAAATATATCATTAAAGAAAAAAAATGCTTTGTGAAAAAATTATTTGCAAACTATTTGGAATATTTTGTTAAATTGGGGTTTTGAAAGCAAAGTACATCCATCTAGAAAAGACAAAATTGCATCATGTTATAGATATATTCTTAAAAATTTTCATGAAGATTAGGTAATGTTTGTGCTAAGAAGAGTACAAGATGAATTTATGCGGTTGGACACATCATATAAGATCAGCAATGATATGAGTTAAAGGGTTATAGGCTTTAGAGACACTAGGATGGAACTCACCACAAGAACAATTCTTGTCTGAAAGCCAATGATAAAGGTAACTGGAGGCCATGGTGAAAGGTGAGAATGCACATTCAATGACATGCTGAGTGATGAGATGTGATTTGTAGTGATGGAAGTCATGTATTGAATCTATTATGTGAGAAAAGAGAACAACATACCAAGTAGTGCAACCTATAACACTAATCAAATCATTCATGGCAACACTGCACTTGACCTAAGAGGGTGGCTTCATGTTTAACGAATGGATGATTACGGTAAGATTGACAAGAATTATAAGATACCTATTTTGAAATTTGCAACCACACTTGTAAGAATTTCCTTCTAATTTAGAAGATAATTTATAGAGTACCTACCCTTCAAAGGGAAAAAGGATGCACCTATCCTAGCACAAGTTAGTAAGATGCATAGGAAACTAGACATATGTTAAGAAATTTAAGGAAGAGATGCAAAAAAGTGAGAGGATTCCCTTTATCTTGGTTAAAATGATAAGAATCAATTATTCTTTTCGAAAGCACAAACTATTATAAGGTATGGGTTGGTGAACTACATATTCACTAGTTAACAATATTTTAATATGAGTTGACAATAGAAGTGGGAAGGTTGCACATTGATAGGTTACTAGCTATGATAATGGAATTGAAATTTTCTTAGTGTGGCACAAGCATAGATATTAATTGTACACTTCTCAAACAATAGAAGGATGCAACATTGGCCAAGAAGAATGTGAAAAAATCATGCAAGAAATAGAGCACTAGAGCAATTGAAGTATAAGAGAATTAAGAGATGAACATTGAGGAATAACTAGAGATTACTTGTGAAGCCCAATTGAGCCTTTTACCTAAGGTCAACATATAAACAAGGATTCATTTAGATAAAGAATCATTACCCAAGCTACAAATAATTGCAAAGGATATTGAAAAGGAGGCAAGAACATCCCATACAGATAAGAACAAGATCGACAAGAGGAAAATGAGGGAAAAAGTAAAGGAGATATTACCATCACCCATCCTTAAAGATAAAGGGTCATCCTAAAATAGAACTAAATGTAGAGACATAAATAAGATGAAAAAGACAGGTAAGAATCAATCTAATCCACTCCCAATTGAGGACATTTTAAATAATATTGTACGTAATGAAACTATATTACATTGAAAAGTAGGCTCTTAAAACTCAATGAGGAAAATAAAAGAAAGGTCATTAGTGTCATCCTACTCAGTATGATAACATAAAGTAGGAGTCCTACTAAGATAAGAAAAAAGTTACCAATCAAGCTAGCAACAATCATACAAAAGAAATGATAAGCTAGAATTGTTATATTCAAAGGATTATTAGATGATGCAATGAAAAAACTATGGTTGCAATATGCATCATATAAAAGAAATAAATTTGTTGAGGTGTACAAATTAGACTTTTCCACCAAAGAAAATATAGCATTAATTATTACAAAAAGAAGAAGGGAACATTTAAGAAAGCTATGAAATGATGGAATACTATAGAATTATTGGAAAGTTTTAGTATGAAAAATAAGGAAGAGGAAGCCAAGGTGCAACCATTTATACAATTTGATCAAAAAGGAAAAACATATCCCAAACAGAAAAGAAAATTAAGGTAGAGGCAATTGGATTAAGTAAAGATGGAGAGGAAGAGGTGAATGTAGAAGAACTACTAGAAATACAAGTCAAATTTTACCTTCTTATATCACTAGGAGAGAAATGCACATGTAAATCTAGTATGTTTGCAAAGCCCTTAGAGAAATAAGTCACTAGAGTTGAATAATGTACCACAAGATACATCCAAGGACAAGTAAGAGATAGTAACTAAAGAAAAGTTACCTAAAAGGGACTACACTTTTGCTAAGGAGAAGACAAGAAAAATAAAATAGGAGGCATTCAAGGAGTTCTCTCTAGTAAGATAAGTGCCACAAATGATGATACACTCTCTAGTGAGAATTAGGTCACCCATCTCATGCACTCAACAAGAACAAGTGAACACCACTAAGAAAATCAGGTAAAGGAAAAGGTGTTAGAAGAGATAAAGAGAGAGAAGGAACCCAAGGAAAAGGAACTAAAAATAGAGAAAGCACCCAAGGTAGAAAAGAAGAATGATGATTCTTGGAAATCAATTATATAGGAGAAGAATACATCTCAACCAGATGTACTAGCCAACCTCACTACACCATTCAAAGAGGGAAATTAAAGTGAAGATGCTCAAGTGTAAGAAAAAGAGAAAATTTCTAGTAAGGAAAGGATATACAATAAAGATAATAATCTTGAGATAATAAGTGTTGGCTTTAATCAAAACACACCAAAGAAGAAGAAAATCCTAGTGAAGGAGAAAACATCTAAAGGGGATAATGCATTTGGAAGGGAGAAAATCATCGATAAGGATAAAACTCATCAAAAAGAAAAGTCACAATCAAAGAGGAAAAGAAGGAGCAAGAAAAAAATAAATCACCTATAATAGAAATGACACAAAGTAGGTCTTGGATGTTTGGAAGTAGATCGAAAGGATGAAGAAGTATAAATAAAATTAATTCCTAAAAAAGGAATTTTTTTTGGATGAAGAAGAAGAAGAACAAGAGAAGAAGAAGAAAAAGGGTTGATAATTGTCACCCTCATCAATATCTACTCACCTAGAAGATAAAAGAGAATTGTTTGAGTGTGATGTTGAAGATGTAGTTAAAATAAACCCAATAAAAGAGGAGATCGACAAAAGGAAATGGAAAGTTAATGATATGAGAAAAACTAAGATCAAGAAACATTATAAATTGGCTTATCAGTAAAGACTTATTCTACAAACATGAAAGAGATGTAAACGAGCACGTGCACTATTGAAAACTAGAGAATTGATAGTCGATTTGGGTATGGATGTCTAGTATCATTATGATATTGATCTGATAAGTAAAATAAATTAGATTGTTAAGAACTTATACATTAAGAAGGTAGAAGAAGAGAGGGTGGAAGTCAAATAAATGGAGAGGATCATTCACCTTCTTTAGAAGAGAAAGGTATCACTTGTAGAGGCCAATGACATGATTTTGGAAGCCCTTAAGGAAATCACACCGGTACTAGAGAAAATGTTAGATATATCTTCATACATGCCTAGCTTGGATAACACTTTGAAGAAAGATAATCAATAATTTAAGAAAATGTAAAGTAGATTTGAAGTCGTGATCAATTCTAGAACATACTACACAACAAAAGTTCAAGAAAATATCCATCAAACCAACATGATCAATGTTGAACAAGAGAAAACAACACTCAATATCTAAGATATGTAATGTTTCATATCACCCTTAGTGGGAATTATTCAAGTGACTATAAAGGGTGGTGAAATAAAAATTTCCAAGAAATAGATGAGAATAGTGAAAAACATTGAAGAACACATGGAAGGTATCTAAAAGAATCTTTGCATGCACAACTAGATAATCCTTGAGCCTAATACCAAGGGATACTCAACCAACTGTGACCACAAAGTAAATACCCCTTTTATTGATGACAAAAAGGGGGATAAATTATTAATACACTTAGAGGGAGAATAATCAATTAGAGGAAAGCATAGGGGAAAAAATAAATTAGGGGGAGAAGGCTTAAGAATAAGCATTAAGAAAAGGGTGAAAAAAAGAAAAGGAACATAATAAAAAATGAGCAGCATAAACACAAGGGGTAAATAATAAATCAAAAGGGAAGAACACAAGGAGGACCTCAAACAAGATCATAATAGAGAAGAAGAATGAATAAAAAAAGAAATCATACAAAAACTAGCCAAGGAATATAAGATTAAGTTAACATGAGTCTCATCAAATTATAAACTAATTTGACACTAGTGTAGAGATCTTAGTTGGTTTATAGATAAAGGAATTCAAAAAGAAAGGTTGAAGGCCAAACATTCTGACAAAAAGGGTCAAAGATGGTTAACAAAATTTTCCATCAATGCCAAAGGGGGAGACTCTTGAACCTATAAGTCTCATAACCATGAAGATAAAATATGGATGATGATACTACTAAGAATACCAAATCATTATCATTGATTGGAAATAAATAAACAGAGAAATAAAAAGACATGTGGACTAAAAATTAGACTCCTACAATAGTCAAATAAAGGAAGAGTTGAGATCAGGATACTAGAGGAAAACATGTTTGTTGTAAAATCATATGCAACTATTAAAGCATGATTAGTCAGTATTGATATGACATAGTAGATGAATGTGTATACTAAATATTGATGAGGTAGTATAAATTCTTTTTGAATATATGTAAAGAATAAAGGACTACTTCTACATAAATATCTATAGGGTGTCTGGTAGGCTTACAAGTCTAGACCCCTATTAGTAGGTTTTAGGGGTATTTAGTTATGATCTTGGTTATGCAATTAAAAATTTGAATGCATAGAATTTGAGTGGGATTTTATTTTTGGTTTTTCACACCTAGTCATGGGTAATTAGATATGTCATGTAAAATATATTTTGGAGTTGATAAAGAATAGTAGAGAGTGAGAGAGAGTGAAGGAGAATATAATTTCAAATGAGGAAACCATAGTAGACTAGTGATGATATATTGAGTTAAGAAGAAAGAGAGAAAGGTGACACAATAGTGATTACATAGGAAGACAAGACAAATAGACAAAAAGGTCAAGGAATCTTCAAATTATACTTAAAGTATCTAAAGAGAAAGGTCTATCATTAATTTAGATCATCATTTTGATTTCTTTCTACCATTGAAACTTTTTTTGTAAGATTTTGATTGGAATGCTTGAATAGATATTGTAAATCCTATATCTAGGTATGTTATAGAAGGTGTTTTGTAAATCCTTTAACAAGGTATCTTTGAAAGGCTTATGTAATCCTACCAAGTTACTATTATTCATAACTGGATGTGTTCGTAGACATAAATATTGTAGCGTCTAACAAGGCAACCTTTTATTTGTAGTAAAAGGCTAGTGGATATATCACTCCCATCGTGGATTTCATCCTCTGATGGAGAATTTCTACCTAATAAAAATGTGTCATTAATGTTTGCATTTTTTTGTGAGTTTGTATTCTTTTTTCTTACTACCTTTATTATTGTGTTATTGCTAAAGCAACTGATATTTAGAATATTTGATGTGATAGCTCAATAGATTGATTTGAAATATTTTATCAATTTCACTCCCCTCTTAGTACTCGGTTGGGACAACAAATCCTTTCTCTATTTTTCAGAATTAACAACCATTAATGTTTCAATTTATGAAGGTTGTTAATTATTTCTTCTCATGTCTTTGTTGGGAAGAGTATCTATAACTTTGTCAAAAATGAACTTTTTCTTGTCAAATACAAAAGTAGTAATCATTGTTATGATGTTATCCCAACTACTTGCTAAGGAACATAATAAGAGAATGACTTTTAAATTCCCATCAACTCATGTCATGGCCATAAAATTCACTTGGGTGGTTAGAGTATTAAAAGCTCATTGTGGTGGTTTTTCATAATCCCACTTTTCTTCATCTTGAGTTTACAACAACTTCTTGATAATAAATACCTTATTTGCAGTTGATGTCATTGCATATATGGTTGTAATATTGTCCCATATTGCCTCTATTTTTGTTTCAACCATGATATAAAAAAAGAACATTTTTGGACAATAAAAGAAAGAAAATAGTCTCCCTCGCCTTCTTTTTCAAGATTTCTGAATTTCTATATTTGAACTAAGCTAGCTTCTTTGATTTTGCCTCTAATGCAAGAAAAATATCTTTCTTAGTTAAGAATGACTCTTTTTGTACTTTCTAAAACCAAAATTATTTCCTAAGAATTTGTCCATCTTCTTGTCATCCATAATTTTGGTAATTCTTCAATTATTTCCATTCAAATTCACCTAAGCTCTGATACTAATTGTAAATATGTAAGCAAAAAAATTATTGTACAAAATAATAATACACAAAAAGAAAGAGAACACATAATTTACAGTGGTGGCTAAACTGAACAACTTGCATCTACTATTGAAGTGAGGGAATTATTTAATAAAAATTAGCGATAGAAAGAAGTTTGAATACATAATAGATTAAATATAAAAATATCTCCAATATATTGTTTGCATATCCATAAAAGAATTTGAGCAATGAAATATAATAAGAAGTGAACCAATTTTGAATTTTGGGCTTCACACCCCATAATTATTATCTTTTGTATATAGAAGATATAACATGTATGATTGTATGTGTGTGTGTGTGTGTGTGTGTGTGTGTGTGTGTGTGTGTGTGAGAGAGAGAGAGAGAGAGAGAGAGAGAGAGAGAGAGAGAGAGAGAGAGAGAGAGAGAGAGTTAGTTTATGGACTACCATAAATATATATGCTTAAATTGATATCTTGTATATCAATGGTTGTCATGCACAAGGCATTTTTATCTAAAGATTATATATTTAATATTTTTTATAAATTAAAATATATATATATATATAGTGATTATAGAAGTTTTGTTCTTAAAATGAGGAATTGAGCTTCTTGTTTAGGTCAAGTAAATAAAATTTTAAAGAAAGCCATCTAAAGTGATTTCTCTATTGAATGGATTTGTCTTTGTTTCTTTAAATGAAGGTGAAAAAATTAACAATTCTTCTTGGAAATATTTTTGGGAACATGATTGAGCATAGAATCAATAGTTATAAAGAAAAATAAGACAAGACAAATTGCACGAGGAAAATTTTGATCAAAGAATTCCACCATTGATCATCACATCACTCTTAGATACTCCATTGAGAAAGATTGAGACATTGAAAGGGAATTTATTTTGGGTTCTTTATTTATTTATTTATTTATTTATTTATTTTGGAAAAGGGGGTAAAAATTTATTCAACCAAAGCCAAAAACTATAGGAGGCCTCAGGCCCAAAAGAACCAGACTCAAAGATTTTTTTTTGGTTCTTTATTGATTTTGAGAGAGCATTTGATATCTTTTATGAGCTTGGAGTGTAGTACAAAAAATTTAGGATGCAACTAAACACAATAAAGACTAAAGTCATAATTTTCTCTTTGAAAATATCAATAGTATTAATATAAATAAGAGTTCTATAGAACTTGAGTCCTTGCCTTGTCTTGGGAAAGAGAAGTAAGAAATATTAAAATAGGACATGCAAACATATGTTTTGGAAAGACCTAAATTTAATGAAAATAGGCTTCTATATAACTTAGTAATAAATATCCAACAAAATTATTACACAATTCATTTTCCTATAAAGAAAGAAAAGAAAGATGGAACTATCATGATCTATGTACATGACTAAAATATTTCCACAACTTATTATAACAGGCTAAATATGCTATAAAATATGAAAATTATGAGGGAAATTAAATTATGTGGACAATAATGAGTTTGATATTCATAAAATGGATGGAATAAACTAAACTATAGGTACTAGTACAAATGAAGCCAAGCATCTTACATAGAAAATACACTAATGTTAGAGTAATGACCAAATCATAAGTTTATATACTAACAATTTTTGAGAATTGCTCCAAGATAATGAGTAGCATATAAATATATTAAAATTCTTGAGAGTGCCATAGCTCCAGGACTCAATGGAAAGGGTAATCATTTATCTATAGTAATATGTGGATATTATACTAGTGTAATTGGATTTTCATAAGAAGCTAAAAGATGTTGACACATTTAGTTTAGGCACTATCTAAAGGATTGCATTGCACATTCAATCTAACTAGTTCTTGAAATATTATACCTAACTCTCATTGGTATAGAAATATATTAGGGACTTGAGTATTCACTTAAAAAAATATACAAATAAGTTCACAAAATTGAAAGAAATCCATACAATCATTCTAGAAAACAATAATCAGATATGTTAGGAACTCCAATAAAAAAAAATGTTAGAAACTCCGATCCAAAAAAAGGCAGATTCCACTACAATATTGCTTTATAAATTTGATAGAATAAGAATTTTTTTCAATATAGTTTGAAAAGTAAATGGAAAAGGCAATGAAATTATTTTTTCTGGTGATAATAATGTAGGGATTGGTAGTGGGCTAGGCAAAATTAGCAACAAATATAGAATATAAAGAGACAACATGCTCCAAAACTAATTTGGAATGCCTTTCTTTCCCTGGAGCAATATGCTCCTAATTTGGAATTTTTAGTGATGGCATGGGACATTACTTATATTGATTTTTATTGTTGCAATGGGAAAGGAAAACTTAAAACACAAATTTCTCTAAATAAATGCTCTATTATGATTTGGTTGATAATTACCATTATCTAACTATGTTTTTTGTAGGATTATGAAAAAATGTGTTTGATTTCCAAAGATCACTATCATACATTTTAATGTGTTATATAATTACAATTGTTTGGTGGTTGCTGGGGTAGTAATATTCATTAAGAAATTAGATATAGTAGTCTTAAGATTTAACCCTCTAGGTACAAGAACAAGTGTTGGAGCATTGTATTGCTACCAGATTTTTTTGGAAAGGTTAAAATACATCTAGGTTGTAATGAGATATAATCAAGATTAGTCATTTCTTCTCCAAGGTTTTATAGTATTGCATAAATTTTAGCTTGAGAAAATTATAGTCTTGACAATGTGCATGTAGACTATAGTTTATCTAAGGACCTAGGCTTCCAGACTTCATAGCATGGACAATTTATTCTTAGAATAGAACAAAGGTCAAAAAAGATAAATGAATGTATATTTTATATATGGTATCATCTCAAACACATAACTTGGTAAAGATGTTTTCCCTTGTCCTGAACTCACACAAATAGTAAATTCAATATGCCTCTTTAGTAGACCATGGAACCAAAGTAAATCAACAAATCACTTCAAAAAGAAGACCTAAAATTGATTCAGATTGGAAGAGAGAGTGGTAATCTAGAGTATCTTATGAAACCTATGTTAACTCATGAATTAAAGGAGTAGAAACAATTGTGATACTCTTGGAAGAGTATCTAAGTCATAGGAACCAGAAAATGCAACAATGGTAGATTGCTTAAAGGAGCCAGCATGTTGTAGGTGAGAATAAAATAACTAATAAATTGTACAAAAAACATTAATATCCCATGTTCCCAATTTGATTATGACACCCTAGGGACTAATCCTCACATTTATTTGTGTTTCTTGCTTTGAATGATAGACCTAAACATTCAATAGTATTTAAATAATATTAGAACTATATTGTCTCTATATGAATTCCTTGTAAGACTATTTTTCCAACTAAACTAGACTTTTACCTAATTTCAAATTCCTTAGAATCTATTCCTAGGATTTTTACTCTTTCAACTATTACATCCAAAAAACACATTGATTTGAGCATAATAGAATGCAATGACTACTCAAGGTTTAACGGGAGGATCAATAGCAACAAGAAGCAATTAAAGTCAAAATTATTTAGAGACATGACTTCCATAGAAAGAAAATTATGACCTTATAAAAGATAGTGTAAGAGTTAGCAAGATATATGAGATAAGAAATAAATCTATACCATTTGATAGAAAGAATGAGTAGAGAATACAAAGTAGACATTGAATCTTAACAATAATCTCAGAGACAAACAACTTATGACTATTTGAGAGCATTTGATAATGAAGAACCATATAGAGGAATGATTTATCTATTTTATCATTAATAGTATTAAGTATAATATTTGTTAGCATGCAAACCTCAAAAAAATAGTAGCACTAGTTGCACATGCTATAATTTATAATACTTAATGTATTTGCAAGACTCAACATGTATAAAATATAGATAGTTAGAGATAGTTTTTTGAGAAAATATTGCAAAGGTTTGACATTCTCCGTAATTCCTATATATTCCTTGGCAGTCTTTAGGTCCATGAATCTCCAAAAAAACTCTATTTGGTCTTTGGTTGTGATAGACTGTACTTCTAACCAACCCTTTCCTACAATAAAAATGAATAGAAATATAATTTTTTTATGAACTATAGAAAATCCTCATGGGAGAAAATTGTTATTGTCCTTCCAAGTATAAAATTTTAATATGTATCATGGGAATTCTTTAAATCAAAGATATAGTATATGACATAGATAGTTCTAAAGTAGCTGACATAATCACTACTATCATGAATGAATAACTTCAATATGTATAAATAAATGGTATTGAATTATAAGTGAATAATAGTCTCAATTATAAATTTAGTTGTCTTTCTTTACAGAAATAATCTAAGCAAGTATAGAGAAGGAATTCTAATTATAGTAACCTTTATAAATTGAGGACTAGTTTTAGGTAGGATGTATTTCTTGGGATATTTTGTTAAATTTAAAAAAAAAATTGGTTGTAGAAGTATTGATGTCTAAATTGTATTTCCAACATTTGTTTGTTTAGATAGCAAAGGAAATTTAAAATACACAAAGAAGCTTAGGAAGAATGCACAATTGGTAACCTCATGTAGCCAATTCTAAGAGTATTATTCAAATCTACCTATGCAATTGTTATTTATTTGAATATGAGTTTGTAATTGTTTTTTTCCTTAGAGTTGTTTGTAATTGAGGGCATTCTAGAAGGCATTCTTGCCAACTCATGAGCCTAGCCAAACCAAAAAGGAAGAATTTGAAGAACAAAAATTGGCTGATTTTATTTTACAAACTGTTTGAGTTCATCACGGTTTATGTAGTTATGACTATTTCAATGAAGGATTCAATTATCAACCAATTTTTTGACTTAGCGACTGTTAAGAGGGTATGATAGGAAACATTATAGAATGAGATTTTTTTGGCATATATTCAACATCTTATGATATATTTAGTCATTCTTCAATATATAAGTTACTTTTTAAAGCATATTGTGGTTACTTATAGCACAATCCATTTAAAATTGTGATGGAACAACCTAAAGAAAGAGTGATTTTCGAACTCTATCAAGCCAGAAAAATCCATTAAGAAGGTGACACAAATTCTTAAAATGCTTTGTGAAATACGGTAGATAGATCAAGAAGAATAGGAAGATTGGAAAGTGGACTTGAAAGGACTAAAGGAAAACTAGGGAAAGTGGTAATGTTAAAAAAAAGTGGTTAAAATATAATGTCACAATGTAAGGGAAAAGTGGGGAAAATGTAACCTGTCATAGTGTAAGGAAATTGTGGGGAATATGTAATGTCATTCTTTAAATCTATTAGGATTTTGGAGAGAGAAGGCCTCCTAATTGGGTAGGTTGAATCCAAAGTACAATGTGAAGCAAGTTTGAATTTAACTAAGCTACTCATTTTCTTGGTTAGGTAAATAGACGATGTACTTAAAGATGTCCCTAAATAGGATTTTCTAGGAAGAATATATAATTTTAAGTTTAAACAAAAGAGGGATATACATATGCTACCTAAGGATTCTGTGGTGATGAAAAAAATCTAAAATAAAGAACAAAACACGGTATGGTTATACAAAGGATACACTAGGATTCTACAGTGGGCTAGATAGCTTGGATCATGTAGAGAAAAACAATGTTTAAAAAAAAGAAAAATAGTATACAACGTGGGAAACCTAGTACATGAAATTGTATAACAAATGATATATTGTGATAGCAGCAAATTGTATGGAAAAGGATATGTTATCATAGTGTTATTATTTCTGTGAAAGAATAAATTAAAGTGAGGAACCAAGCTATAAGAATACTAGTGTTGTATTTTGATAATCTTAGATTGGTTTTGAAAAATGAGTGACAACACACTTAGTCATATTCATAGAGTATGCCAAGTGATCAGAACAAGCTAAGTAATTAGTGTGAGCCGAGTGATCAAAGCATGTTGAGCATCAGTTTCCAGATAGTACATGCTGAGTAATATACATCTAGATAGTGTCGAGCACTAGTTGCTAGACAATACATGCCAAGTAATATACATAGATAGTTTCTAGCACTAGTATGTGCTGAGTAGATAGTAAGTGTCAAGTCACTCATGAGTTGAGTAAATAGATTATGCCAAGTCATTCAGATGATGAGTTACAACATTGAAGATCTAGTTGATGTTGAGCATCAAAGCCTTCAAGTGCCGAGTAAACAGTTTTGGACATAGTTGTTTGCAATGGCACAAGTTCCTATGTAAACCATTTTAGGGCTGACTTGAGGATTGTTTTATGATTCTAGAAGATTTATATGGAGGTATATTGAAAATCCCTATCCAATACATGCAACCAATTGAACTAGGGATGAATTAAGTGGCAAAATAGATGAATAACAATCATTATTCTAACCGAACCCAAGAAAACTTATGTTTACTTAAGGAGATAAACCCTAAGCAATTTGTAAGTATCATAAATGCATGAAGGAGACACAATAGAGGAAAATGCTAAGTACATAAAGCATTTATAGTGGCTATGGAGGTTGTGATCATGTTATGAATTACAGAATTAGTTAGAGAGAATAAAGGAAAGAAGAGAAAGGACAGATGAGATATATCTTATCAAAAGGATCAAGTTCACACTAGGAAAGAAAGGATATGACATATATCAATAAAGTGCTAATTGAAGGATCATTGCTTAAACATTTTAACAAGTGAATAAGTTCAAATCTCCTAACAGAGTAGTCTTAATAGGTTTTTGTAAATCCTTTAACAGGGTGCTTACATTTTTGTAAGTTAAAGTCCTTTAACTAGGGGGTGATCCCACAACAGTGAGAGCCACTTTTGTGGCACAAAGAAATTCAATAAATTTTGCAAAAAATGAAAATTTCAAATTCCCTATGTTCACGTGAACATATCTATTATGTTTGCATGAACCTATACGATAGATATGTTCATGTGAACATATCTCAACAAAAGGATATGTTCATGCAAACATAACCTTAATATATGTTTGTGCAAACATATGTTAACGGTGATTTACAGTTTATATTCCATGTTTTCCATTTTTACTATTCATTTTTATAGCGTGGTAGACTTATTTTGGATGTTGGAGCAAACATATCAAACTGTTGAGCGAGCTGTATCATTATCCTCCAAATTTTCGTCATTGCGCTATTTTAGGTATGTTTATATGTGATTATTTAATTTAATTTTATGTTTTCAAAGAATATTTTAATGTTAATTTAATATTTTTATTTCCTATTAAATTTAGTTAATTATATTAAATTTTCATTTATAATTTTATAATTTGTTATTTATATATTAGTGTTATTAGAAAATACATTAAAAAATATTATACGAACATTAGAAAAATATAGAAATTATTTTTAAAAAATTAGTCTAGAATATTAGGAAAAAATTAATTTAACATTAGGAAACAAATTTAGAAAAAAAATTAGTCTTAAAGTAGATATATATTAGAGAATACATTAGAAAATATTAGAAAAACATTGGAAAATATTAAATAAACAAGTCTAGAATATTAGAAAAATATTAGAAAATACTAAAAAAATGTTAATCTAGAATATTAAGAAAATATTAGTATAACATTACAAAACAAATTTAGAAAAACATTAGTCTTATTAGAAAAATATTAGAAAAAACATTGCAAAATATTAGAAAAAATATTACAAAATATTAGAAAAACATTAGAAAATATTTTTATATAAATTAGTCTAGAAAATTAGAAAAATATTTTTAAAACATTGTTATAGGATATTAGAAAATATTAGGTAAACATTAGAAAATATTAAAAAAACATTAATCACAAATATTAGAAAAAATAATTTTGAAATGAATTTAGAAAAATATTAGTGTTATTAGAAAAATATTACAAGAAAAAATAAAATAAAGAATAGAAAGTATTAGAAAAACATTAAAAAATATTTTAAAAACATTAATCTAGAATGTTAGAAATAATTTTTTTTTTTTGTGTCAATAATAGTTTTTTTATTTTATTAATTATAAGAGTTTTTACATCATTTCAAAATAGGCTCTCATCCTAGGCCTTATATTCCTTATACATATCACTAAACCATCTCCTATCTAAACCTTCTAAAGCTTTGTACAACATTTACCACTATATCCATACTATCAAATACATTGTTTGCCCTTTCAGTTTAACTTTATTGAAACAAAGGTATTTAAACATTTATGCCAATTATCTGTCTATTCATTTCCCATTTTTTCCATTTGCAACTCACATGATTTTCCTCATCTTCCAAGAGGCTACACTATGTTTCCATCATATTTCACACCTTTAGCCTCTATGAAAGAAAATTAATTTTTCCCATCATGCCCAATCCTATTCTGCATCGTCCAAAAATCTACACCCACATGAACATTCCAAAAACCATGTTGCATGGATTTTGTTTATCGCATGCCCTTTATAGGTATTCTTATCATTATTTAAAGGCTTGTGAAGACCAAAAACTAAACTAGAAAAAAATTCATCACCTCTAACTACCACCACCTCCTTTCAATCCTCCACCCTTACTAGGAATTTGATGTGCACCACCCTTTCTCTTTTCCTATTCCCTACAGTTCTCCACTACTTTGGATGGGCAATAAGGAAACTCAAAACCTTCCATTTCTTTCCTTCATTAAAGTTGCTAATTTACTCCACTAGCTCAGCCCATTGCACTTTGATCTTGGCCTTGTAGGTGTCTTTGTCAACCCTTGTTAGCCACCAAACAAACCCAAATTTCCCCCACTGTCTGCCATCCTCTATATTCTCAAAGCATTCACTATAGTCAAAACCCTTTCCTAGCCACATCCATTCCAAGAAGGAATCAATCCTTACAATCAAGTCTTCTGGGTACAACATCTTCATTACCCACTCAACCTCCTCCATAGGAAAAGCAAACTCCATGCCCCAAGCCATGACCATTGCCACTATGTCAACATTGATTTTTTGGTGGTGGGAAGAGTTTTGAAATGACTCCACCACCATTACCTTCACTACTTCTATAACACCTTGCATTAGACACTTCAATAGTAGTTTCAACCTTATAGTTTGAACCGGGCCAAACAAAGCTTTCTACTAATCAAAAGTAAAGTAGCTTCCATCCTTTCTATCACTTTCAACACTATTTAAATTACTATTCAAAATGTTGAAAAAGGCCTTTTTAACTACACTATTTAAAGTTTTCCGATGGTTTCCTTTCTTGTAAATCTTCTCAACACCACTCTAGTTAATCATTTTTTTTCCTATTTCCATGTCCTTTCATTATGAGTTCGTTTATTATATAAATCTCCCAAATCTAGTTCATTTTTCTTTATTGACACTCCTTTATGTTATCATTTACCTTTTGTTTTCACACCAACACATAACACACTAATTTCTAAAAGCATTATTCAATTTCACCTAATCCATCCCAATGGCTACACTATTCAAAACTTGACATTTCTTCTAGTTCAAAAATTGCCATCCATTTTCAAAGGATGTCCACTCCTCTATTTCCTTGTCTATTATCGACATAAAATTTTTTAATCTCCTCTAGATCATTCAACTCTTCATTTATACACACTAAAAAATTACCTAAGTGCCATGTTGAAATTGAGTTTGTTTCTTAAGGCTTGCGCTATAACCATCGAGTCACTATCTAAAATCACTTTACCTCCACCTACCTTTTTCACACATTTTATTGCCAAAAGTGTTGCTTGAAACTCTACTTCATTGTTTGTTCCATTTGGTAATCTTAATGTGCCAAAGGCCAATATCTCCTCTAATTGATACCTGATAATGCATCCCGCAATTGATTTTCTAGAGTTTCCATTTGACACCCTATCAAAATTTACTTTGATCCAACCTTTTGTTAGAGGTTCCCACCTTGCAAATTTCCTATTATTTTTCTTAGAAGAATACTTCATTGTTGCTCCTACTACCCTAGTTTTAATTCTAGACTGTTCTTTCTAAATAGTTCTATGATAACTCATAAACACACATTTTGATAAATTTTTCCTAAACACTATTGCACTAACAACTTTTTCTATAGAATGATCAATCCTTTTCATTAGTTGGTCAATTGTTTTTTACACTTCCTAAAAAATCCTCCTATTCCTCTCCATCTATGGTTCCCAAATGAAAATCAATGGACTCACCCACCATACACATTCAATCACATTTCTCCTCCTCATTCTTGGCCATGAGGTAAAGAACACCTTAAGAGAAGGGCTCCATGGTCCAAACCACCTCAATTTTCCCTTAAAATGACTCCAAAATTTAGCTACAAAGTTACAATTCAACAGTAGATGATTAGCACTTTCCTTCTCAATTCCACACATAACACATTTTGTGGGATCTTGGAAGACAAATTTTCTTCTACTATACACTGTTAGGATTCTACCTTGTATTGCTAGCCATGAAAAAGTTCATGCTTTTGGCAATATCTATTTCTTCTAGCATAAATCCAACACCTTCAAAACACACTTCCTCATTATTGTCAATTATTTGATAACCAAGTTTAACTAAAAACTTACTAGATGCTGCCACACATCAACTTATCCTATTGAAAATCTTCCTCAAAGATTGTTGATGTCCTTTACAGAGACCATCAACTCTCCAATCTTTCCATTCCCATTTTTTACCAAGGATTCCCTCTATTTTTGTAACATAGTTTTTTACATTCTTTTCCCATAAATTATAGAGTTTTTGTTTCAACTCTCTATCCACACGCTCTTCATCTAGAGATCTATAACCATTCTAGGAGTCCTCCCAAAACTTTGCATGATTACCATCCCCTATGACCCATGAAATATGGTTTGTTATGACATGCCTGCAAGATAAAATAAAATTCTAGATTGATGAACCTCTTATTAGATTTTGAATTGTTAAAATCATTACGTTGTCATTTGAGTCTTAATATTTTGCTTTTAGGATCTTAATCCATATTTGATCTCCATCATTTGACATTTTCCAAACTAACTTTCCACCTAGGGTAGTGTTCATAGTGTTCAAATCTCTAATTCCAACTCCTCCAAACATTTTTGGTTTGCAATTTTTTTCCCACTTAAGCAATGGCCATTTTAATCCTCTCTCACCCCACTCCAAAAAAAATTTCTCATCTTCTTTTCCACAATATGAATCACCTTCTTTGATATTTTTAAGCATATCATTGAGAAAATAGGCACTAGTAAGACAATCGACATTACAAAATAATAAAAAACATTAGTCTATAATATTAGAAAAATATTAATTTAACATTAGGAAACAAATTTAGAAAAAAAAAGTATTTTACATTTGAAAGAAAAAAATAATAAGTTAAAAAGTCTAGCCCTAACCCTAACCCTATATATAACCATTGTTCTAATCTTAACCCTGACCCTATGCCAAACCCTAACTCTAACTCTAGCTCTAACTCTAACTTAAATACTAACTCAAACCCTAATTCTAACCCTAACCCTAACCCTAGTCCTAAATCTATCTCTAATCATGTAAAACTAAGCATAATCCTATATCTAATTCTACCCCTAATCCTAACCCTAGAACCCTATATATAATCCTAGTTCTAAAACCCTAATTCTAATCTTAATTCTAACTCTAACTTTAGCTCATACCCTAACTAGGTCTAACTCTAACTAGAACCCTAATTATAATTCTAATTATAGAACACTAACCCTAATTTTCTAACACAAAATTTAACTATACCACCATTGTTAACCCTAGAACTCTAATTCTAATTCTTAACCCTAACCCTAAGCCAAATCCTAGCTCTAACTAGTTCTAACTCAAACTCAAACCCTAACTCTAACCCTAATCTAACCTAGGTAACCCTATCACTATCCCTAATTCTATCTCTAACCCTAACCCTAACCCTAATGGGCTATATATAACCCAAATTTTATAACCCTAATTCTAATCTTAATTCTAACTCTAACTATAGCTTGAACCCTAACTAACTCTAACCCTAAGTCAAACCCTAATTATAACTCTAATTACGTAACACTAACACTAATTTCCTAATGCAAACTTTAACTATTCCCCTATTGTTAACCCTAAAAATCTAATTCCAATTCTTAACCCTATCCCTAAACCAAACCCTAACTCTAACTAGCTCAAACTCAAACTCAAACCCTACCTCAAACCCTAATCTAACCCTAACCCTAAGCCTAACCCTAATCCTAACTCTATCTCTAACTCTAATTTCATCCCTAATCCTAACCCTAATGGGCTACATATAACCCTAGTTCTTTAACCCTAACTATAATCTTAATTTTATAACTCTAACTCTAACTAGATAGCTTGAACCCTAACTAGCTCTAACTCTAACTTGAACCCTAATTATATAACTCTAATCATAACCCTAACTATAATGCTAACCCAAACTTCAACTATACCCCTATTGTTAAGCCTAGAACTAGAATTCTAATTCTTAACACTAACCCTAAGCCAAACACTAACTCTAATTCCGCCCCTAACCCTAAACCTAACAAGCTATATATAACCCTAGTTATGTAACCCTAACTATAATCCTAATTTTATAACTCTAACTCTAACTAGATAGCTTGAACCCTAACTAGCTCTAACTCTAACTTGAACCCTAATTATATAATTCTAATTGTAACCCTAATCATAATGCTAACCCAAATTTTAACCATACGTCTATTGTTAAACCTACAACTATAATTTTAATTCTTAACCATAACTCTAACTATAGCTCTAGAACTCAAGTTCCCTAACTCAAACCCTAATATAACCCTAACCCTAATCCTAATCCTAACTCAATCTCTAACTGTAATCCTAACTCTAGCTCTAACTCTAACTCAAACCCTAGCTCTAATTTCAACACTAACTCTAACCCTAAATCTAATTATAATCATAACCAAGTAATAAGCTAACCATAACTCTAATTCTAACCCTAACCCTAACTCTAATTCTAACTCTAACTCAAGCCCTAACTAGATAACACTTTAATTATAACCCTAATGCTAACCCTAGTCCTAAATCTATGTCTAATAGTAACCTTAATTGTAATCCTATCTCTAATTCCACCCCTAACTCTAACTCTAACTCTAACTCTAACTTTAACACTTATCTAACCCTAGTTCTTTAACCCTAATCTAACTCAAACCCTAACTCAAATCTTAATCCTAACCCTAACAAGATCTCTTTCTCATGTATGATATGTTAATATGTAGATTAGATGATGTACAATTTGTATCTTTTAAATATAAATTTGTGTTCTAGGCCAAATGTATGTATATGTGTATTTACAATATAATAGCTTGATCATTATAGAGATGAGTTCACATGATCTGCCTTGTCATTGGCTTGATGGTGATGAGGCTCCTGTTGTGATTCCTACTATGGCTCCTCCTCTACCTCATGGTACCACTCGTGGTGGGGCTCATGGTGCAACTTGTGGTAGGGCTTCTGCTCTAGCTCATCATGGGGCTTATGGTGGGGCTTCTGTTGTGGCTCCTAGTGTGGCTCCTGGTGCAAGTCTTGGTATGGGTCTTGGTGCAGGTCCTTGTGCGGCTCCTACTGTAACACCTCCATGCATTGATATTGATGCACCATTTTCATTTATAGAGTAGAAGGTTACTAGATTAGAGTAGTCTATACTCTCCTCTGATGATGGTGTATATAGAGACATCTATGTAGGAGCTTACAGAATTTGACTACTAGATTTAGAGCACATCATTCTTTTACTCTTGATATATTAGTAGCCATATCTAGGGAGCTTAGAGCTAAGATTTTAGAAGATGCATCTTTTGATGACGTCAAGATGGTGGCCCCAAAAGATATCATCAAACAAGATTTGTTTTCATCATATGAGCGTACCTAGGGTAGGGTGAGGGGCTACCGAGTGACACATTTCATAGATCATATTGTCTCTAGTATGATCTATCCTCATCTCTTAGTTGCACATGGTTGTTATACTAATAACGATAAGATACCTCTTTATTTTGTACAATAGTTGTATGATGAGTTCCATGTGGGGCTCAACATCAACTACTTAGATATTCTAGATTATTATAGATAGGGACATGGTTGGATCATAGATGATGACTAGTATCACAGTGCACAACATTTTCCACCTCTAGATGTTAAACAATTTGTTGGGTTGAGACTTCCTCCAGTGACTCCAACACTAGCTCCTATTGTTGATAGAGTTGTGATTTCTTCCTAGAAGAGAAAAATTAATAGTATTAGACACATTGCATCTATGGCTACTAGTATCACATCTGACTCTTAGTCAGTATATTTGCCCTTGACAAATTCATCCAAGTCAAGCACCTTCAGAGGCATCAAGTAGCACTTCAAGTACCTCCCTTGATGAGGCATATAGAGCTACTAGACTACCATTACCAAATGATGTTCATGCTCTTTGTGGACATGACACACATATGGATCTAGCATTGTAATTTTTGGAGGACTTGATGTAGACTATCAATTATATTTCTAATACATAGGGGATACTAGTGCACTCATTGATGGACACCATTAGACTACATTAGGACCCCATAGTTCCACATGAACAAACCACACTAGTGATAGTCACCACACAACATAGCTCACAACATTCTATACTAGGCTCATGACACTCTACAAATTTCTCAAGCATATGAGCTGGAGATGTAAGGATCATAGTTTAGGGCCTTGATGATTTTGGTGAGTAGTTATGGGGGCTATCTGAGATTGATACTAGTCAGAGCATGAGATTTTCATTGTACATGGACATTTTATTCTAGCTTGACATTGATTCTAAACCATTACCCAACTAGTTACCCACACCACTTCACTCATCATTACTAGAAATTGGAGATTGTGGTGCTAAGTGTGCTTTAGAAGATCATAGTACTGAGGGTGCTTCGGTAGGTGTTGGAACATTAGGATATGTTGCTAGTGTATTAGGATGAGATGTTGACACTAGTACTAGGGGTGCATTGATAGATGATACGATGGAGTCTAATGATCATCCTTCAACTCTTGAGACCTAGGTATATATATAATATTTTTAAATTTAAATATATGATATTTAAAAATAATTCAGATAGATATTAAAAAATTATAGTAAATTAAATAAATTGTGTAGGCACAAGTCACCAAGAGCAGATTTGTGTGTGTGTGTGTGTAGGGCTCGCTTGTTGCACCTCAGTCATAAGATGTACAAGAGACTCGATCAGAGGGTCATTCTATTCATATGCGTCTTGAGGGTTCTCTCTAATAGTACTAGATATATGTATATTTTGATTCATTCATATATTCAAGACTTTGTATATATGTTTACCTATTTTGGAGATTTACATACGTGTATTTCATTACTTCGTTGACATGTATTTCACTATTTATTTTACTATTTGCGTATACATGTTTATTTAAGAATTACATGCATTTATTGTTCACACAGTTTGTATACATGCATTTTAGTTTAGATGTTAGATTTAGATGTTCATTCTTGAGATGAACATGTATATTTTTGTATTTTAGTAGAATATTCTTCATGAATTAGATTATAGATTTTAAACTTTAGATTTTTTTGTGATTGCTATAAAATAATCAAATTACCTTCTCTTTACCTAGTTCAATAGGTAAATATGAAGACTTTTTCCAAATTGATCTATGAAGCTAGTTTATAACTATCTATCAAAAATATTATAATAATATAGGGTGATTGAATTGAATTCATTACTTTTTTTTAATTACATATAATAAATGTTGTTTTGTTATCATCACAAGCTTATGTTCAAATTGTGTGCCCATTTTATCATTATAGCTGAATTATTTTTCATGCCAAGTATATTAATATAGGTGCTTAAAACTACTAAGTAAAACCAAATCAATTAGAATATAGATTTTAAACATTATATTTATTTGTAATCATTATAAAATAATTAATTTAATTTCTCTTCACCTAATCCAATAGTTGAATATTTAGAAGTTCCCATTGGGTATATCAAGCTAAACAACATTCAATTAGTTCAAATTATAATAAAATAAATCTTAAGAAGAACTAATAGATAAGATAATATTATTAAATCAATATAAAATTCATCCCTTATAATTTCAAAATCAATCAGTAGGACTAAAGGTTTTTTTGTGTAGGATCATGGTCAACAAAACTATGGCCTTAAGTGGCAGTGAAAATCTAGCAAATCAGGGTTATGTTGACACATGATTTTAAAGTAGTTATGAGATTTATATAAAAACATTGTAAGAAAAGAATATTTAGGAAATTGAATTTAGATTCTAAACTACTAGGCCTTATCTAGAGAAAAAAATATTTGATTTGTCAAAATTTTTGGATTTTAATGCAACACTACAAAAATTTCATAGTGAAAATAAAAAGTAGGTGTCCTACAACCCCTTTCAACCCATTTGAACAAATCAACTAAGTCCCTAGGCTAGGACCCCTATTGACATGTCATGAAATGCATAAAAAGGGGTCATATGTTATCCTATGACCACTTTCAAGCCATTTGAACAAACCAAATAGGTCCCCCTAGGGACATATGTTGTCATGAAATACATTGATAGGGGTTATAAGTTATCCTACGACCCCTTCTGACCCATTTGAGAAAATGGATCCTAGGACCCCTAGGCACATATGTTTATGTGAAATGTGTCAAAGGAGATCATAGGTTTTCCTATGAACCCTTTTGACCCATTCGAGCAAACCAAATAGGTTCCTAGGGGTCAAAGGACCCCTTCAGACATATGTTGTCATGAAATGCATCAAAAGTGGTCATAGGTTATCCTATGGACCCTTTTGACCCATTCAAGAAAATCAAATAGGACCCTAGGGACCTTAGGACCCCTAAAGACATATGTCCTTATGAAATTGTCAAAAGGTGTCTTAGGTTATCCTTTGACCCCTTTCAACCCATTTGAACAAACCAAAAAGGTCCCTAGGGGTTCAAATAACCCTAGAGACATATGTTGTCATGAAATGCATCGAAAGGGGTCATAGGCTATCCTATGACCTCTTTTGAACCATTCGAGAAAATCAATTAGGTCCCTAGGAGTCCTAGGAGCCCTAGGGACATATCTTGTCATGAAATGAGTCAAAAGTGGTCATAGGTTATCCTATGACCCCTTTTGACCCACTTGAACAAACTAAAAATGTCCTTAGGGGTCCTATGGCCCCTAGGGATATATCTTGTGATGAAATGTGTTTTAAGGGGCCATAGGTTATTTTATGACCCCTTTCGACCCATTCAAACAAATCAAATAGGTCCCTAAGGTTCCTAGGACCCCTAGGGACATATATGATCATGAAATGCATCGAAAGGGGTCATAAGTTATCATATGACCCCTTTCACCCATTCGAGAAAATTCATTAGGCCCCTATGGGTATTAGGATACCTAGGGACATATATTATCATGAAATGTGTGGAATGTGTTAAAGGTTATCCTATGAGCCATTTTAACCCATTCAAACAAACCAAATAGGTCACTAGGAGTCCTAGGACCCATAGGGACATATGTTTTCATGAAATGTGTTAAAAGGGGTCATAGGTTCTCCTATGACCCCTTTCATCCCATTCATGAAAATCAAATAGGTCCCTAGTGGTTCCAGGACCACTAGGTATATATGTTGTCACAGAATGCATTGAAAGGGGTCATAGGTTATCCTATGATCCCTTTTGACCCATTCAAACAAACCAAATAGGTCCCTAGGGGTCTTAGGACCGCAAGGGACATAGGTTGTCATGAAATATGTTGAAAGGGGTCATCGATTATCCCATGATCCCTTTTGACTTATTCAAACAAATCAAATAGATCCCTAGGTGTCCTAGGACCCCTAGGCACATATGTTGTCATGAAATGCATCAAAAGGGGTCATAGGTTATCTTATGACCCTTTTCAACCCATTCGAACAAACCAAATAGGTCCCTAGGGTTTCTAAGACCCCTAGGGACTTATTTTGTCATAAAATGCATCAAAAGGTGTTATAAGTTATCCTATGACCTCTTCTGACCCATTGGAGCAAATCAAATAGGTTCTTAGGGGTCTTAGGAACCTTAGAGACATATGTTGTCATGAAATGTGTCAAAAGGGGAATCAGGCTATCTTATGACCCTTTTTAACCCATTAGAGATAACAAAATAGGTCCCTAGGGGTCCTAGGACCCCAAGCGATATATGTTGTCATGAAATGTGTGCAAAGGGGTCATAGGGTATCCTATGACCCATTTTGACCCATTTGAACAAACCAAATAAGTCATGAAATGTGTCGAAAGCAATCATAGATTATCATATGTCTCGTTTCAACCCATTTGAGCAAATCAAATAGGTCCCTAGGGATCCTAGGATGCCTATAGACATATGTTGTCATGAAATTCATCAAAATGGCTTTTGTCCCATTCATACAAACCAAATAGGTCACTAGGGGTCCTAGGACCCCTAGGGACATATATTGTTGGATAAAACTACAAAGTTGTATCACCTTTTAGGCTGACTTATCATAAGGACTGAATTTATGTATTTCAATCTAAAAATCTATTTTGTTCAAAAACATAGTCTAGGTAAATTTATTCTAGCTAAGTTATATACGGTCTCACACTTTTCTAATTGGAAATGTCTATTAAATGCATGCTTTATACTAGTTTGTATCTAATTACTAAAAAAATAAAATTATATCATAAAAGCGACATTTCAATAACTCTTACTATTTTTTATAATATTTTTTTTATAACAAATAAATAGGATTTAATAGAGCTCAAAGTCAAGAATATTCTCATATAGAGTTTATACTATTTTAATTAGATATAGTATACTATATTTTAAAAAATTCTACAATCATGTATTTTAACACTTCGAAAGACGTTGGTTTTGAGAAAGAAGAAAATAGTAAATTATATCAAAAAGATTTTAAAATTATATGTCATTCTAGAGGAGAGATTCCTCTTCTAGAATGTATAATTTTTCTCCTAGTTAGAATAGATTTCTTTTGAAAAATGTGGTGGGAGATGAAAACTATCGATTTCAGGTAAGTTAAAATTTGAATAATTATAAAAGAGAAAATATAGGTCGAAGGATGCATTTTATTTTTTATTGTTCTAGCAATATATCTTATCTATAACATAGTTTGAGATCAAAGGGAAATGAGTTTATTTCTATATAGATTTGTGGCGGAAACTAGACCCCTACTTTTCAACATTTTTCAACAGCTAAAAAATTATCTTTAAGAAATAGGAAATATGTCAATTCTTATTCCAAATAATTATTAAAAATTATTAGCCCAAAATCATCCATTTCTACACATTTCATTAGTTTACTTCAGTTTCAAATTCAAAATGATAATACAAATTTTATGTCATTGAAGGTGAACAATTATACTTTTGTTAGCTTTTTCCTCCAGAGAAAGGTGACACAAGTTTGTTCTTTTACCCAGTCATGAAATGCATCAAAAAGTGTCATAGGTTATGCTATGATCTCTTTCAACCCAATCAACCCATTAGAAATATTTATTGTCATTTGTCATTACCTTTATTTCACTACATAAGAGAAGCACTGGAAAATCTAAGAATTTTGGTGGATGTCTCACTATACATAACCCTTATGGGCTTAATAAATAATATTTTTGTTCTAGAAGCAAGATCATTCATTGCTCTATATTTTTAATGGTAACTTTTTCAATTATAGATGGATTATCGTAGCCTACAACCACACATCTATATAATAGTAATAATAATAATACATTAGTATATTTATATAATAATTATAATATATGACTATATAGTAATAATAATCATATATATTAGTATATTATATTTAATAATAATCTCAATAATATTAATATTTATAATAATAGTCATATATATTACTATATTATATTTAATAATAATAATAGTCATATATATTAATATATTATATTTAATAAAATAATAATATATAATAATATACAATCTTGTTCACATTGCCCACACTTGCCAAATTTTGACTTCCTTCCATAATACTAATATATAATAAAATACAATTTTGTTCAGAATGCCCACACTTGCCAAATTTTGGCTTCCTTCCAAAATTTGGGTGACCATTTCAAGTATCCAATCTTGAATCAGATTCCTGATAATATCAAATACTTGATATGGGATTGGGTACCAAAATACTAGCATACTTTTTTCCAGAATATTCTTTCATTGCAGACCTGACAATCACTTATTTTGGAGGTCATTTTCATGGGTTTGGAGAAAATTGATTGCTTGGAGCCCATACGATCGAAAAAGTTTCTATAATGTATGCTTAGGTGTCTGATATTATTATTTGAATGGGGAGCAGTTGTTGTCAAAAGGCTAAATGCAAAAGGAAGGTATCAAATGAAGACATTGCAACATATAGGGAAAGGGACAATCTAAATAACCGAAGGAAGATAAAATGTATGTTAAATGTGAATCAAGTTGATGATGCATTGATCAAAGGTGAAATTATAGAGTTAGACGATGAATATGTATAGTTGGGGAATGAAAATGAATATGTATAGTTAGGGAATGAAAACGTACCAATTGATAATGATAATACTGTTATTAAAAATTTGGAAAGTGAAAATTTGGATAGCAAAAATTTACTAGTTCATAATGTAAATGCCATGATTGACTATATCAAAAATTAAAATGCACAGGAAAGTTATATATCTCCTAATTATAATCAACATGAAGGTCCTAGAACACCAAAATGGATAATTGAAATTGATAAAATAGTTATTACCAATTTGGAAGGGAAAAAATCACAAAGAACCATTCTGTTATGGGCTCCAAGACTATATAAGATATCTTTTGGTAGCAAGATAGTGGTGGGCTATTGCCAACTTTTTATGCACTTATTAAAGATGGAAAAAATGAGACCTATGCTTTCCAAATTGAAGATTCATGTCAATAAAAAATTGGAAAGAAATGACATTATTGTGAAGAATCATTTCAGTGCTCTCAATAGCATTGGGAAAAATAGTAGGGAGAAGGATAAGAGAGTTGCTTGAAAGGTTATTACAACCTCTTTGGTAAGTCATCATTTGAGAAGGAGAAGAAAAATGGCAAACTTCAATTGACTTGAACCTAAATTGTATTTCTTTGAGAAGAGAACTTACTAGATAAGAGAGAATTGATGATCCTCTTCAAAATGAAACATGAGCTTTTGGTGGGAGACTTCAACATTTTGATAAGAAGCTGCCCAATGATGTGAAGTAAGAAATTACATAGTTTTGGAACTTTAGCACAAGAGTATCACCCAATCCTAAAGAAGTGTTGAAGTTGAGAATTGGCATTAGAGACCACACACCACATCCTAAACATTATTTGGAGGTAAGTCAAACTATAATTTTCAAAGAATTTAGAGAGAGTTATCTAAGATTTCATATATCACAATGGGATTTTGAATCTTTGAAGTTATTTTATTATGGGCCCCTTAAAATTCAAAATACATGTTGTTGCAAATATCATGTCGAGTTTTATATGCATGATGAATTATTATGCTCCATTCATTCTAATTTGCATAGTAAAGTAATGTTGGAGAATTGTGGTGCCAGGGGGCTTCCAAAATCATCAACAGACTTGCAAGATTAGTTTTTATGTCATAGAGTTGATGGTTGTTTATTTTATTGACATTCGTGCTTAAAATGAGAAGTGTTAAGAATGTGGTGGCTTATCCAAGTTTAACACATGTGTTTCCTTGAGGGTGCAAACAAAATATTTGGAGGATAATAGTAAAAAAAATGGTACATGAAATGGTGAAATACACATTGAAGAGTGGAGGTGAGGGCTCTAGATGTGAATTGGTTGCAAAAGAAATCAGTGCATGGATAGTTTTATTTTAGATTTGAAGAAAAATCTTTTCTACAAGTATGCAAGGGATAGTCATAGGTCTCAGTGGTTGGATCAACAATTAAGAATGTGTAAGGAGATTTTTTCCATTGGCACTATTATATCAGTTGTTTATTTTGTAGAGAACTACACCTTGCAGCCCCAAAATGAGGCACAATCTAAGTATTACAATTCCATTCAGATTTCTATTTTTGTCCACATAACACATATACATGCCATTAATAGTGTAGAAGATAATAGAAAGATTATTAGAGAGTACCATTTTTACATTGGTGATGATAGATCTCACTCTCACAATTTTGTGCATTATTGTTTCAAGAATTATTTTGATTTTTTATAGGAGCATGACATTGTTATTTATAGACATATGATTTTGTTAGATAATTTTATAGGTCAATTCAATAATGCTTGCATATTTTATTGGTTGTGGAGGATGCATGTAGAGAGAGGGGTGCCTCATATTCAGAGACTTTTTAAGTCTGGCCATGGGAAAGGGGAACATGATGGAGCAAGGGCATGTTTAAAGAGAGCTCTAGTTAAGGAGTAATTGAAGAGTTTAGGACAAGAGATTCTTGATGGTCATAGCATTGTTGATTCATGTAGTTCAACATTATCACATGGGGGACTCTTGATTCAATAGTACATAGGTTTTTTTGGTTGTTTGAGAAAGGGTCCATAGGTGATAGATCAGATTGTGCTACTATTAGTGACTCATAAAAAATGCATTCTTTTTAGAGCTCTTATTCTAGTTGAGGACCATTTGAATATGACAAGTAACTTGCATTTTCCTAGTTTTTTTCAATGTGATTGGGATCACTATGAGTCAAGTGAGTGGGTGGACACATGGGCTCCACATTATCTTACTCGATTTTCTATCATACCTTGTATCAAAAATGATGACATGAAAAGTTCACTTAAGCATAACCATATGTCAGATATTCTTTAGCCAGGACATGTCCTTGCATTGGTTGCACCATACAAGAATGATGAAAAATAAGATTATTTGTTAGCATGTTGTATAAGAGGTATATAAAATCTTGCACAATTGATCACATATGATGATTTATTCACATATCCTACTAGTATAGTTGTTGTTGCTGAAACATGGCTACGGGCATACCTACATAGAAGGAATGGAATTCTTGCACTCAAAGACTATCAAAAGCACTAAAAAGTTCTCCTATATTCACATATTATTATAGTAACAAATGTGAAGTTATTGAAGCATCAAGGAAGAAAAAAAGTAAAATAATTTTTTACTTTTACTAATGCTAATCATGAAGCCCTATTGGAGACTCTAAGATAGAGAGAGGACCCTACAAGAATGCTCAACTAGGTATATTTACTTCTTATGTTCTTTTGTTCATAATGATTTAGTGAACCAACAAATATATTATTTTATACAATTATATACTAATATTTTTTATGATATTGGAATGTAGGTACATCATGAAGAGTAGCCATGCATGAAGATAAAAAAATTAAACAAGGAGCAAAATGAAGAAAAATCTATTCTATTTTTGACACTACTATTTTTGATATTTGTGTATTGATTTAATAATGATGAAACACTTGAGATATTGTAAATGTAAATTTTTTGATTTAATATAATAAAAAAACATGTTTTTACTTAATGTAACTAATGTGAAGGGACCTAAAAAATGATGATTTTAATACATACTAATACCAAACTTGCATTGTGCCCAGTGCCAAAAATTTGAGGGAGGTAAAAAATAATGTTATTACTTAAGAATAACCCTAGTGACACCCTTGTTCTAGCCATAGAGAGCCTCCATCATTCACGGCCATCCCATACAGAAGACTCTCCAAAGTGCTCTAAGTGTGTTTCTAGGTTGATCTTCCAAGGTTCGTAACTCAGAGCTCATGGGGATATCGGTGAAAAATAAAATAATAAATGATGGTAATGTTGAGGCCTAAAATAATCTATATCATTTCCAAGAGATCACATTCTATTTAGATTGAACACAAGGATCTCGCTCGATGCCAAAATTTGCAGTGTGCCTCAGTTCATGGGTGCATCACTATCTAACTTTGAAACTACCAATATTGGCATCAAATTATTATCACCATTAGCTCCACATGGCTAGGTGAACCCTAGTCACACCCTTGTTCCAACTATGTAGACCCTCCAATGTTCATAGCCTCCATATACTAAAGAGTCTCCAAGGTACTCTAACTGTGTATCAAGGTTGATCTTCCAAGGGTTGTAACTCAGAGCTTGTGGGGGATAATCGTCAATTCCATTAGCTCCAAATGGGTGAGTGAAACCTATTAAAACCCTTTTTATGACTATAGAGAGCCTCCAATGTTCATGGCCACCCCATACTAAAGAGCCTCCAAGCTGTTCTAAGTACGTTTCAAGGTTAATCTTCATAAGGTCATAACTCAAAGCTTGTGGAGGCTATTGGTGAAATGTTGAATGCTACAAGATGATAATACCAATGCCTAAAATAACCTATATCATTTCCAAGAGATCACATTCTATTTGGATTCATCACAACGATCTCACTTGATGCCAAAACTCACAGTGTGTGTCAATTCATATGTGCATCACTATGTAACTTTGAAATCATTGATCTTGGCATCAAATCCTCAATTCCATTAGCTCTCGATGGGTTGGTGAATCCTAGTAATACCTTTGTTCTAGCTGTGGATAGCCTCCAACATTTGTGAACACCCCGTACTGAAGTGCCTTCAAGGTGCTCTATGTGCATTTCAAGGTTGATCTTTTGAGGGTCGTAACTCGAAACTCATGGGGGTTATCGGTGAAACATTGAATGCTAAAGGACATTAGTGCCAAGGCATACATTAAATTGTCTCATTTTTGAGATATCAAATTCTATTTGGATTTAGTACAATGATCTTTCTTGATGCCAAAACTCGTATTGTATCTCAATTCATAGGTGCATCATTGCATAACTTTGAAACCTCTGACCTTGGCATCAAATCATCAACACTATAAGCTCTGCATGGATAATTCAACCCTAGTAACACCTATTTTAGGCCATAGAGAGACTCCAACATTCGCGGTCACCCCAGATTGAAGAGTCTCCAAGGTGCTCTAAGTGTGTTTTGAGGTTGATCTTCCAAGGGTCATAAGTTGGAGCTCGTGGGGGCTATCAAAGGAACATTGAATGCCACATGATGGTTATGATTAGGCCCACAAAAAAATAGTTTATTTCTAAGAGATCACACTCCTTTTAGATTTGGCACAATGATCTTTCTTGATGCCAAAATTGGTAGTGTGACTTAGTTCATAAGTGCATCAATGTGTAACTTTGAAACTGCTAATCTTAGCATTGAATTACTAGTGCCATTAGCTCTGGATGGGCTCATGAACCCTAGTGGCACCCTATTTCTACCCATAGAGGTCCTCCATCATTTGCAGCCACCCCATATTGAAGAGTCTCCAAGGTACTCTAAATGTGTTTGGGTGGGTGAACCATAGTGACATCTTAAAGTATTGCAGAGATCATTTCAAATTAAACATATATGATATCATTTCAAATAAAAAATTGCATAAAAATTTGATAATAAGGTTTGTTAAAATGTTCTTCACAATTTATTGTATTTGAATCAAATATAACAAACATGATTAAAATGAATTATATTCCACAAACATGAACAATACACATGATCCACGATAAATTGAACAATACGATACTAAATTAATATGTATATAATTATGCATATAAATGACAAAAATATATATCAAAATACATGTATCTATAGATATATTACACAAATATATATCAAATTGCATGTATCCATAGACAAATTATGTGAATATATATCAAATACATAGATTCATATACAAAGTGTGGCTGATCATGCCATCAAAATGTGTATAATATCAATATTTATGTATACAATGTGGTATATGCCATCTCAAAATGGCTCATGATGCATCCTATGAAAACTATACTATCCTACGCTACCATGGGATGATCAAAATGTAGCCTCTTTGTTGCACTAGGTGGGTCGGATGCCTCCTACATAAAATAAAAAGGAAAATCTAAAGTCAAGCTACTATATTTATATGATTCTATGTATCTAAAATTGAATTATTCAAATGCATAATGATCCTTCTTTTAATAAAGATTTATAGCATTAAAATTTCATCATAAATACCTCTCACATTGACCTCCTACGTCAGTCAATAGTCCTCTTATATGTCCTCAGCAATGCATGAACCTCCTTGATTGTGGCCTATATCTTCTCAACTATAACATTATAATTCATAGCATACTAAATTTATAACATATAATCAAGAGTTCAAACTACAACTTACCTTTGTCAAATTCTTCTCTAGATATAATAGTCGTATGAGAAAAGATACAAAATTTTAACATCTAGCCTCATGTGCACTAGGTGTTTCCTATGAGATATAAAAGACTAGTTGTTGTTGAGAATAGATTAAGAAAGATTGTTAAAGAGACAAATTGTTGAGAACATATTGATATAAGTATGATCAATATATATCTTTCAATCATTGTTTTTTCATTCATGTCAAACTTGCTAATTGTTGGCAAGATGACTGCTTATATGATTTAAGTACTATCACTTATTTGATTTATGAAAAGGATTTGATCAAAAGATGTAACAAAAGAACCTTGAGGAAAGGTTGAGTTATGATTATGTAAAGGAGCACAAGAATTAGTTATGATAGTGATAAGATTATGTATTGATAATCTACATAAGGTTACAAAGGCTAGTTATACTAAGTGAGTGTAGAAGAATAGGATAAACAAAGTTTGTCTACCAAGCTTGATTGAGGGAATAGTAGGTGCTGAGTAAAATCAGTGTAGGTTGAGTAGAAAATTAGTTTGAGCCAAGTAAAAGTCTATTCTAGTGTATGCCAAGCAAAACAATAGATGCTGAGTAAAGTTTAGTTGATGTTGAACACGAGTAAACTTTAGTTCATGCCAAGTGATTTGACAAAGGATGTTGAGTAATGCAATATGTGCTGAGCATCAAAAGCTAGATAATGCCGAGTGGTTGCATTATATAAAAGATAGTGAATTTGATGGATTTGAGCTGAAAAGTTTGTTTTATTGGATTGTTTGAACCAAGAGGAAGATAAGATTGATGACCTACTGGCACAAAATTCAAGGAAAACTATTTTGAGGTAAATTTAAAGAGAAGTTTCTAGAAGAGATATGGAATATGGGGTAGATTCATTATATCCTACCTAATCTATCCTAAACCCTAAATTGGACAATGGAGAATGAGCAACAAAAGATCTTAATTTCTTATTTATAGGAATAACTATTTAGAAGCAAAGGTTGTCATGTGTGAGAACTTAAGGAAGACAAGGAGTCAAGGGTTTTGCTTCATCAAGTTACCTGAGAGAAGAGTTTGGATTGGCATGTTAAGAAAGAAGGCTTCATGGCATGAATCCTTGAAGGGTGAACAAGCTATTTGAGCTAAAATGTGTGAAGGCCAAGTGGTATGGAGGACTGAATTAGAGATCTGTAATCTACAAATGGAGTTGTAAGTTTTTATAAGATCAAGCCTTACTATTCCTCTCTAATAATTATGTCAGTCTAGGGTAAATCCTTTGTATTAAGGTTGTCCTAATAGTCATTCGTAAATCCTTTAACTAGGTGACATTCTAAGTGAAAGGTCTAAAGTACTCTAATAAGGCTCACTCCTAATAGGGTGATTGAAATCCTCTAATAGGGTCACATTTAATAGTGTGTATGATAACCTTTGACAAGGTTAGCCTTTCATAGGCCATCACTTCAGAAGAGTGAAAAAGGGCAGCATATTATTGGTGGTTTTTCTCAAATTGAGTTTCCATGTAAATCATTGTGTCAAGTGCATTGATGAATATGTTATGTTTCATGTTTACATTTCTACAATTTGATTTGACAATAACCTACAAGTTTTAAGTGATTGTATAATCTTATGGATGCATGCATAATGATAAATGTTTTATGGGTTCACTAAGCTGTGAAGATTTTTATGAATACATATGGACCTTGGATAATTGATTTACCCCACCCTCAGTTATTCTAAAATATTCCAACAATTGGTATGAGAGCCATCTGCTTAAGAGGACTAGTTTGAATTTACTAGAAGCATAAAGATCAAGAAGTCAAAAAAAGTAGTGCCCAAGCTTAATACAGATAACTTTCCTACATGAAAAAGTTTGATGAAGCTAAATCTTGGAGGAATTGGAGGTTATGCACAATCTATGATTACTAGTGAGCATGTTGATCCTATTGGAGCCCTAACTGTTGACGATATGAAAAAGAAGAAAGAACATAACCAAAAATGTTGGATATTGACTTTGTCCTAAGCTATGCCAAATTTGATGATATCAAAGGTCTTGATAGTGCAAAGAAAATGTGGGATGTCTTAGCCACCATTTATGGAGAAGACACTAATGTTCAAAGATCCAAAGCTAAAAGTCATAGAGGTAAGTTTGATGATATCATAATGGAAGACGGTGAAAATATTGCTCAATATGTTGCAAGGATAAAAGAAGTTGTTAATGCAGTAAGAGGAGTTTCTAGAAAAATGGATGATGATACTATACTAAGCAAAGTTTTAAGGAAACTACTTCCTATATATGCTATTAGAGTTTCTACAATTTAAGAACTAAGATGCATACCAAGAAATAATCTATCACTTTAAGGTATGGTAGGTAGAATCACTACTTTTGAGCTATCTAAATTTGACAATTAAAAACCAAAGAATATTGAATCTACTTTCAAAGCTAAGGTGTCATTGAATGAACTTGATGAGAAGAAGAAAAATAAAAAGAAAAATTATGTGTCTAGTGATAGTGATACGGAGCAAGAGGATGTAGAACAACTTGAAGCACTACTGGCAAGAAGATTCCACAAAGGTAAAAACAAGTTCAAAGGTAAATTACCTATGATTTTTTAAAATTGCAATTAGGTTGGTCATATTACTACTTAATGACTAGAGAAGAAGAACTATAGAGGTGAAGACAATAAGGACTACAAAGAAAAAGGCAAGAAGTCTTTCTATATTTCTAAAAAAGAAATAGAAGATGAATCTGATGAACATGATGATGAAGTGAAGTATGTTGCAATGAAGGATAAATTTGATGAAGATAAGCCAACTGCACTTGTGACTTGTGTGAATAAGAATGACAGGTGGATCATTGACAGTGGGCATTCACATCACATGATTGGAGACAAAAGTAAGTTCATTACACTCAATTGTTATGATGGAAATAGTGTAAGTTCTAGTAATGATGCACCATGTTTGATAAAAGGAAAATGTTCTATCAAACTCATAAATAAGATTTTATGTGACAATGCTTACTATGTTGAAGGACTTAACTATAATCTCTTGAGTGTGTCACAACTGAATATTTAGGATGTAAGGTTGAGTTTGAAAATAAGATTGCTAAGATATATGATACTGATGGGAAACTGATTGGAAATGGTGATCAAACTAGGAAGAATCTATTCTATCTTGATATAGAGGATGCTACTTGTCTACTTATAAAGTTTGATGATGTATGGCTATGCCACAAAAGTTTATGTCATGTCAATTTTGATAACCTAGTTAGTCTCAGTAACATGAGAAAAGTTAGAGGTTTGCCTAAGTTGAAGAAACTTGAGAACATAATGTGCAAACAATGTCAGTTAGGAAAAATGAGAAAGTCAAGTTTTAAGAGTAAAACTCATACCTTTAAGAGAATACTAGAGATCCTTCATACTGACTTATGTGGTCTAATTGATGTGCAAAGCTACAAAGGAGATAAGTATATTATGCTACTTGTTGATGAATATTCTAAAATGATGATAGTTATCTTTCTGATATAGAAATATGATGCTTTCAAAATGTTTAAGTGGTACTTAGCAAGAGTTGAGAAGGAAATAGGTAAAAGTCTAAAGTGTTTGAGATCTAATGGAGGAGGAGAATTTACATCAAATGAGTTTGAGATGTTCTATAATGATAGAGGAATCAAAAGATAGACATATGCCCCTGGAATCCCTGCACAAAATGGAATAGCTTAGAGAAGGAACAAATCTATAATGGACTATGCTAGAACACTCATGATGGAGAAAAATGTTTCTTTGAAATACTGGAGAGAAGTTGTAAGTATAGATATCTATACCTTGAACTATGTACAAGTCAAGAAAGGTACTCATTCAACACCTTTTGAACTGTGGTATGGATAGACACCCAATGTAAAATATTTTAAGTCTCTGGAAGTAAATGTTGTTAAAAATGATTTAGAATAACTGAGAGGGGGGGGGGGGGGGGGGGGGGTGAATTAGTTATTCAAGGTCCAAATGTCTAATCCAAACTTCTTCATCAAATAATATGTTCCCATCAATCTGTTTATTCATCCATGCTTTAAAATTTTCTCCTTACCAAGTTATTGGAAATCAATATACAAGCATAACACATGAAGAATCAACACATAACACAATGATTTACGTAGAAACCCAATTTGGAAAAAACCACTAATAATATGCTACTCAATTCTCACTCTTTTGATGTGATGCCATGTGAAAGGCCTACCTTGATAAAGGCTACAACATACTATTACATGTGACCTAGTCAAAGGATTTAACCACCTTGTTAGAAGTGGGCCTAGTTAGAGGACTTTAGAACATTCACTTGGAATGCCACCTTGTTAAAGGATTTACAAATGGCTAGTCCTAGCTGATACAATTGCTAGAGAGTAATAATAAGGGGTTTCAACCTAATTACAGTACACAACTTATCTTATAGATTTTAGGTCACTCTTCAGCTCATAACATTGTTCAGCTTTCAGTCTCTATAGCTCTAAGAGCTTGTCCTTCTCTCAAACTTTTCCTCCTTAAGTTTTCATACTCAATGTACCAATGCAATCACCTCTCTAATCACTTATCAAAGCAGGGTCTCTATGCCCTATTCTTCCTTCTCCTTGATGGCTTCTCCTTGATACCCTTCAGCCACTTCACAATTTGGCACACCAGCAACTCTTGCTTCTTGGTCTACAACTCCTTAAATAGAAGTCTAGAATCTTTTTTCCCACTCGATTCTTCTCTCCTTTAATTTTAGTTTGAATGGATTTGGTATGATTCATTCAATCTATACCACATCTTATTTCTTCTAAAAACATATTGAATTCACCCAAATATGGTTTACATAAAATTCTATTCCTCCAACTCATCATCCTTATCCTCCATCTAGCTCACAAAATTCTAAGTAACAACTTTGTTAGCTCAGATCTGGCAAATCTTTGAATTTTCCAGTAATGTAACAACTTGACACTATTGAAATTTTGGTGCTCGACAAATACTGTGTTACTCAGCATCAACTATGTTTTACTATTGCTTGATACCTACTATATCACTCAACATCCACTAAGTTTTCTATTTATTCGGCTCCTTCTTAATCACTTGGCATTCAAACTTTACTCAACAGTTGAACTTCACTAGGCACACACTAGATTTTGCATTCACTCAGCTCTAACTAAATATTTGCTTAGCTTCAACCAGCTTGCTTGATACTCACTGATGAACTTAGCTAAAGCTTTGCAATCAATCCCGTTACAACTTATGCTTCTAAAGTTTCTAAGTTATACCAACATCTGTATCTTCAAGTATACTATTAATACATCATTTCACCATTGTCTCAATTGATCCTTGCACTTTATTACAAAACCATAACTCAACCTTTCCCTTAAGTGCTCTTATTACATCTTGTTGATCAAATCATCTTCATCAATCAACTAAGTGATAGTACTTGAATCTTATAAGAAATTGCATTCCTACAAATAGCAGGTTTGACATCAATGACAAAATAATGATTGAAAATATTCCTTTACAACAATCTCCTTCTTTGGCATTGATGGCAAACCAAACTGATCAAGCATCCGACCAAATTATTCAACCAAGTTATCAAGATGCTAACTAGGTTAGAATAGTAAGTCAAATGCCAAAAAGCAATTGTGTTACCATTATTTTTCACATCTCCTTCTCTGATCTGTTATCCTTTGCTTCTCCCTCTTAGCTATTGTATCATGTTTCTTTCCTTTTCTATATCATTCTTGAACATCTTCTCCTCAAATGCTATTGATTGGTTTCTAAATATCTGTCCCTCTTTTTGTTGATCAGTTTTCTGCTATTTCTCCCTCTTTGACAACAATGCCACAGACATATTATTTTTGCATCTTATCATGAAAGTGTAGCATCTTTTGGAACTTCCATTTTCTCCCTCTATCACCTTGCTTGTGACTGATTTGAAATTTTAGTACTTTGATTACTTTAGGCATGAATCCTAAAGTATGTATCCTCTACATCAATCTATAATATTTCAACAATTAACTCATTTGATGCAAGTCAATCTTTGTTGTTATTTAAGTAGCCTTAGCTAGGGGTATCACCCCTAACTTGCCTCTAAGATACTCAAAAGCATCTTTAGGTAGTCCTTTTGTGAAGATGTCAGAAATCTATTACTTTGAGCTAACATATTCCATTTTCACTTGCTTGTCTTCCACCAGTTCTCTTACATAGTGATACTTAATTGCAATATGCTTAGTTTTAGCATGCATCACAGGATTATTTGATATGTTGATAGAACTTACATTATCACAATAGAGTATCATAGGTTCAATTACCTCTTCTTTCATACCTTGCAACAGATGTTTGATCCATACAATATTAGTGCAATTGATAGCAGCTACAACATATTCAACTTTTGTTGTGGACTGTGAGGTGCAACTTTGCTTTTTGCTGGTCCATGTAACCAATCTTTTTCCTAAGAAATGTGCACCTCAATTGGTGCTTTTACTGTCATAAATATTACCTCCCCAGTCTACATCAATGTAGGCTCTCAACTCAAACTTTTCACTCTTCCTATAATACAAGCCAAAGTCATCAATTCCTTTTAAGTACCTCAATATTCTCTTCACTGTCTTCAGATGATTTTCTCTTGGATTAGTAAAAAATCTTGCCACTATTCCAATTTCTAATGCAATGTCTAGTCTACTCTGTAAAACATACTGTAACTTTCCAATCTTTGATCTATGCAATGTTTTATTTACTTCAGCAGATTCATCATTCTTGGATAGCTTATGGCCTATTGCCATTGGTGTATTGATTGGTTTTGAATCTTGTAACCCAAATGTCTTGAGTATCTCCTTGATGTATTTTGATTGGGTCACAAATATACCATGCTTCAGTTGATGTACTTACAATCCAACAAATAATTTGATTTCTCCAAACATTGACATCTCAAACTCACATTTCATTTGATTAGACAAATATTTACATAGAACATCTTTTCCTCCAAAAATTATATCATCAATAAAGATTTCAGATATCAAAATCTCTTTACCTTTTTTCTGCCTTGATATATAGGTTGTTGTCATTTATTCTCTGAAATCCTATCTTCACAATATATTTTTGCAATCTCTCATACCATGCTCTAGGTGCTTGCTTCAAACCATAGAGTGCATTATGGAATTTGCAAACCATATCCTTGTTGTTGTCATCGACAAATTCCTCTAGTTGTTCTATATAGACTTCCTCTTCTAGTATACCTTTTAGAAAAGAAGACTTCACATCCATTTGGTAAACCTTGAAACCTTTGTAAGCAACATAAGAAAGTAATGTTCTGACTCCTTTCATTCTTGCAATAGGGGAAAATATTTCCCCATTATCCAATTCTTCTTCTTGTGCATAACCTTTCTAGACTAGTCTAGCCTTATTTCTTGTTATCTCACCATTCTCATCAAGTTTATTCCTAAATACCCTTTTTTTACCAATTAAATTCTTATTAGCTAGTCCAAGAACTAGGGTCTAGGTTTTGTTCTTCTCAATCTGATCTATCTCTTCTTTCATAGCTTTATACTAGTCATCATCTTGTAGTGCATCTTTCACTATTTTGTGTTCAATCTTGCTCATCGGACATGATTCATTTCTTAGTCTATTCCTTGTCATTGGTTTCACATCCTTGTCACCAATAATTTTATCTATAGGATGATGTCTTCTCACATACTTGGATAGTCTTGATTCTGTCCTTCTTTCCATGTTTGGTTCTTCAACTTCAGAGTCACTATGCACATCTCTTTCTAGTATATCATCATCTCTTTCATGAATACTAGCTTCTAAGTCAAAATGTGCATTGATTTCATTTTGCAACTCAGCTTTTGAATGCAACTCGACATTCACTAGCTATGACTCAGTTGATACTATAACTTGTTACCGATTTCCAACTTGATTGGCAACTTTAACTTTAACAGGCATTCCTTCATAGAAGTATACAAAGGATCTGTACTCTTCCAATTTTTTAGATTCATCAACTTGGACTTCTGCATTCTCATCAAATTTTATATTTTCACTCTCCACAATCTTGTTAGTGTTAGTATTCAAATGCTTAAATGCCTTACTTGTAGTGGAGTATCCAAGGAATATGGCTTCATCTCTCTTTGCATCAAACTTGAAATTTTTAGTATGTTTAAGAATATAGCATTTAAAACTAAATACTTTGAAATGTTTTACATTAGGTGAGTGACCATACCATAGTTCAAAAGGTGTTACATTTGTACCTTTCTTGACTTGGAATCTATAGAGGGTGTAAATGATAGTACTTACAACTTCTCTCTAGTACTTTAGAGCAACATTTTTCTCCATCAACAATGTTCTAGCATACTCTATTACTGATCTATTCCTTCTTTTAACAATACCATTCTAAGGTGGAGTTCTTTGTGCTAATGTTTGTCTCTTGATTCCTTTATCATTGCATAATATCTCAAGTTCTTTTGATATAAACTCTCCTCTTCTGATTGATCTTAGGCACTCCAGACTCTTTCTTGTTTCCTTCTCAACTCTGGCCAAATACCACTTGAACATTTGAAATGCATCACATTTTTTCTATAAGAACATTACAATCATCATCCTGAAGTAGTCACCTACAAATAATATTATTTATTTGTCTCCTTGGTAGCTTTGGACTTCTATTGGGCTACATAAGTCCCTATGTTCTAGCTCTAGTACTTCTTTGGAAATGTATGTTTTTCTTTTGAAACTAGATTTAGTCATCTTTCGTAATTGACATTTTTTTCACATTGTATTTTTAGGTTTCTTCAGCTTGGGCAAACCTTTAATTTTCTTCTTGTTGTTGATGCTAATCAGATTGTCAAAGTTAACATGAAATAACCTTTTATACCATAAACAAACATCATCAAGTCTAACAACAAGACATGTTACATCTTCCATATCTAGGTAAAACATTTTACTCCTAGTTTTTTCACCTTTTCCTATCATATTTCCATCAGTGCTATAGATTTTGGTAGTTTTTTTTCCAAGTTCTACTTTGCAACCTACATTGCCTAACCGTGATACACTCAGTAAATTGTAGTTCAATCCTTCAACATAGTATGTATTATCACATGAGATTTTCTCTATAAGTTTAATTGAACCATTTCCTTTGATTTGAAATGGTGCATCATTATCCAATCTAACACTAGTTCCATCATATTGTGTAAAGGTAATCAACTTACTTTTGTCTCCTATCATGTGATGTGAGCATCCATTGTCTATGATTCACTTGTCATACTTGTTCAAATAGGTTACTAGTGTAGTTGTGTCATCTTCATTTGATTCATCCTTCATATGGCTACATAGACTAGTTCATCATCATTCTCCTATAATCTTCTTCAACAATGTACCATCTTTTTCCTTTGTCTTTGTAATCTCTACTTTCATCATCTCTTTTGTTCTTGTACATCTTGATCTTCCTACTTCTAGTACCTTTAAACTAAAATGGTAGATGGCTCTAATACAAATTGTTATAAATGTTTTAGAATAACTAAGAGGGGTAGTGAATTAGTTATTCAAGGTCCAAATGTCTAATTTAAACTATTTATTCATCCAAGCTTAAAACTTTTTTACTTAGCAAGTTACTGTAAATCAATATGCAAACATAGCACATCAAGAATCAACACATAAAACAATGATTTACGTGGAAACCCAATTTGGAAAAAACAACCAGTAACATGCTACTCAATTCTTACTCTTTTGAAGTGATTCCCTATGAAAGGCTTGTTTTATTAAAGGCTACAACATGTTAAATGTGACCTAGTCAAAGGATTTAACCATCCTATTAGAAGTGGGCCTAGTTAGAGGACTTTAGAACATTCACTTGGAATGCTACCCTATTAAAGCATTTACAAATGGCTATTAAACCCACCTAAGTCCATAGGATTTAACCCTAGCTGATATAATTGCTAGAGAGTAACAATAAGGGGTTTTGACCTGATTACAATACACAACCTATCTTATAGATTTCATGTCACTCTTCAACTCATAACATTGTGTAGCTTTTAGTCTCTACAGCTCTGATAGCTTGTCCTTCACTCAAGCTTTGTCTCTTTGAGTCTTATTCCTCAATGTACTAGTGCAATCATCTCTCTAACCACTTATCAAAGTAAGGTCTCTATGCCCTATTCTTCGTTCTCCTTGATGTATTCTCCCTGACACCCTTCAACCACTTCACAATTTGGCACATTAAAAACTCTTGCTTCTTAGTCTGTGACTCCTTAAATAGAAGTCTAGAATTCGTTTTCTCTCTCAATTCTTCTCTTCTTTAATTTTAGTTTGAATGGATTTGGTAGGATTCATTGAATCTAACCCACATCTTGTTTCTTATAGAAACATCTTGAATAATCCTCTTGAATTTGCCCAAAAATGGTTTACATAAAATTTTGTGCCTCTAGCTCATCATCATTATCCTCCATCTAGTTCACAAAATTTTAGGTAACAACTTTGTTATCTTAGATCTGGTGAATCTTTGACTTTTCTAGTAATGCAACAGCTTGGCACTATTAAAATTTTGGTGCTTGGTACATACTATGTTATTTGACATCAACTATGTTTTACTAATGTTCAACACCTACTATACCACTCGACATCCACTAATTTTTCTATTTTCTTGGCTCCTATATCACTCAACATTTGAACTTCACTTGGCACTTGAACTTCACTTGGAACACACTAGATTTTGCATTCACTTGGCTCTAACTAAAGATTTACTTGACTTCAACTAGCTTTCTTAGCACTCACTGATGAACTTATTTTAAGCTTTGCAATCAACCTTGTTACAACTTATACTTCTAAAATTTCTAAGTGTGGCCAAGATTTGTATCTTCAAGTATACTATCAATACATCATTTAACCATTGTCTCAACTAATTCTTGAACTTCATTGTAAAACCATAACTCAACCTTTCCCTTAGGTTCCCTTATTATATCTTGTTGATCAAATCCTCTTCATCAATCAACTAAGTCATAATACTTGGATCTTATAAGCAATTGTTATTCCTACAAATAGCAAGTTTGACATCAATGACAAAAAAAATGATTGAAAACATTCCTTTACAACAATCTCCCTCTTTGATCTTCAACAATTATCTTTCCAATCAGATTTCCAACAAATGTTACATTCTTGAAGACTTCAAGAATGGTAAACTAGATGCAAAAAGTGAAGAAGGTATATTCTTAGGATATTCTACATGAAGTAAAGCTTATAAGTGTTTAAATACTAACACTAACAAAGTTGTGGAAAGTGCAAAAGTATATTTTGATGAATATACAAAAGTATATGAGGCTGAACCTATGAAAGAACCAAAAGAATGCAAATCATTTGTATACTTTTATGAAGGTATGCTCATTGAAGAAGATGTTACAAATCAAGATACAAACAAATAGAAAGTTTTAGTGACTACTGAGTCACATACTATGAATGTTGAGTTGCATTCAAAAACCAAGATACATTCAAATGTCAAGTTACAAAAAGAAGTTGATGCATATTCTAATTTTGAGGTTAGTATACATGAAAGAGATGCTGAGCTACTTGACAAAGATGTACATGGTGACTCTGAATTTGAAAGGCAAAATGAATAATATAGAGTTGAACATAGATTGTCCAAATATATCAAGAGACATCATCTTGCTGCACAAATTATTGGAGATAAAGAAGCTAGACCAATGAAAAGAAACAGATTGAGAAATGATACATATTTATTGAGCATGATAGAACCTAAATTAGTAAGAGATGCATTAGAAGATGTAGACTAGAGTAAAGCCATGGAAGAAGAGATTTAACAACTTGAGAAAAACAAAACATGGACTCTAGTTCCTAGACTAGAAGACAAAAATGTGATTGGCACCAAGTGGGTATTCAAAAACAAGCTAGATAAAAATGGTGAAGTCACAGGAAACAAGGCAAGATTTGTCTGCAAAGGATATACAAAAGAAGAAGGAATTGACTATGGAGAGACATTTTCTCCTATTGCTAGATTGGAAGGAGTAAGATCTTTACTTGCTTATTCTACATACAAAGGTTTCAAAGTTTATCAAACGGATTTTTTTTATTAAGAAAATAAGGTTTTACAGGGATCCTGAAACCCAAAAGTTTTTACATAATATCTAAAATAATAATATCAAATAAAATCCAAACCCTATATAACTACCTATAAAAAGCCATAACAAAGGATAGGCCCATGGCTATGAAATAAAAGCAAGAAACAAAAGATAGGCCCGTGTCCAATAGACAAAATCCAAAAGAACTAAACTAAATATAGTACTAAGAAAAAAATTAGACCACTAGCAAATATTTCTCACTATTCTGGATCTTATTGATTCCCTGCTTCCTCATTGGAACTCTGGATCTCTATGCCCACACATTCTTGGTTTGGGTTGTTGGTTCGTCCCAACTAGCCCCTAGTCTCTTTCATATCACCCTCTATCTTTCTAAGGTATGAGCTGGCTTTTTCATCCTTATCCCCACCAATTCCTATAGTTTTTAGCAATTCACCTAGGCTATTAATGTTCTTATTCAAGATGTTTAGGGTAGCAATCACCTGATTAGCCAAATTTTGATTCGATATCTCCATCTCTTGCACCCTTTTCTCAACTTTTTTGATACGATCCTCCTAGCCGGTAAGATTACTTTGGTCATTGCTCATCTTGTGGCCTTCCTTGAGGCTTATTTTCTCCTGGAGTGCCTCAATCTCATGGAACAACCATTTGATAGAGAAAAAATAATCTATCATGCTATTTTTCGCATTATTAAGTAGATTCAGCCTTATTTCTCTTGCGTTATCTAAAATTGCAACCATAGTAGGGTCTATGAGCTCATCGAAGTGGGTTTTTCCTTCTAAGTCTTCCAAGATTTGTAGTTTCACTTTCTCCCTAACAATCCCCATCATCATCATTTGGGTGTTGAAGTTTCTCCATGACCTCATTCTATCTTTCATAATTATCTCTCCACAATCTTCCACCATAGTTTCCTTAATCTCCTAAGATGGAGAGATAGAATGTAAAGGTCCCAAAGCTGTAGGGGTCTAATTTTTCTTCTCTTCTGGCTGTAGCTCATCCTCTGTCTTTCTTTTTTTGGGGTTCCTTGATAGAATAGAAATATCTTCTCCCATCTTCCCACTATCTTCCCCCCTATTCTCTTCCTTTGACTCCACTTCCTCTTCCTTGTCATTATACTCCTCTTCCTCCTATTTCACTAGATTGGGGGCTAATCTCCAAGGTATCTTTCTACTAGGAACATAATTGGAAGGAGGAGGAATTTTCTTCCCCCTTGGACTTCTTGCCTTTGAAGGAAATGTTTTCCTCATTTTCTGGGCTAAGGCTCTAGATATCCTTACAATTAGAGTAGTTCGATCTCCTAATGGCCTCAGAATCATCTCCTAAGTGGCCTAAAGGTTTCCCCCTCATTTGAGTCTTAAGAAATTCATAGACTAGTAGGAGAAATCCCTCATGCAAGGGTGGGTTCAGAGTGCATTTCTTCTTAAAACCTTCAATTCCCTTACTCAACAAAGTAAATAGATAGAAAGGAAAAGAATTTTTTGTGCCATGCCTAAAATGATTTAACAGAACAAAGTGGTGTTTTCTAACCCCATCAAATCTAGTGTCCAAAGAAATGTATTCAATAACAACCCTTAAAACATACCTCGACAACTTTTTTATCGACTCCATCTCACAGTATGTCTCAACCTTCACTAAACACCTTAGTTCTTTGTCATTCTTCACAAAATCTTTAACTACATCGATGAACATTTTCTTATCCCTGTAAAAATTAGTCTCCTCCATGGGTATCTCTATAATCTAAGCTATCATTTTCACATTGATTTGATGAGAAACCCCATCAATTTTTACACACCCATCCTTCCAAGTATTCACAATGAGCTTGGCGATGTCCTTATCAAAGCCATCAAGTTTCTCAATATACCTCACTATCCCACCCTTCTCTAGCTTGTTCTAGACTTTCATTCTTTTCTTCCATTTTTATGCCTCTCTAGGTGGCTCCTTCCTGCTTCTCTCCCCTAACAACTTGAGCTCTTGTTTGAAAATCGTGCAATCATAGACTTCAACTTCCTGCAACTTTCACATTCTTAAATCTTTCTTACCTTTGGTAGTTTTAATTGGGATAGGCAATGTGACCCATAAAATGTGCTACAAGTACACAAAATGATGGAGATTTATTACCTTTCCACAATTTTTATTAACATCTTGTCCTACTTGCGTTGCAACATAAATTTTCATAATCAATGCAAGATTGCCTTTGTACTTCCTTGGATACATTCCAGTGTTACAATATCTTTCATGGCCATCAGGAAGATATCACCATTGTGCCACATCATCACCATGATTCACAAACTAGTCTAAGATTGAGTTGGCCTCTCTATACACATGGCTGACATGGACTCTTTTGAGATTACCCAAATTTATACACATGGGTGATGTGGTAGTGTTTATCGAATGAATGTTAAACCTACATTTCTAAATGGTATATTAGAGGAAGAAGTTTACATAGAACAAGCTGAAGGTTTTGCTGATGTTAACAATATGGACATGGTATGTAGATTACACAAAGCTCTATATGGCATAAAACAAGCACTAAGAGCATGGTATGATAGATTTCATAATTATCTTGTGAAGATTGGATTTGAAAGTATTGATGATAACAACAATCTACATATGAAGACAAAGAAAGGCAAAGGTATTTTTTTATCTAATTTTTTTTTTATGATATCATATTTGAAGGTTAGGATGCTTTATGTAAGTCTTTTGCAAATGAAATGAAGCAACAATTTGAGATGTCTATGTTTGGAGAGATCAAATTCTTTGTGGGTTTGCAAGTATATTAGATGAAATATAGTATATACATCACTTAGTCAAATAATTGCAGAGAAATATTGATTTTTTTTTTTTTATTGGAGCATTCCAAACTAGTAAATACACGTATGGTAATAGAACACAAGTTGTCAAAGAATGATGATTTAGCTTAGGTGAATCAAACACTATACAGGTCTATGAATGACAAATTACAATATGTAGTACATAGTAGAACTCACATTGCATTATATGTAGGGATAGTTGCAAGATTCTTTGCTAATCCTAGGGAGAATCATTTGATGGCTGTAAAGAGGATAATGAGATATCTGAAAGGAACAGAGGAGTATGGTCTATACTATAAAAAAAATTTAAAAAAATTGAATTTGAGTGCCTATAATAATGTTGATTGGGTTGGAAACATTGATGATAGAAAGAGAACCAGTGGAGGAGCATTTTTCTTAGGCAAGGGGCTGGTTACATGGACTAGCAAGAAACAAAATTGCACTTCATAATCTACTGCTAAAGCTAAATATGTTGTTGCTACTATAAACTATAAAAACATTGTATGGATCAAATAGTTACTCAAATGTCTGAAGGAAGAAATCATAGAACCAATAACATTGTTTTGTGATAATACAAGTACTATAAACATATCAAAGAATCCTGTGATGCACACAAAGACTAAGCACATTTCAATTAAGTATCATTACTTGAGAGAATTAGTTCAAGATAAAATGGTGAAGATGGAATATGTTAACAAAAAAGAACAAATTGTTGATATCTTCACAAAAGTATTGCTTAAGTATTCTCATGAGTATCTAAGAGGTGAACTAAAGGTGATACTCCTATCAAACGATATTGTTGTCACTTAGGTTTGCACCCTTGTCCAAGGCCTATGGGTGAGGACAACCTAGTGAAACATGGAAACAACCTCCAAGCTGTGGTACTTGAACTATGAGGTTGAGTCTTCGGAGAAGGCCAGCTTCCTCTTATTGTCAGGGCGCACCTATCTATTCTTAGAAGAAAAAGGGATAAAGAGAGCACTAAGGCAAATCTACCTTGTCTAATCTAAGGCAGTGATGCACCAAAAAAGAGTGTTCAGACTCATTCCTATCCATATATGCACTACAGAACTAGGGTAACATCCAAAAGTCATACACGTCCAGACTGATATCGATCAATAATCACATACAGATCAGGAAACAAGCTGAATGACACCAGGAAAAGAAGATTTCACTTTTATATTATTCAATAGGCCAAAGATAGATACAGTATGTGGACCACTAATCTCAATAATGCATCAATGAGAGGCAAAATGAAGCACATACACATTGACAACTGAAAAGAATGACACAAGATGTTATGTAGCTCAGAGACATAGGGATTCTGCACTGCAAGTCTACAAGCAGTAGTAGAGAAAATCAGGAAGAGTCGACCCTGGGAACAAATCACAAAATTGCCTTTATAGATCAGGCATAACTTGAAGATTTTTGCGTTACATTTACTTCCTACCTACTGGAATTAACTTCCAATCTTGAGAATCCAATCGAAGATCTGATTGAATCCTGGCTTGCATACCAAGAAATCTCATATCTTTCTGAGAAAGAGCCTGGAGAAGATAGAAACGACACTACAACATTCCCTGACATGGTAGATGGATCGACTGGATAGATGGAGTGTCCCTCTGCACCTGATATTCACTCTGAGTTGGTGGCAATTGATTATGAAATCGAATCCACGGCAAAAAAAATAAAAATAAAAAAAATGATTTCTATCATTTCTGGTTCACGAAATAGCAAGGTCAAAAAGGTCAACCAGGTCCACATGCTGAGTGGGCCACGTGGGGCAATCACTTTCCTCCCCTTTGGCACCCTGGCAGTCCTCTTCACATACTGACCGCGCGTTTATGTTTGACTGGGTGCTATGTCGCTATGGACACCATGCCCTAAAGTTCCTAATAGCGACATAGCGCCCAACAGTTATCCCTATCTGTGGTGGTACCAAACTGTGATTGCGATGCCCCAACCAAACTATATCATTGACTTGGCAACTTAACTGTCAATCATAACTATGATGTTAACTACACATCCCCCTTGGGCCCCAAGGACATGTGGCAGAAAGGCTCCAACTTTCTATGGCAAACCTCGCGCAATTTCCCCATAGCATGATGGTGCCTGCCCTTGATCTCTGCAGATCTGATGGCTCAAAATTCAACCCCTGACTGCGGTAGCCACGTTGAAGATCTAGTGCCACCTCATGTCTACATTCTGATCCAACACATGTGGTTGTTCTTCATTGGCCTGACATAGCACCATTCTGGTGAATTCCCTAACACTTGGCCCCACTGACCTGGCACATGGTACTAAGGTGCTATATTACTATGGGAAAATCGAGGCAACCTTCCCATAGCGAGATAGCACCCAACTGCCATCTCACCCTTTGATGCAAACGTGGCATATTCTGAAATGCCACCATGGTAGATGAGGTACCACCCTGACCAATCACGAGGCCATGACGTTAGATAGCTCATCCCACCTATCCCATCCTACAGTCCCACCAAGCCTGAGAGTCCGTCATGGTCTGTTTTCCGTTTGGGCGCTATGTCGCCAACATAACCTTCATACATCTCCGCCATAGCACGATGGCGCCTACTATCGATCAGCCTCGATCCAACGATCATGGAGACTCATCATTCTGCAACTCCCTTCCATTGTAAGTCACTAGGCCCACGGCACATGTGGCACTTCCCTATTGGTCCGACGATTGCTTAATCCTTACTGCGCCAGCTGCATGAAACCTGGTTCCACCAAGACATGTGGCAACAGGGTGCCATGTCGCTATACTAAAAATCTTGCAGCTTCACCAAAGCGACATGGCCCTGCCATTGATCTATTCTAATCTGACGGTCGCAAAACCTGACCTCCCGCGACCATCCTTCTTTTATGATTCGCTGAGCCCGCCGAAACGTGGTGTCAGCTTATTGGTCTGTTAGTCACCCTGAATCTGATCGCATCCGGTAGCATGGAATGTGGTCCCGCTAGGACACATGGTGTAAGGGCACCAAGTCACCGATGTTATCTACTGAGATGTTCTCGATAGCGAGACAACGCCAGTCGTAGATCTCCACGGATCCGACGATCATGAAGACTCGCCATTCCTCCTGAAACTACTGGGCCTACTGAACGCGTGTCAGCATTTGATTCGTTCTCCTGACGCCGATGGGTAAGACCTGATTCCTGCTGACACGTGGCGGATGGTTGCTATGTCGCCATGTTAAAACTCGTGCATCTCTGCCATAGTGACATGTCGCCATCCGCTGATCTAAATCGATCTGACGGTGGAGATCTTACCTTTCCATGTACTGGTGACACTGACTGAACTCTAGCTTGGGGGACGTGGTCGCTCTTTATTGGCCCAATGTAACACCTCCCTGGTCTGACAAAGCACCAACTTGGAGGGTCCGTATTGCCTTGACCCCACTGATGAATACATGGCTACATCTGATTCGCCACCGTGGCGTTGGGCTCCTGACTAATGTGAAGTACTTGTTGGGACCCAACGTGCCTGTTCGCGTCTCGCCATGGTGGATTTTTTGTTTGGGCACTATGTCACCATCAGAAAATGCATTGGTTTTCCATTGGCGCCATAGCGCCTCACCGTGTTTTGAAACTTTTGGCCAGTGGAAACGTGTCGCCCGCCGAAGTGAGCATTTTCGCCGGGTGCTATGTCGCTATGGAGATTTTCCAGCTGGCATGCGATAGCGACATAGCACCTGCAGTGCTGGAAAACTTTCTCGACCCACCCTCCATTGTAGCCCGCTCGCCGGACCCACCAGACACGCATCAATTGGGCGCGATGTCGCTGATGCTATTTCCTGTGCATCTCTAATGACAAGATCATGCTGACCATCGATCTTGCTAAAATTTGACGGAGAAGATCCTACGGGCTGCAAAATACATCATAAGATCCGATCTTGGCATAAAAAATAATATTTTTGTGGCTAGCCGTTGGATGAGCTGAGCATTTAAAATTTAAACCTTTGGCGGGTGAGCGAAAGGTAACAATTTTGGCAACTCACAGGGGGCATGAGCCTGCTCAATGCATGACCAGTGCCTGAGAATGATCCATTGGGCCATGGAATCAGAAAAGAGGTCCTAGAAGGTATGAAACCAAGAGCTACAAGAAACCCTAACCCTAAATGAGGAAATCAAAACATTAAAAAACCCTTGAACTCTGGCTCTGCGACTTGGAAACAAAAAATAGGACCTCCTCAGCAACCTGAGACTTATCAAAATTTTGAGAACTGGCGACTCACGAAGTGAGCCATGTGCACACGTACTTATTGAAAAAAAAGGAACAACAGGAAGCAACTAAACTAATTATGTACATGGATTCACAATCCTTCAGAAATAGGGCTTCAAATGGATCCCATTGACTAGAATGGGTAGAACTTCACCATTTGGCCTGCTTAGCTGGAACACATTGGCCTATTTGCAACTGAAGATCAGATAAGGGCCACTCCATAGTGGATCAAATTTGGAGTGCCTTCCTGGTTTTTCTCTGTCTGAGTCCCATTTGAGAACTAAATCTCCTTCTCTAAAGATTCTGGCCCTTGCCTTCTTATCAAAACTCTTCTTCATCTACTGCTGGTGTATCTCTAGGGTTTGCATAGCTTTGTTTCTCTTTTCTTCCAGTTCAATCAATTCTACCATTCTCACTAACATTGGACTATTTTCAACCAATTCTAGCTGATGAGCCAACTCCAAGGATGGGAATTCCAATGAGATGGGAAGTCTGGCCTCCCTACCATATACCAGCACAAAAGGTGAATTCCAATTAGATCTCTTGGGTGTTATCGTATTAGCCCACAAAGTAGTCCTTAATTGTTTATGCCAGACCCTCTGATTATCTTCTATCGTTCTCCTTATGATTCTGATCAGATTTTTGTTGGAAGATTCAGCTAAACCATTGCCCTGTGGGTAGTAATTCAATGATGTGATCAAATAGATATTGTGACTCATTGGCCATGCACAAATTTGGGTTCCAACAAAATATTTGGCATTATCTAAGATGATAGTGGAAGGAGCTCCAAACCTAGATACAATTCCATCAAGGAATTCAACAACTGATGGCTCTGTAGCATCCTTCAAGGCAACTACCTCTGTCCACCTAGTGAAATAATCAGTAGTAGCCAAAATCCATTTATGACCTACACTAGATGGAGGATTAATGGGGCCTATAAAATCCAACCCCCATTGGGTGAAGGGCAGATCCACCTGAATAGGATGAAGAGGAAGAGTTGCAAGTCTCTGTTTGCCTGAGAAGAAAGCGCACTTCTCACATTTTCTCACATACCTATGACAATCATGAAAAAAGGATGGCCAATAATATCCAACCCTCATGATCTTCATGGTGGTTTTTCTTGTAGAGAAGTGGCCACCATCAGGGCCATTGTGGAGTTCTTTAATCATCCTTTTAGCCTGATCCTCTTCAACACATCTCAACAGGGTCCCATTAAAATCCCTCCTGAATAGGATATCATCAATCACAACATAGGGAATGGACTGCAGTCTATATTGTCTTCTCTTGGCTCTGTCCAATCCTTGGGGGTATCCATTCCCTGATAAAAAGTTATTATGTCATCCATCCAGCTCTTTGGGGCATTAACATTTCTTTCCTCCTCCTGCTCTGCAATTACCATAGCAACTTCTTCATCTGAATCCCGACTTGATAACATTTCTTTGCATAATCCTCTCCCTCTTACCAATTTGGTAATCTGAATGTCAACATCATATTCCATTACCCTAGTGATCCATCCACCTCTCTTCTCACTGATATCTTTGTTTAACAGGAAGTCTTTTACACTTGCATGGGGCACCAACAAATGGATCCTATTATGGGATAAGAGGTGTCTGTATTTCTTCAAGGCTCTAATGACTGCAAGGGCTTGCTTCTCAACAAAGCTATACTTATCTTCATATTCCTTGAGTCCTTCACTAAAGAAGGCTATGGGCTGCTCCTCATTCTTGTCATTTGTCTGAGTCAAGACAGAAAAAACACTTGACTCACCACCTAAAGTGTAGAGGATGAAATCTTTCTCAAAATTTGGGTTCATGAGAGTGGGGCCTGAGGCTATGGCTGCCTTAATTTTTTCAAAACTCTCCTTCCCCTCCTTGGTCCATGAGAGGACCATATCTTTCTTAAGCATGGCTGTGAGGGGTTTCACCATGATGGCAAGATTAGGAATAAAACTTCTTACAAAATTTATCCTACTAAGGAAACTTTGCAGCTTCTTCTTGTGTTTTGGGAGAGGAGGGGCAAGTATTGCTTTTGTTCTTTCTGGATCAATGGTCAATCCATCCTTAGATACAATGTGTCCCAATAGTTTTCCTTGGTTTGTAGCAAAGACACATTTGGCTGGGTTGAGAGAAACCCCAAACTCTCTACATCTTAGAAATACCTATCTCAAATGATCAAGATGATCTTCTACATTCTTGGAATACACAGTTATATCATCAAGGTATACTAAGACAAACTTGTCAATTAATCTTTTGAAAGCTACCTCCATTGCCTTTTGGAATGTGGCACCTGCATTTGTTAACCCAAATGGCATTTTGCAATAAGCATAGGTGCCCCATTTAGTAGTAAATGTTGTCTTGTATCTATCAGACTCTTTAACCAGCACTTGGTTATAACCAAAAAACCCATCAAGAAAAGAGAATCTCCTTGACCCACTGACATTGGACAAAATTTGCTCCATAGAAGGGAGAGGATGGTGATCTTTAAGGGAAGCCTGATTAAGATCCCTAAAGTCCACACACAATCTGATTTCTCCATTCTTCTTCCTCACAGGGACAAGGTTAGCTACCCATGATGAATGTTTAATAGGAAAAATTATGTTAGCTTCAATCAACTTGGATAGCTCTTTCCTCATCAAGGGTTCAATCTTGGGATTCACTGGCCTCTATTTTTGTCTTACTGGTTTGACCCTATCAACCAAATCTATGGTATGCTGAAACAAACTAGGGTCGAAACCTTTTAAGTCATCATACGTCCAAGAAAATACATTACTAATCTCTTGACATAGATGAATGAAATTTTCTTGCTTGGCTTCAGAACATACCTTTCCCATGTTAAGAGATTTTCCATCAGCAATAGTAACTAATGCATGATCATCCTTTTCTGCAGCTAGATTCATTCCTTTATCCCTTGACTGATCATTAGGATTAAAGACACTCTCTAAGGTAATGAGACCCTTGGGCAACTTGTTGGAACTAAGGTGAATGATTTGATCACCATATTGATCTTGTAGTCTTGACTGATTTCTTTCTAAAAATTCTGCTTCATTCTGCAAGAAACTCACAATCTGCTCATCGGACTCAAACACCTGCCAATGAGTATTATTATCAGGAACAACAGGCCTTATCACCACCCTTATTTGTTGTTTCTTTTCTTCCTCAAGATTCCTTGGCACATCATAAGATGCTCCCACTACTGCAAGTCTATCAGCGTATTTATTCTCTCTCCTAGGAATGCTCCGAATATTAAATGCTTGGAAACCCTCAAGAAAATCCCAGACTCTGTGTTTATAAGACTTGAGCAGGCCATTTTTGGTGATATTCTGATTTCTCACTTGGTTCACTACCAACTCACTATCCCCATATACTTTCAAGGCTTGAATTCCCCTCTTTTGGGCAAGTAGGAGACCTTGGATCAAAGATTCATACTTGGCCACATTATTGGTACAACTAAATTGGAGTCTAAAAGAGAAATAATATCTTATTTGTGCAGGAGAGATCAACATAACACCAACCCCTGATCCATTTCTATTCCTTGAGCAAACAAAGTACATACTCCATACTCCATTTATGTCGTCATTAGTCCTAACAAGGTTAGGAACTTGAACCTCTTTCTCTATTATGCAATATGTACTAAGGCCTGTCTCAAGAGTTTCCAACATAGGCTCAAACTGACATGTATTTGCCCACTCATCTAAGAAGAAATCAAGAATCTCTGCTATGGAAGGGACAGGCTCGTTTACTATGTTATTTTCGTCCATCTCTAGAATAGGGCAATTCATATTGATGAAGTTGGGAGTGTAGGGTTCAGTGTGATGAAGGGCTTGAGGCTCTGCTCTTATTGAAGCATTGGCCCCATATCTGGTATTAAATGACATATAAGACCAATCAGCAGATATGAATCCAGCAATTTGAGCAGTGAAGTCTCTTGAAAGACAAATGGCAAAATAGGGCTTGACCTCAGCAACAGACATGTCTTGAATCACAGTACAACCAGGGCATGCATGTAGGGCCATTTCCACACTTCTAAGGATGCCTACGGTTTTGATAGTACTCCCATCTAGTTGTAACACATCCCTAACAATGGGCTCATATTTCATCCCTAAAGCATCAGCAACACACCTAGGCATTACTGAGCTACTAGCCCCTGAATCTATCATGCAATTATGGACTAACTTGCCCCCTATAATCAGAGAAAAATAGAATGGAGGAGGTCTAACCTTTTTATTCATCTCCACATCTCCTGCTAGTTGTACTAAACTAGTGGCACTCTCCACGGTAGATGACTGATCCTTGGGTTCAATCTTTTCCAATTCTTGCTGCAGCATCTTCCTCTACATTGGTATGGTAGCAACAGCATCCCACATGGAAATGTTTACATTGGTCTTCTTCATTTGCTCTACCACACTCAATGGTGCGTTAGGAATTTTAGCAGAAACTTTAGGAGCTGCACCCATGAGAGGCTAAGATGGAGCAGCATAGGGATCACTTGCATCCTCCTTTCTTGGACCTTTCCTTTTCTGTTGTGAAGTTTTTGTCTACTCATTTTCTTTCTGTGTGTTAGGTGTAACACTTGAAGTTGAGGCCTGCATAGGAGAAGGAGGAGTAGCATGTTCCATAGCTCTCTTCTTACTTCTTGTGTTATGAGCAATGGAATCCTGGTTTACATTACAATGCTCCTCCATCTGGTGATTCATGAAAGAGCAATCACCTTGCCTTTGGATATATGAGGCCTCCTTGGTATGATCTTCCTTGTGTGATTGCTTTACTGTAGGCTCCTAGATAGTTAGGGCCAAATAAGATTCTGCTTTCTGACATAGGTAGTAGGTATAAGAAAAGTTGCAAGAAGGACAAAAATCTTGATCTTGGGCCAAGTTATTTTGAGGAACTAAAGCTCTACTCTAATTTGAGCTTGAAGCAGCAGCATGACTATTTTTCCTATTCTGATCAAAAGAGCTATTCCAATGATTAGGAGGCCTACCACCACTTAGAGCCTGATGTTGTAATTGGGGGGGCTTGCCACCTTGGGCTTGCTGCCTTTCTAAGGCCACCACCTTGTTACTCATTTTTTGTATTAGAGAAAAACTATCCTCTAATCTCTTCCCTTGGTCCTTCAACTCCTTCCCCTGCTCTTGCAATTTTTTATCGAGAGTCCTCTCTCGTTTATCTGTATTCAGCACTAGACCTTGATGCATTTCCTTGAGTTCCTCTATTCCATTTGAGGATGTGGAAGCTTGGGGAACTAGAGTAAGGGCTTGTGACGTAGAAATTGTAGGAAGAGGGGCTATTGCTGGTTGGTGGTTGGGAACATCAGGAAAGAAAGGCATAGGAGGCCTTGGAGCCAACTTCCCACCTTGTATTAGGATATTCTCAGCTTTTATAGTTGTCTCATAAGCATTCAGTAATGTATCTCCTCCCATAGTTTGGATTGCGGTGGCAATGTCACTGTTGAAAGCTCCAAGGTAATGCAAGAAGGCATTACCAGGGGTAGGTTTCACTATAGTAGGTATTCTATCCCATGTCTTTTGGAATTTGTAATTAAAATCAGTCATACATTCATGGGGGGCTCTTTTTATTATAGTCAGCTGCTCTAGTAGTGACAAATGGTCACTCTTATCCTCAAAATGTTTGCATAATCCTGCTCCTAGTCCATCCCAATCAGTTATGGAACCATGAGCTAAGCCTCTATACCACTATAATGATTTTCCTTTTAAAGATGAGGCTAGAAGTCTGATGGCAACATCATCTTCTGTAATACCATGAATATTGTAGACATTCGCTACCTCTTGGATATGCTCTAGAGGGGAAATAGAAGTTTCACCAGTAAAATCAGGTACACTTTTTAGTGCAGATACTGGCATATCATGTCTTTGGGCTAACAATAGATGACTTCCACCGTTAAAGGTGGAAAAAGCATGAACTCTTGGCTGTGCCATATAAACAAGTGTTCTATTGATGAGTGTTGATGGAAATCTAGGCTGAGTTCGAATAGTAGGGGGAGTAGAGACAAATCTTACAGGTATATCAACTATTATTCTACCCCTAACTAGTGATAATGAAGTTCTAGTCCTTCTTCTCCTAGGGTTTGAAAGAGAAAGCTCTTGATATTGAAATTTACCTCTAGAAGATGCCCTTGTTTCAGCCCTGGGCATGAATTTCTACAACTTAGTCTGAAACCAGATTTATTGATGTTCAAAGTCACCAAGTACTTGAAAGATCAGCCTCTTGAAGGCTTGAATACTAAAGCCAGCACTACTTCTTCAGTGTTGATACCTAGAATTCTCTCTTCTTAACACCAGTAGACCTTAAATCTTCTGATATGAGTCCCACCGGGCATGCCAAAAATTGTTGTCACTTAGGTTTGCACCCTTGTCCAAGGCCTATGTGCGAGGACAAACTAGTGAAACATGGAAACAACCTCCAAGCTGTGGGACTTGAACTATGAGGTTGAGTCTCCGGAGAAGGCCGACTTCCTCTTACTGTCAGGGCACACCTATCTATTCTTAGAAGAAAAAGGGAGAAAGAGAGCACTAAGGCAAATCTACCTAGTCTAATCTAAGGTGGTGATGCACCAAAACAGAGTGTTCAAACTCATTCCTGCCCATATATGCACTATAGAACTAGGGTAACATCCAAAAGTCATACACGTCCAGACTTATATCGATCAATAATCACATACAGATCAGGAAACCAACTGAATGACACCAGGAAAAGAAGATTTCACTTGTATATTATTCAATAGGCCAAAGATAGATACAGTATGTGGACCACTAATCTCAATAATGCATCAATGAGAGGCAAAATGAAGCACATACACATTGACCACTGAAAAGAATGACACAGGATGCTATGTAGCTCAGAGACACGGGATTCTGCACTGCAAGTCTGCAAGTAGTAGTAGAGAAAATTAGGAAGAGTCGACCCTGGGAACAAATCACAAAATTGCCTTTATAGATCAGGCATAACTTGAAGATTTTTGCATTACATGTACTCCCTACCTACTGGCATTAACTTCCCATCTTGAGAATCCAATCGAAGATCTGATTGAATCCTAGCTTGCATACCAAGAAATCTCATATCTTTCTGAGAAAGAGCCTGGAGAAGATAGAAACGGCGCCACAACATTCCCTGACATGGTAGATGGATCGACTGGATAGATGGACTATCCCTCTGCACCTGATATTCACTCTAAGTTGGTGGCAATTGATTATGAAATCAGATCCATGGCAAAAAAAATAAAAATAAAAAAAATGATTTCTATCCTTTCTAGTTCACAAAACAGCAGGGTCAAAAAGGTCAACCAGATCCACATGCTAACTAGGCCACGTGGGGCAATCACTTTCCTCCCATTTGCCACCCTGGCAGTCTTCTTCACGCACTAACCACACCTTTATGTTTGACTGGGTGCTATGTCGCTATGGGCGCCATGCCCTGAAGTTCCTAATAGCAACATAGCGCCCAACAGTTATCTCTATCCGTGGTGGTACCAAACAGTGACTGTGATGCCCCAACCAGACTGTATCATTGACTTGGCAACTTAACCGTCAATCATAATTGTGATGTTAACTGCGCATCCCCCCTAGGCCCCAAGGACACGTGGAAAAAAGGCTCCAACTCACTATGGCAAACCTCACGCAATTTCCCCATAGCGCGATGGCGCCTGCCCTTGATCTCTATAGATCTGATGGCTCAAAATTCAACCCTTGACTGCGCTAGCTACGTTGAAGATCTAGTGCCACCTCATGTCTACATTCTGATCCAGCACACATGGTTGTTCTTCATTGGCCTGACGTAGCACCATTCTGGCAAATTCCCTAACACTTGTCCCCAGTGACCTGGCACATGGTACTAAGGCGCTATGTCGCTGTGGGAAAATTGAGGCAACCTTCCCATAGCGAGATAGCGCCCAACTGCCATCTCACCCTTGGATGCAAACGTGGCATATTCTAAAATGCCACGTGGTAGATGAGGTACCACCCTGACCAATCACGAGGCCACGACATTAGATAGCTCATCCCACCTATCCCGTCCTACGGTCCCACCAAGCTTGAGAGTTCGTCATGGTCTATTTTTCGTTTGGGCGCTATGTCGCCAACATAACCTTCGCACATCTCTGCCATAGTGCAATGGTGCCTCCTATCGATCGGCCTCGATCCAACGATCATGGAGACTCATCATTCTGCAACTCCCTTCCATTGTAAGTCACTGGGCCTGTGGCACATGTGGCACTTCCCTATTGGTCCAACGATCGCTTAATCCTTACTGCGCCAGCTGCGTGAAACCTGGTTCCACCAAGACACGTGGCAAAAAGGTGCCATGTCACTATACTAAAAATCTTGCAACTTCACCAAAGCGACATGGTGCTGTCATTGAATGATTCTAATCTAACGGTCACAAAACTTGACCTCTCGTGACCCTCCTTCTTTTATGATTCGCCAAGCCCGCCAAAACGTGGCGTCAGCTTATTGGTCTGTCGGTCACCCTGAATCTAATCACATCTGGCGACATGGAATGCGGTCTCGCCAGGACACGTGGCACAAGGGTGCCAAGTCGCTGATGTTATCTACCGAGCTATTCTCAATAGCAAGACAACACCAGTCATAGATCTCCACAGATCCGATGATCGTGAACACTCGCCATTCCTCCTAAAACTACTGGGCCTGCTGAATGCATGTCGGCATTTGATTCATTCTCCTGACGCCGATGGGTAAGACCTGATTCCTGCCAACACATGGCGGATGGTTGCTATGTCACCATGTTAAGACTTGTGCATCTCTGCCATAGCGACATGGTGCCATCCGCTGATCTGAATCGATCTGACGGTGGAGATCTTACCTTTCCATGTACTGGTGACGCTGACTGAAATCTAACTTGGGGGACGTGGTCGCTCTTTATTGGCCCAATGAAACATCTCCCTAGTCTGACAAAGCACCAACTCAGAGGGTTTGTATTGCCTTGACCCCACTGATGAATACGTGGCTACATCTGATTCACCACCGTGGCGCTGGGCTCCTGACTGCTCATGCGAAGTACTTGCTAGGACCCAATGTGCCTGGTCGCTTCTCGCTACGGTGGATTTTCCATTTGGGCGCTATGTCGCCATCAAAAAATGCATTGGTTTTCTATTGGCGCCATAGCGCCTCACATTGTTTTGAAACTTTCAGCCCGTGGAAATGTGTCGCCCACCGATGTGAGCATTTCTGCCGGGCGCTATGTCGCTATCAAGATCTTTTGGCCAACATGTGATAGCGACATAGCACCTGCAGCACTGGAAAACTTTCCCAACCCGCCCTCCATTGTAGCCCGCTCGCCGGACCCACCAGACACACGTCAATTGGGCGTGATGTCGCTGATTCTATTTCCCGTGCATCTCTAATGAAAAGATCGCGCTGACCGTGGATCTTGCTAAAATCTGACGGATTAGATCCTATGGGCTGCGAAATTCATCATAAGGTCTGATCTTGGCATAAAAAATAATATTTCCGCGGCTAGCCATTGGACGAGCTGAGCATTTAAAATTTAAACCTTTGGCGGGTGAGAAAAAGGTAACAGATATCTAAGAAACAAAAGGACTGCCCTGCATCAAACAAGATGATTTTCATATTTTACACATTGACGTAGAGGATCTTACTTTAGGAGTTTCCTAATGTAATCAAAGAGTTGAATGAAAAATTAGTCACAAGCAAGGTGATAGAGGGAGAAACTAAAAGAAGTTCATATCTACATGTTAAGATGACAAGTATGTGGCATTGTTGTCAAAGAGGGAGATAGTTACTGATCAAGGAAAATATAAGAAAGATGGAGAAATACTAGAATGAATTGAACTAATCCTAAAGCGAGAAAGTTACTAATTAGGAGAAATACAAGAGATTGGAGAATGAACAAAGAGGGAGAGATCTTAACATCTACCTATTAAGAGGGAGATATAAGAAGAAATTTAAAAGGAGTTATAATGATGAAATAAATGAGTTTTGTAACCTATTTAGAAGATGGAAGTTGTTGATAGATGGAGAGATTTCAATACAAGGAGAGATTTTAGTACAAGGAATTATTTTATTTTTAGTATTGTGTTGGTCTTACTATTTTAATCTAGTCAGTTTGGTTGATCAATTTGGTTTTCCATCAATGCCAAAGAGGGATATTGTTGAGAATAGGTTGAGAGAGATTGTTAAAGAGCGAGATCATTGAGAATAGATTGATATAAGTATGATCAATATATATGTTTCAATCATTGTATTGTCATTGATGTCAAACCTACTAATTGCTGGTAAGCCAACTACTTATATGATTTAAGTACAATCACTTATTTGATTGATGAAGAGGATTTGATCAAATGATGAAACTAAAGCACCTAGAGGAAAGGTTGAGTTATGATTATGTAAAATAGTAGAAGAATTAGTTAAGATAGTGATAACATGGTGTACTGATAATCTACTTAAGGTTACAAAAGGTTGGTTGCACTAAGCGAGTATAAAAGAAAAAGTTAAACAAAGTTTGTCCGCCAACTATGACTGAGTTGATAGTAGGTGCCGAGAAAAGTTAATGCAAGCTAGGCAGAAAATCAGTTTGAGCCAAGTAGAAGTTTATTCTAGTGTATGCCAAGAAAAATAGTGGATGTCAAGTAAAGTTTAGTTGATGTTAAACACCAAAAAGCTTTAGTTCATGTTGATTTATCTTACAATGGACACTGAGAAATGTAGTATATGTCACACATTAGAAGCTAGATAATACTGAGTGGCTGCATTATTGAAAAGATCATGAATTCAATGAATTTGAGCTGACAATTTTGTTCTCTAGGATTGTGTGAACCAGGTGGAAGATAATATTGATGAGCTAGTGGCATAGAATTCAAGGTAAACTATTTTGAGGCAAATTCAAAGAGAAGTTTCTAGAAGAGATATGGAATATGGGGTAGATTCATTGTATCCTACCTAATCTATCCTAACACTAAATTGGATGATGGACAATGAGTGACATGAGTTCTTAATTTCCTATTTATAGGAATAGTTGGTCAAAAGAAAACATTGTCATGTGCAAGAACCTAATGAAGAGAAGGAGTCAAGGATTTTGCTTCATCAAGTGACCTAAGAGAAGAGTCTACATTAGCATGTTAAGCAAGAAGGCCTAAGGGTATGAATTCTTGAAGGGTGAACAAGCTATCAAAGTTGAAATGTGTGAAGAAAAAGTAGAATGGAGGACTGAAATAGAGATATGTAATCTACAAATGACATTGTAAGTTGTTATCATATAAAGCCTTACTATTACTCTAATAATTGTACCAGTCTAGGGTAAATCCTTTGGATTAAGGTTGACCTAACAATCATTTGTAAATCATTTAACTAGGTGACATTCCAAGTGAATGGTCTAAAGTCCACTAACAAGGCTCACTCCTAATAGGGTGATTGAAATCCTCTAACAGGGTCATATTTAACAGTGTGTGTTGTAACCTTTGATAGGGTTGGCCTTTCACAGGGCATCACTTCAAAAGAGTGAAAAAGAGTAGCATGTTACTGGTGGTTTCTCTAAATTGGGTTTCCACATAAATCATTGTGTCAAGTGTGTTGATGAATATGTTATGTTTCATGTTTACATTTCTTCAAGTTTTAAGTGATTGCATAATCTTGTGGATCCATTCATAATGATAAATGTTTTATGGGTTCACTAAGCTGTGAAAAGTTTTATTTATACATCTAGACCTTGGATAATTGATTTGCCCCCTCCCTCAATTATTCTATAGTATTCCAATAGTTGTTAATATCATGGAAATTAGTTTTAAATTTGTTTATGAATATAAGGAGAATAAAAAAAAAATGATATTTATGCATACAATGGGGCTCTTACTGTGAATGGAAATGCTAGAGGGTATGTGATGCCAAATCTGCCTAGACCCATCATTAGTAACCATGCCCCGTACAATAAAGAATGTAATTATATTTCATTCTCATAAACATTTTACAAGAATGCATCAATATTTAATCAATTTAAAAGCACCTAATTGTCTTTTCCTTGTCAATGGGATATGCCTCACCACCTACACTCTACCCCCCACTGACAAGTGATACCTACAAGAGAAAAGAAAGACTAGAAGTTGTATATGCTCCAATGTCAAATAAAAGAAAAATGAGAACAAAACATAATGTGCCATAGATGTCTCAAGGCCAAATGAAATAGCTGAGAGTGTGATATTATCAATGTGTTTGAGCTCCTCCTTAGTATGGGTTAAAATTACTCTATTATAAAGAATAACTTTAAAACACATATGCCATAAGGAAAAAATATATAGACGTACTGACATAGAAGAATTCCATGCCTCTGCATGCCCATCCTCTCTCATGTTAGGGTGTGTAGCCTATGTACACATGTCTGGTGTATCCTCCTCCTCAAATACAAACTGATACTTAGAAGGATCACCTATGGGACCTAGATAAATATGCTTGCACATTATGCAAGTATGGGGCACACAAACATGTGATGAGCTCATAGATGATGAACTCATTCCAACATCATCAACATGATGAGGCAACACTAACCTATCCTTGGATATCAATAGGCTACTCAATCTATGGATGGCTCTAATAGTCTAAGAGCTAGCCTTTGTAATGATATCAAGATGTTTCATTAGAGGAGGGGGGTGACATTAGTAGTGGGTAGAAAAGTGCTAGCTTTCATTGGCTAGGAAAAGGGTCTATTCTGAGGAGCCCCTCCTCCCAAACCCATGTTCGGCCTCATGCTCCAATAGTTCACCTTGAGTTGCAAAAAGAAATTGGAATGATTTTTTTTAATAAAATAGAATGTCACCTCTAAATTCTTCTATGGAGGGTTGTCAAAAATCATCCACCCAAAATCACAAAAGTTTGCACTCATTGCCTCATTTGTGTACCATTTAATTGATAATTTGGGCTTTGTGCATTGTATTGGTTTACTAATTTTTGAGTTTGTAAAAAGAATAACTATATCATCTTTAGTTATATTATTTAGGAATGTAACCTCATCATAGTCCAACCCATTATGAAACACGACATGTGTCTTCTCATGCTCGTGAAGAGCAACATTTTTTTCATTAGTAAGTATTTCAATATTATCCACTATGGTGTTTAACATGGATAACATGGGAGCCAATTTAGGTATATTGTTATATGTGGTTTACAAAACCCTTAGTTTGATGATATTTTCAAATATCAAATCTTCAATTCAAGAAGGGTTTTGAGGGTGTAGGGATCATTTAGTGGACGATTTGGAGGGGTACTAGATTTTTTGGTGGAGGGTTACGAGGAACATTATTTCCTAGCTCCAAAAAATCATTTGGGTTAGCCATACCTATTAATTTGTAAAACATTTAATTTCTATTAAAAAAAACCTAAACTTAAACAGTATCTATTAAAAGAAACCTACTTTTTAACAAATTCTATTTAAAACAACTAATTTATATTAATATTCATCACAATCATAAAATAATACAAAAAAAAAAATTACTTGTATCTGATACCCATTCTAAAATCTGATACCTAAAATGAAGCACAACCAAACAAACCAAAAAATGCAATGCAAAAATCGCTCTCAGGTTTTTTTTTTTAAATATCTATATCGTAGGTTTTAGGTATCTAATTTCATATCAGATTCCTGATAACCAATTGGATACCCAAAAAGTCTTGGCCCAAACTTTTTAGCCTTGGTATTAGGATGGGAGGGAAAAGTTCAAAGTGTATTTTGAAATGCTTTTAGACATTTTCAAACTCCACTTTTTTCACATCGCCACTTTTTGGCACACCATGATCCTGCACATATCCAAAAGATACACTTTTTTTTTTGGTGGATAAAAAAATTCTAGTAGGTAAGCCAATACATTATTTTAAAAAACTTTTACAAAATATAATATTCTTAAAAAACCTTCATCCATGGTAATTAATATTATCAAAATATATACATTTAAAAGTCCTTAAATTTGATATATCAAGCCAAACATCTTTAAATTAATTTAAATTTCTATAAAATAAATCTTAAGAAGAACTAATATATAATATAATATTCCTAAATTAATGTAGCATTCATCGCTTCTAATTGTTAAATCAATTAATATTAACAAAATGTCTACATTTAAAGGTCCTAAAATTTAATTTAAATTAAATTAGACCATCTCAAATCCTAGTACAACCATGATGTACATTTATAACATGTAATATCTTCTCATGATCCTCATTGTCTAGTTTGTACTTGTGACATACACCCTTAAAATTTGACTAAATGTAGACAAATCCTGGTGGCAACAGCTAGGTGGTTGTATTTTAAAACCTTGATGTTAAGTTGATAATCAACAAAGTGTATTCCATGTTGGAATATTTTTTCTTGCTTCAAATATATTCCATGTATCATAATAGAACTTGCATCACAAATTTAAATATTTTAAAATTTGATAGATATAAAGTTACCTAGATATATGCAAATTCATATATGTATGAGCATATGTATGCCTAATACCCATGGGGAACAATATTTTATCACTTTCTTTAGCATCATACAACTATGTTCTATTTGTAATACATCAAAATAAATATATCTGATAGCTTCATCATTTCTAGGCTCAAAAAGCACTGCAAAGACATCTTCTATAGAACAAGTATACATATGTGTACATTAGATAAGATAGTTCATTGATAATTAAATAACAAGTTCAGATTAATTCGCAAGTTGAGATTAATTTTATGATACTTACCCACATTTAAAAATCTAGGGATATGATTATAATCATTAGAAATCAATGGAATATCATTAAAATTTTGATCATCTTTATTAAATGTATCAATAACATCAAGTGGTACCAAAATCCATGCACATGTATATCCATGTGTTTGATTGATGCATTCTTGAGTCTTTATCAATGTAACTATCACAAAAACATGAGTATTCTCTTGTCTTCAATGTCCAATTGTGATTATCTATAGGCATGACCAAATGTAAGAAATGTGTCTTTTTTAGACCCTCTTGCAAACATGCATTTTTTTTCTATTAACACCCAAAAGTTCATTACAAAAATATTTTAAAATTAAATTTAAACTTCAATGAATCAAGATAAAACTTGAAAATGAAATTTTAAATCTTAACTGCATAAAATTTAAACAAATGTACACATCCATTCCTGTTATCTCCAAAAAGACTTTATATGGTACCTGTCCACTTGTTCTTGTTGATGTCCCAACCTTGTCTAATGAAAAATGTGTCTTACACCATTCAACAACATCATGTGTATTATTTATATGAAATCCCTTATAATTCCTTTGATACTTTCATAGAGCATGTTTGATGTTGTTAGTCTCAAAATGGTTTGGAAATTTGAGTGTCAACACACTTAACCGATTCTCAAGATGATGTCGAGTATAATACAAAAGTCGAGCTACAATTTATGTCAAGCCAAAGAATTCAATAGGTGCCGATTGAACTTCAAGTGCCAAGTGAACTTCAGGTGCCGAGTAAAATTTAAGTGCTGAGAAAAGTATAGGTGTCAAGTCACTATAGATGCTGAGTGAAACAGTATTGGTATAGGAGCTAAGTGAGCCAAATTTTCCTATATGTGCTAAGCATCAACAACTAGTATGTGTCGAGTTAGAGACTTGGTAAAAAATAGAGCAGCATTGCAGAATCTAGTTGTTGAAAGAGTAGAGTATCATAACCTAGCAGAGTGACATATCAGATCAAGAAAGGATCTAGAATCAGAAATTGAAGATTGCAAAGCTATTAGGTTAAAGATTTTCTAATACTTTCTAGAAATTGTATTAGATATTTAAATCCTATGGACTTAGGTTGGCCTAGTAGCCATTTGTAAATCCTTTAATAGGGTGGTAATTAGGCTTACTTTTAAGTGAAATCCTTTGACCAGGTCACTTTTGACTAAGTGTAAAAGTCTTTAACAAGATAGGCCTTTCATAGGGTAGACCATTGGAAGTGGTCAAACATTGTAACCTCAAACAATTACACATTACTGCAGTGATATTTTGTGGGTGTGATCCCCACCCCAATTTTACCTTCTCATTTTGGAGGGTTTTTGGGTTACCAAATTTGTGTGTTGTCTATTTTCAATCATGTCTTTAATTTCAAGTTCATTAGATAGATTGGATGTATGTGAATGGTTTTAGTTAAAATAATTTAAAAGGGTTAAAGTGAGTTACTTATTCACCCCCCCCCCCCCCCCCAAGAAGTAAATCTTCCTATTTATTAATTCAAACAAGTGACATTAGAGCCAAGTTCTTACAAGGAGGAGCCTTGCAACTTAGAGAAAAGATCTAGGAATGGAAGTCTACAAACTTGGGAAGATCATAGAGAATCAGGTAATTGACATACAACTTGCTTTACATGCTTTGGAAGAAGCTAGAGGAGACTTAAGGAAATCCTTAAAAAGAAGAAGCGAGATTGCCATAGCTGAAAATGACATAGTCCAAGGAGATTGACACCACAGATCTATTTTCAAATGGAGATATTAAAGAGTTTGATGCAAGAATGGTAGACCTAATGGAAAAGAATAGAGCTCATGCAGAAGATATTAGAATACTCAAGCTTGAACAAGAATCACAAGCCATAATGCTTTGTGAAATGACTGAACATAAGAAAAGAACCATTGAAGAAGAAGCCATGATAGAATAAGACAAAAGAAACTTTACCAATAGACTAGAAGAAAAGACAATTGAGTTTGAAAGAATTCTAACATGCAGCTAGACACCTTAAGCCAGATGATGAATGCACATCATGAACTAAATGTCAAGAGCATTGAGATCTCTATACTGAAGATGCGAAATGAGGAAATTGTAGAAAGATTCAACAAACCCAATGAGGGCATCAAGTACTTTGAGTAGCTACTAAAATCACCAAGGGCAAGTAATGACATTTTAGGACTTGGTTATACCAGCGCTGAACAAGGAGAGTCCTCCAAAACTGTAGAAGAAAGGAGTAACAAAGGTAAGAACACTAAACCTACCTATCATTTCTATAGTAAAAAGGGACATACCTCTAATTTATGTAGGAACAATAATGCCAATCAGCATGACAGGCCTAAGAATGCAAGTTATTGTCACAAGTGAAAAAACAAGGACATCAAGAACATAACTGTAGGACTAGGACTATTAGAACACCAAAATTTGAAGAACACTGCTACGATTGCAAGACGTATGGACATAGAGAATTTGAGTGTAGATCAAAGCCTATGTGGACATAAAATCAGGAAACAAGGGAAGGTAACCATGGTCATCATTGCAATTGGGACTACAACACCAAGTATAGCTATCAAGAATATTACTATCAAGAATATGGACACATTCTTGAAAATTACATAAGGACACATTTTAGATGGAATTATAGTAGATGGTTGAGTCAGACCACATGTTTCAGTTGATTGAAGATTGGTCATATTAGCAAGAATTTCCCAACAAGGTCAAAGGCACCCAACTCAAAGAATGACAAAGGAAAAGAGAAGGTAGATGCTAAACACATCAAAGGAGAAATGAACAAGACATGGAAAAAGAAAGATGGGAGTAACATATCAAATGAAGGGATCACTTCACCTAAAAGGTCAAGTGATCACACTTCATCAAACTAAGTAAGAAAAGGGACAAGGGACTGATTTACGAAGCTTTATCATACATCAGTTCCTAGACAAGAAAGTACTAAAAAGAATAGATCAGCATGAACAAAGATGCAAAGTCAAAAGTTCAAGTTTACATAAGTATTGCTGAGTTACCCTTAAAAGCCAAGTAAAATCTGATACATGCTAAGTTGATTGTCAAAATAATTGAAGCCAAAAAAATAATATTCTTGTGGGAGTTGAGTGGTGGAATGACAATACAAGCTGAGTAACATGGAATCCTTTAGAATCCAAGTGGATAGTTGAGAACATACTGAGCATTAAATGCAATGAAAATACAGTATAATATCATATTTTCACTCATTTTTCTTCATTAAGAAAGTAGAGTAAAGACGAGAAAGAGTGTAGAATGAATCCCAAGTAGCAAATCCAATGTGTAAGAAGATTTCAATAGCATTTCAAGATGATTCCATCAATTCCAAGTTATTTATGATTGTATCGAGCTACACAGTTTCATGTTTTCATTGTGTTGAAACCTTAGTTTGTGAAAATGGCATCTAGCTCAAGAAAAGCTCAAGAGAAGGAAAAATTTGAAGTTTAATTAGTGTCCAAGGAGGTTAGACAACATGATTTTTTTCCAATCCCAAATGTTGCATATAAGAATGACCCAGCTGATGCCCTCTCCATCACACCCCAAAAGGCTGTAATGGTTCAAGACATAAGGAAATGTTATAACTACAAGATAGGAGCCATAGGCGACATGGAAATGAGGGAGGCATATGAAAAATTGTGTTAAAATAGAGTGTTGAAAGATGAATATAAAATCATGGAAAAAAAAGGTTTAACACAAGCCCTAGATTTTCTTACAGTATTTAAGATAGAATGGATTAGACTAGTGTTGAGCTGAGTGCATGATGGTGGTTTGTGGTTGGAAGATGACCCCATAAGGATCATAAAGAGGATTGTTCATAGATTAATAGGTTACCCAACCTTAGATCGGCCGAAGACCCTTAGAAGTGACTCTAAGGAGACAATTGAGAAGAACACAAGTGCAAAATGGAATAAAAGAGGGATGACGATTGACACCATCCAAGATCCCCTTCTAGGCTTTGTAGTAAGATTTATATCTCACAAGTTCTACCAATCAAGTATATTGAATAGTGTTCCTTGCATTGTTGTGGATGTGGCCTACAAAATTGTGAAGAAGGATCATACATATGATCTTGTAGAGCTACAACTACAATAGATCAATGAAAATCTAGCAGCCATTAGAAGAACAAAGGGAGCCCAATGTAAATTTGCTGCAATTTTGATATGCATTTTCTTTTATGTACAAAATGAATTCCCTTCTTTTGGTAAAGTAGCATGGAAGAATGATAGATCTATCATAGCTTAGGTAAATGAATACATAGAGCAGATGGGTGCTAACTTTGAGACCTTGATGACTAGTTATTTTGAAGATTTTAAGAAGTCAATGAAGCAGAGGCTCAAAATTCCAATTTCTTTGGTATAAAAACATGTAAATGATATATTTTTCCTTGTAGATATTGATTACACATATATTCAATCTACCATACCAAGAGTGATATGGTTGAGACCTCTTGGATATGAGATTAACATAGATGAAGCATCGGCTACAATAACTAATTTATTAGCAAAAGAGATTGATAAGGAAGCACCACATTTTGGGACTTCTGATGTGGTTAGATCAAAGGTGGATATGAATTTGAAGACTACCTCCACTTTGACGAAGAAGGACAAGCTTGTAAAGAAGCTGAAAGCCAAATTTGGGGAAGGCACTGTAGAAGAAGCTGAAGAAGAAGGTGAAGATGCCAAGGGTCATTAAGAAGAGAAAGATCAAGGGCCACTTGCCCTAACCCAAGGTATGAGAGAAGATGTAGATGAAGAGAAAGGTGATGACCAAGAAGCACCAAAGATTGAGCCAAAGAAAACAAAAGCTCAGAAATAGCCACCTGTATAGTCCAAAGGAAAGGATAAACCTACAAAGCCAAGCCCAACCAAGAAAACTACAACAGCTGACATTAGAGCTACTACACAAGGGGCAAAGGAGTAGGTAAAACAAAAGGCAATAGAACTAGTAGGACCTGCCAAGTAGAAAAAGAGGAGGAAGTATGTTGCACCTCCAAAATTAGATGATGAGAGAACAAAGTTTGATGAAGAACAATTTAAATTGGTAAGCTTCCCCACCGCATCTAAATTATAAAATATTTGCAATAACATAGTGGAAGAGGCAATCTACACTATGATGGCTAATTTCAAGACTTCCCCACTTGACCTAGACACTTCAATGCATAAGGAGTTAAGTTCATTTGTTGAAAATAAGTGGCACTACTATCTTAAAATGGAGAAAGAAATAAGAGAATTGAAATTGGCTCATTTAATGCCAGACCTCACCAAGGGTCAAATAAAAAATGCTAATAAGAAGCATGGGAGCAAATTTGCACCCAAATATAAAGCATTTAGAATTTTGTAGAATCAAATTGAAGATGTTGTCTAGAAATCCACACAAATGTGGAAATTGATCTATGGTTTGACAGCTATAAACGAAAAATAGGAAGATCCATTTAAGGGTAGGAATGATGAAGAAGAAGAAGAGAATGAGAAAGAGGAAGAAAGGGAACAAGAAAAAGATGAAGGAGAAAAAGAGCCAGAAAAAGAGACAGTGGAGAGACATGGTGAAGAGGCAATACGTGAAGAGCAGCAAACTGAATAGAGTGTCAAAGACACCCAACTACCACCACCAAGCCCTCCACATACAACACATGGAGATACAATGACTATATAGGATGTTCCTAACACTTTAGCTTAGAACATCAATCCTTTGATTATAAAGGATCTCAAGAAGATCCTTCACCAATCAACTTTATAGGCACAACTTTGTACAAATCTAGTATTGGTGAGTGTTGATGAGTTACAAAAATCTGTAACTTAAATATCAAGGGAGAAAGAAACCACACAAGAACAATCTACAAAACCTCCCATAGCTACAATAAAGCAACCTAAAGAGTGAGAAGAACAAGAAAAAACTACTAAGGTTGACTCTACAGTCAGAATGACAGCAATTGTTGAGGAGCAAACAAGGAGCAAATAGGACAAGATGTTCCTACAATAGAAACCCAAGGTGCACCTCCACAAATTGTTAATATTGATCAAGGCATCAGAGAAGAGGAGAAAGAAGAGGAGAAAACCCCTAAGGAGTAGGAGGCAATACAAACATTGGTAAACTTTCCTACCTTAGGGACTCCCTTGAAGAAGTCAAGCACTGATGTAGTACCATTGTAAATTTCAGCACCAGGCTCAAGCACTACCAAGGTTGCAAGGGTACTTCACTATGGAGACCCTGCAGTTGATGAATAAATAGTCATACCAAGCTATGAATCAAGAACCATGAATCTGCAATAGATAAATGAAGTGTAAGAGGCATTAGAAAGGAGGAAGAGGCAAGAGATACTCAGAAATGAGTATAAGTAGAAGCAAGCACTAATGGAAATCAAGGAAATATTTCTTGATGCATTTATCTTGCAAGTACCTAATGAAACTCAACCCATAATAGAGAAACTATCCAATATTATGGACTAGGTATAGAATGAGGACCTAGAAACCAATGCTAAATTATTCAAATGGGAAAAAAACAAATTTTAGATGAAAATGAATGAGAAGATATCAAGTGAAATAACACTTTCATAGGTTGAATTGGCAAAGAAAATTGAAAAGGTGAAAAAGGTACTTGAGAATTTATTCTTATTGTACACAAAGTTGTGTGATTCCTCATATTTCACATAGGAAACAAGGCAAAGGATACTGAGCTTGGAGAAAAATCTAAATATTTCTAGCACTCAACTTTCAAAAGATCTAGCTCAGAGTGAGAAGCATTTTCCCCAAACACTTCGCACATGGAAAAAGTTGGTCATGTTGATAGTAGAAGATGCCAATATCAAGGCCAAACTAATGCAAATTCAATCCTCCATAATTCCACATTTGGAAGTACTTCATAAGGAGAAGGCCTATGTGAAAAATGTACTAAAGAAAGATCCAAATATTTCTACTTTAGAAGGCCTTGTTCATCTTGTAGTAGAGACAACCATCTAGCACAAGTCATTAGAGATAGCTTTAGACAATTGGGATTCTTCTCTCAAGATGATTATGAAGGTAAATAAAACATTTTTGGCAAGGTATTCTATTCATCCTTAGGACCCTTTCTCATAAGTGTCAAAAAGGAGGAGAATAAGAATATTCATTCATTATTGCGTCTAATAAAAAAAAGGGAGTATACTTCATTGTTCTTTGATGGAAGAAATCAAGAATATTCAAATGGGGAGATATTCATATTCACATTTTTGAGGAAGTAATAAAGCCAAAAGAATGAAAAAAAAACAAGGAGATGTGAATAGGAAATAGAGTAAAGCAAAAGAAGTAGAAACAGGGTACAAAGATACAGAAAAAAAGGTAGATAAGGTAAAGAGTATCAGATACATCAGTATGAGACACATTCAGCACAAGAATTTTATTTACAGGAATGGTAATGGCACATCAGCTCAGAGGGAGTTACAAGATTTTGAGGTATACAAAAATTTTGAACAAATTTTAAAGTTTTGAATAGAATATGTAGTATACTCATAAAGATCACATTTATAATGTCTAGTTAAGTTTTTTTGTCACTCATGTCAAAGGGGGAGATTGTTAGTCTCAGAATGGTTTTGACATTTGAGTTTCAACACACTTAACCAATTCTCAAGATGATGCCAATTATAATACACAAGCCAACATATAGTGTATGCCAAGCCAGAGAATTCAATAGGTGCTAAGTGAAATTTAGGTGCTGAGCAATCTTTAGGTGCCGAATAAAGTTTAAGTGCCGAGTAAAGTATAGGTGTTGAGTCACTATAGATGTCAAGTGAAATAGTATTTCTATAGGATTCAAGTGAGCAAGATTTTCCTATATGTGCCGAGCATTAGCAACTAGTATGTCCTGAGTAACATAGAATTAGCATATGAGTTTGTGCCTTCACAAACTCAGATGTAAACCATTTTTGGAGCTGACAAAGGATGAATCTCAAAGGATATTAAAGATAAGAACAAATCCTTTACATTAGCTATGCAATCAACATACAACCAATAGAAGAAATGGAGAAGGCATGCAACCAATAAGAAAAGTGCAAGGAATGACTGAGAAATGAAGATTTAATATTGATTGTAGATTCATACCTAATCTTAAGTCTTTGAAATCTTTAAAAGGAGGATGAAACCCCATTGAAAGAGAGGATGACTGAAGTGTATGGGTGAACTATAGTGAAATTGAGAAGCGTTAGAGACTTAGTGAAGAACATAGTAGCATTATAGAAGCTAGTTGTTCAAAGAATAGAGTATCAGAACCTAGCAAAGAGACATATTAGCTCAAGAAAGGATTAGAGTGATAGAGTAGAACAAGGATCTAGAATCAGAAATTGAAGATTGCAAAGCTATTAGGTCAAAGCTTTTCTAATACTCTATAGAAATTGTATTAGATATAGAAATCCTATTGACTTAGGTTGGCTTAGCAGCCATTTGTCAATCCTTTAATAGGGTGGCATTCCAAGTGAATGAACAAAAGTTCTTTAACCAGCCCTACTTTTAGTAGGGAGTGAAATCGCTTAACTAGGTCACTTTTGACAAAGTGTAAAAGTCTTTAACAAGATAGGCCTTTCATAGGGCAGACCATTGGAAGTGGTCAAACATTGTAACCTTGAACAGTTACACATTTTTGTAGTGATATTTTGTCAGTGTCATCCTAACCCAATTTGACCTTCTCATTTTGGAGGGTTTTTGGGTTACCAAATTTGTGTGTTGTCTATTTTCATGCATGTCTTTACTTTCAAGTTCATCGGATAGATTGGATGCATGTGAATGGTTTTAGTTAAAAGAATTTGAAAGGGTTCAAGTGAGCTACTTTTGATTCAACCCCCCCCCCCCCCCCCCCCAAAAAAAAAAAATAATTAAATCTTCCTATTTGTTAATTCCAATAGATGTAAGCTCTAGCACCATCATGTTCACCTTTTTCATCCCCACTCTTGAAGAAACTCCATACGTGTTTTATATTATCATTACAATGATATCTACATAATGCATAAAATAGTCTAGATGATTTGAACTATGTGGCACATCCATCAAGAAAAACATAATTTTTATCAACATTTATGTCTCTTTTTTTCAAATAAGAGAAAAATATATTGAAGCAATGTTCTACATAGTGAATGTCATGTTCTTTATCATCAGTTATACAAAAGTGATATTCCTTTTTAATGACTCATGCTTCAACTTTAATCTAAACACCATCCAAATGTAACTATGCTTGTCTATAAAAAACATGTACCATAATAGTGACCTACTTTGAAAAGATATAATCTAATTGAATTGATTTTTGATGAACAAAGGAATAGTTCTCTACAAAATTAATGACTGATACAATCATTCCAAGTAAGAAATTATCTCTCAAAGTTTGAAACTCTTATGCTTGCCACTTTGCAAAAAATATGTAATGAATATAAGGTTGAATTAAATTCTTAAATCTTTCGATAAATGTTACAATATGTAACTACTTTTCAACATATCATAATATTTTTGTTTCTTTCCTCAACTTTGTTTCATTCTTCACATACTTGTAACTTTTGCTATTCACCTTTTTTGTTACATTGATATTTTTAATTTTCAAAGGAAATAGAGCCAATTCACCACATGTTTCACATATTCCTTTGATGTAATTTATTTGACCAACTAAATCATCTATTTTATCACATAAACTCACTTCACCTACTAGGAGGAGCAGTATGAAAACCATATGTGTCTTCTACAAACTTTTGAAATACCTGATAGTGGAAATCAAACTCAATATGATGATGGTAACAACACGTTTCAAACACATTTTTTGGCTTCAGAAAGTATGGCTTCAATCTTTCAAACAATGTTTGTCAAATTTTTACATTAGAATGTTCATTACAAAATGACACATATAACTCACACTGTGTCCAACCAATGTTTTCTATGATGTTCGTATTAACTAGATGCAACCTTATGCCTAATAAAATCTCTACTATCTGATGAAGGATGAGTGTTATCAATCCAAAATGATATAAATAAATTTTAAAATCACTCATCAATCCTATTAGAATGAGGTGCTCTACACATGATTTCTCAATTGCCTTCCATAGTACTGTCATCCATAATTAATGTTCTCTTAGCATATTCTCTCGTTGTTTTGTTACTTAAACCAATTTCAAACAAAATTGAAGATATTTGTCTATTTTGGGTCATATTCTTATTTACAATAGACACCAACATCATTTTTCTTGGCATAGACTTATCTTTAGTTTGAGACTTGTTTTTGATGTTTCTCAAACCTTGTTTAACATTTTCAATCACATCACTTTGCATGTTAGAAAATATTATCTTATTTGATGTTGTTTCTACACCTAACAATTTCAATGCCTCTTGTGACTTCTTTTGTGTAAGAAAAAGTGAAAGCAACTAAGATTTTTCAAGTATTTCAATGTTATGAAATTTAGTTATTGTTTCTCTTATTATCTTATTCATTGACCTTTTCTTAGATAGACTTAAGGGTTGAACAATAGTTGCAAGTGTTCTCAATTTATTGACATCCATTTTAAGTAAAAGATCTAAATTTTATGATAAATTTCATTCTTTACAGATTGAGAAAGATTTATGAGATTTTCCATACCAATTCCTACACCTGATCCTAATCCTTATCTGACTTCTATTACTTGAATTTCTATAGGGCATGATCTTCAACCTTCTCCAACATTTATTGTTTGAGATTCTGTAGGGAAAGACTCTAACATTTCTTTGACTTGTGTTACTTGAACTTCTGTAAGGAGTGATCTTCAACCTTCTTCAACATTCATTTTTTGAGATTTCATAGGAAGCGATCTCGACCCTTCTCCCATATGCACTTCTTCTACTTATGTTGAGCCTTCTTCAACATTTTTGTCAGCTTCCCCTTGTTGATTGTCTACAACACATTTATAAATGAATCAAATTAGATAAAAAATAAGATTGATACATACATATATATATATATATATATATATATATATATATATATATATATATATATATGTATGTATCAATCAAAAAAGTCAAAAAAAATCAAAAAATTATCATCAATGGTGATGGAGGAGAAAAAATGATTACTGGTGGTGGAGGAGAGCATATGACAGACTAGGTTGAAGGAAATCGATCTCAAGGTGGTGACACTACTGTGGGTGACAATCTTGTGTATATTGTGATTCCTGACTCTCTAGGGAAATTTGATAAGAGTTAGGCCGAACCAAACAAGAACATTTGGATTCTTCCTAAATCATTTAGTCAAATTTTTGAAGGAGGGATTCCCATTCTAGATGGAGCATGCTTCCAAGAAATAAAGTGGGCCAAGTCGTCGCCGAGCAAGGCTAGAAGTGGATTGGAGAGGTATGAAACCCCTTCCCAGTAATTTAGTTATCAAACCTAATGGAATAATGAGCATGACCATTGGGGCAAAAAGTGATAAACTAAGAAAAACTGCTATCTTTTTTTGTGCCTTAGATATTGCCAGAATCCCTACTAGGAATTTTCTAAATGAATGGATGCATAATGTTTGGGGGAAGAAATTGGGCTACCAATTCTCATACTTGTGAATGATACAAAAAGGGCTTTTCATTAGTTTTTTTTGCAACTCTAACTCTCAACTTGAAGTTACCAAAAAATAATTTTGGAGGGTTGACAAATATGACTTTAGTGTTGTTCCCTGGTCGATGGATGTTGTTCATGAAGAGGTCCTTGCCTTATCCTGCCCTAGGTGGCTTACGATGAAGAATTTTCCTCCATTCATTATGAGTTTCATTAAAGTGGCCCTTGAGCCTATTAGCAATGTTATTTTTATTGAAAAATCTATTCACCTTATCCCTAATATTGATATTTAAGTCCTAATTTCCATAAACCTGGGAATTAGCCTACTAGACAATCTAGTTTTTGAAATTGATAATAAACCCATGGTTTGCCCTTTGTTTTTTTTAGGGGGATTAAATGCTTGGTATCTCTATCGCTAAGAAGGGAAACTTAGGGCCAATTGCCCAATCCTCAGGAAGAGAGGGGATATTGAAAACAAGAAAAAAACCTAAACTTGAGTATAAATTGATTGGTGAGGAAGGCTTTAAGGAGTAGCCTGTAGTAGAATCTAAAAAGGATGATACTCCTACTCAAACTAGCAATACCAATGTTTAGAATAAGGGGTCCTCAGATCCTAAAGGTGATTTTGGCTCCAAATCCCAGGATGGGCCAAACATGGAAATTGACTCTATAATTGGTAATGGTGAGAAAGTGTCTCAGGTCTTTGAAGGAGTGGTTTGTCCCATAGATCTAGACTTTGGTCTTGGGAGTAAGCCTAGAAAACCTACAAGGGAGAATGCCTAGCAACTTTCATTAGAAAGGATCAAGAATAAAGCCAAGCATTATAATAAACAATCCCATTCTATATATAAACCTATCCTCATTGGAGACAAGATCTATAAGGACCTTGATGCCTCTATTATGGATAGTGTCCTCTTATCGAACCCTATGGTTGACGTGAATATTGAAGTCAAAGGTGGCTTCATTGAAGCCCAAAAGGAATGGGATGAGGCTATAGTGGGAAAAAAAAGCTTACCCATATGTGAGAAACCGGACACTCCTGAAACAAGGGAGGATGATGATGATGCACTTGACAACAACTTGGAATCTTCTACTATAAGCAAGGGTGAGGGTGATAGAAATAAGTCAGAATTCCCTAGAATGGATGCACCCAAAGAAGCCCCTAATATTGAGGGCATTTCCATTGTGGGAGGCTCCATCAGAAGGAGGAGAAAAAGACATCCCCCCAACTAGGACAAGGCAATCCTAAACCCTTTAAAGATAAAAAAAAGATGATAAATATAATGTTGTACACATCCTAGAATTCTTTAGAAGACTCTTAGAGGGGAAGGAAGCTAACACTGATAATAATGAGAGTTATAATAGCCTCTTGCAATGTTAGTGGATTAGAGTCCCTAGATAGGATATACATTGTCAAGTGGTTTGTTAGGAGATTTAGAGACATTGACATCCTCATGATTCAAGAAATAAAAGGTACTAGCTTTGCATTAGATATTTCTCTAAGATGTATTTGGAAAGATGCTTTTCCTATTTCCTCCAACCACCCTAAGGGGAAAGGGGGAGTGTCTTTGCTTCTCAGGCCATTATGGAGGAATAAGGTTTGTGAGTGGGGCACTTCTCCTTGTAATAGTGTTGTTTGGGCTAGTCTTTTGAATGGTGATTTTATGTTTGGTGTCTATGCTATCTATGCACCAAATGACCATTTGGACAAATTTAAACTTTGGGATTGGCTTTTTAGTTTGAAGAACATTCCATGGATTCTAGTAGGGGATTTCAACATGGTCGAGAGACAGCAAGATAAATTAGGGGGGAATAGATTTGAATGGAAAGGAGATGAACAATTATTTTGGCAAAAATAGTGTTCCTCCTTGAAACTCAATGATCCTATTTCCAATAATAAACTCAACTCTTAGGATATCTGGTTTACCTAGTCCAACTTTCAAAGAGGTGATAAAAGGATATACTCCAAGCTAGATAGATTCTATTTTATTAACACTTTGCTCAAATGTGTTGGAGATGGAGATGAGGCTAGAGTTAAAGTGTTTCCTTATTCTCTATCTGACCATCATCCTATCTTGGCTACTTTTAGTAATCTTAATGAGAATCAAGTGAAGACTCAAGGTAGTAGAGGCTTTCCATTGAATAAATCCCTCCTAGAAGAAGAAGAAATTTTGATTGCCTCCCACATTATTAAATGGTATAATACCCATATTTTCAAACATGAGTCCAAAATGGAGAGGTGGGAGACACAATCTATCACTTGGAATAATATCTTTCAAACAATTGGTAAGAAGAAGGCCAAAGACTCTAGGATAGTTGAATATGAACTTCATGAGGAACTTTGTACTCTAGAGAAGAACCTTCAAGATGACCCCTCCAATACATCAGACCTTGATAAGTTGACTAAATGTAGGGATCACTTTAGGAGGATTCAATAGAGGAAGATTCAGGGAGCTAGGATTTGGGCCAAAGCTACTTGGATCAAACTGGGAGATAGAGCATCTAGCTTCTTTTTTCAAGTTCTTAAACAAAAAGAAATCAGAGATAGGATTACTCTCATTTATGAGCAAGGTAAGACCTTCAAGAGATAGGATGATATTTTGATGGTGTTTGCTGACTTTTATAAGAAGTTGTTCACCTCTAAAGACAATGGTGATAGCATGATGAAACATAGAGAGATGACCAAAAGTATCATTCCTAACCAATTGACCAAGCAATCTAAAGAGAAATTGGGGAAGCCTCTGACTATTGAAGAGATCAATCTTGCAATTGGCTGAATGGCCAATGATAAGGCCCCTAGCCTGGATGGTAGCATAGTTGAATTTTACAAGAAGAATATTGATTGCATTAGCAATGAGCTCCTTAATCTATACAATGAAGCCTACTCTAAAGGTACATTGGGAAGTTGTATCAACCTAGGAGTGATAAAATTGATTCCCAAAGAAGGGGATAGATCCCTTATCAAAAATTGGAGACCAATCAAACTACTTAATGTATCCTACAAAATTCTAGCCAAGGTACTTGCTCTCAAATTGGAAGAACTCCTACCACATATTATTAACACATCTTAGACTAATTTTGTTAAAAGGGAGATATATAATTGAAAATTCTATCACTTGTTGGAAGGCCATGGATTGGACAAAGACATCAAGACAAGAAGCTGGTATGCTCCTAATTGATTATGAGAAAGCCTATGACAAGATTGAATGGAATTTTATCAACATGATGATGGAGGTTATTGGATTCCCCAATACTTTCATTCAAATGGTGAACACACTTATGAAGGATGCTACTGCATGTGTTGAAGTTAATGGCACTAGGTCTCCCCCCTTTGAGCTTTCTAGATCCATTAGACAAGAATGCCCTTTAACTCTAGCCTTGTTTGTTATTGTTGTAGACTCACTTCATTATTTATTGAGAGACTCTACTCTCTCTCCTAGAATCAAAGGAGTGCATCTCCCAAATGGGGAGGAAGTGGGGAATGTACAATGTTCTAATAATACCTCCAAACTTTTTATCCTTAGTCAGATGAACTATGAAAACCTTGCTAAAAAGCTAGGAATCTTTTGTTAGGCTTTTGGAAGTAAAGTCACCCTAAACAAATCCATTCTCCTTGGATGGAGTGAACAACCTCTAGACTGGTGGCCTAAAGATATTGAATGGAGTGGCCCCAACAAGATTGTGAGATATTTAGGCATTCCTTTTGCTATCAACCCAAATATCTAGGAGATGCAGACTTGGGTTAAACATAGAATTGAGTCTAAATTGCACAAATGGAACTCCCAATTTCTCTCACTGGTTGGGAGAATTGAAATCTACCAAAAGATACTCTCTCCCTACATAATATACTACTCCTTTGCCTAGATGTTCAACGATGTGCAATTTAATTGGGTTCAGTAGATCATCAGAGACTTCCTATGGTCGGATGGGAAAGGAATTAAAAAATCTCATGCTATCTCTTGGAAATGGTGCACTAGAAGCAAGCACTTGGGAGGATTGGGACTCAAGGACCTTATGATTCAAGGGGTAGCTTTGGCTCCAAATGGATTTGTAGAGCAGTACAAGGGAATGAACCATGTAAAATCCTTATTAGACACAACATTTGCAATGATATTCCTATACATGCTAAAAGATGGAACAATTTAGGTTTTAGTGATATCTCGACTCTCAACATTGATTTTAGAGTGGGGGGGTCAGTGACTTTAGGTCTATTTGGAAGTGTTGGAAAATTGTTAGAACTCTCATTGAAGGTCGAGGATGTGATAATAACAATGGTTGTCTTGGTTGGGATAGATCCATTAGGTGGAATTTGTCCCATAATGATAAACCTTTGGCTATCCTACAAGGCTCTTCAGTGAAGAGTTGGGGTAGCAAGGGCATCATATGTTTCAAGGACCTATTCCAAAATGGATCCCTATTAAGTTGGGAACAATTGAAGAAATCTTTCAATATTCTTAGATCTCAACACAGAACCTTCTCTATTCTTGATAGAAGTTTATGAAGCCTTGGAGCCAAATGGGAGGTTGACCATGTATTAAATAGGGAATACCTTCTTACAATCAAAGGGGGTATTCCTCTTTCAAAAATTAAAGCCAAGGAGATCTATGCATTGATTACTGACTCCTCCTTGATATATGAACACCTAAATGCCAAGTGGAATCTAAATCTTGAAGACATTGATTGGTTGAAGCACCTCACTAGACTATGGACTAGGTCCATTGAACCCAAGGTGACCTGCTTTTCTTGGAGATTTATTTTACATAAGCTTCCATTTAAAAAACTAGGGGGAACCAAATACTTGTCTTGTTTGTAAAAATATTGAATCTATTCATCATGTCTTCCTTGATTGTATATTTGCCTCTAAAATTTGGAAGTTATTTGGGTTTATTCCATATGTTGACTTTCATCCTATTAAACTTATTACTGGCAATATCTGAGGTAGGGATAAGAAAGCTAATTTTTCCTAGTCTATCTTTTCTTCCCATGTGCTTTGGTTATTATGGAAGTTAAGGAATGATGACATCTTTAATGGGAAGTGTCAGTTTCTTATTGAGTCTCTAAGGAGACTCATATTCTCTGACATCTCAATGCAGGTCATGATGATGATAAAAATTTAAGGAGAGAAGTTTGATAAGTTTGTAAATGGTCAAGATATTACCAGTGGTAGGTCCAAGATGAATTTAAGGCTACCCTCTCTGATGTTCTCAGGAGGATTAAAGCTAATAAGATTGGAATTCAATAGGATCAGACTAACACTACCAACATTATGACCACACCTTCAGTCATTCATTTTGGAAAATCTGACAAGAAGACCCCTTTTCCACCCCCTCCCATGCCTCAGGAAGGCCTGCTCTCTAACTCATTCAGTAGAATTACCCATGAGGACCTCACTCTGAAGTGGGTTAACCATGCAATGCCTTGGACTGCATGGTTCAAAAGTTGATTGCTCTTTTTTACTATTGTTTTAAACTTGTATAAACTATGTCTCCTGTTGCTACTCTCAGTATGTAGGGTGTTTTATCAGCATACATTTTTGTTTTGGGTATGTGCAGGATCATGGTGTACCAAACTATGGCCTTAAGTGGCAGTGAAAAAGCAGTAAATCAGGGTTATGTCAACTTGACACATAATTTTAAAGTGGTTCTGGACATTATATCAAAAAGTTGTAAGAAAATAATTTTTAGGAAATTGAATCTAGTTTCTAAACTACAAGGCCTTATCTAGAAAAAAAATTATTTGATTGGTCAAAAGTTTGGATTTTAATGCGATTCTACAAAAAATTCAGGGCAAAAATAAAAAGTAGGTGTATGTCTGACCACCTTAATCATAAGCAAATGATATTTTTTTAGAAATTTAATTTTATATATAAAAATTAGACTCATGCCTAGATGTGACACATATTTTTTGGAATTTTTATTCCAAATAAATAATTAATTATGAATTTTCTACTATATTATTTTCAGAATTAAAAAACTCCAGTGTCTAACCACCTTAACTAGTTCAAAAAAAATCAAAATTAAGTTTTTTTTTTTTCGCTTATACTAGTCGAAGCATAGAATGTGACGTATCTTTTAGATTTCACAAATCTTATATGGTTTGAAAGTTATAGCTATTTTTCAACCAGTATGTCAATTAGTACTTTGTAGCTAACTCCATTAGAAAATAAGTAATAATTACTTACTCAACTCGTAATTTGAAAAATCTTACATTTATGAAAAGCTAAGAACATTCTTAAGAAACCCTTTTCATTACATCAAATTTTGGTTTAAAAAAAGTCGTCAGCTACATGCTTGAAGTAAAAAACACATAAAAACATGCCAAAAACACATTTTTGAGATGTTTTAAAGATGACCATATAAGGTTGGTATCGAAAGATATAGTAGGATTTATAAAGGTATTAATTGTTTTCATTTAGTATCAGGATGGGTGGGAAAAAAGTTGGAATAGATTTTGAAATTCATTGAGGCATTTCAAAACTACATATTTTTCAGATCGTCACTTTTTGGCACACCATGATCCTACACATACCCTTTTTTGATTCGAGATGAGAACAATATCTGTTATTTTTTGCTTGGGCTGATTGGGCTGAGTTCGCTCCAGCCGCTCATACTAAATCTTTGATGTAATTATTTAAATTATACTTAATAGAATTTTTTTTTCCTCAATGGGTAGGTGACCACATCACACATTTTCTAAACATGTTTTCTTGAATATAAGCTTTTTTTCATGTTCACGTGAACACATTAAAACAATTTTCTGATTGTCAGATTATTTTGGCTTGTGTGTTTGCACAAACACATGATTTTACAATTTATTTTTCTACTTTCTTTATATAAAAAAATGTTTTGACACTCAAAATTGAGATCAAATGATCTCCTATTATAAATTAAAAAATGTCAATTTATGCTGCTCAGAGCAAGCTTTCCAACAACTATTACTTTAATACATATTATATATTCATTAAGGCTTTCAAATATGAGTTTAACTCATTATAGGTTGATAAATGATTGAACATCAACTGACTTTGGCACTTTGAGAAAAAATGTAACTTAGGTCAATTTAAAAAAAAAATCTAGTAAATAGGTTACTAAGATAACTTTCTATTGATTATTATTATTATTATTATTATGATAAATTGAGTTCATGTTATCCTTCTAAAAATGAACATCTACCTAAATTATGATTGATGTCACTTCAAAACTTCATAAACTATACAATATTCAATCAAATTGAATCAATCCAAATGCATCCTCTAGATATTGATGTTACAAATCTAAGATTGAAAGAATTACCTCTATATCATTTCTAGAAAAAATTTATGCTTATCAAGTAGACTGTCACTCTTTTAAAATTTGGATTTTTCATATCTACTATTTTTCGAAGGGGAAGAAAAATTTGACTTAAATAATTTTTTAAAAAAATTTAAAAATATGCTTGCAAAGTAGGAACAGGGTACTAGAAATCCCTAGTTTTTTGTCATGATTAAATAATTCATAATTTAAATGTAAGATTTGTTTCAAAAATATTGATTTCACTGTCAAAAGCACTCAAAAAGTGGCACCCACAATAGTGGGATCACCCTAGATAGAGTTTTAGTAGGGTGTTGAAATCCTTTAACAGGGTGAGACCTAATAGTCTTTGTAAGCCTTTAACATGACATATCATTCACTAGGTAGATCATAGTTTAAATGATCAAACTTATTGCAACCTTAACTGGCTACACTTTATAGCTACAATAGTGAAGATTTGTGGGTATCATCCATGCCCTAGTTTTGTGTTTTCATTAGAGGGTTTCTAGGTAACCAAATAGCTTGTGTCATATGTGTTATTTGTTTCATGCTATGGAGAAACAAGTTTAGCTTTCTATTTCAGTTAACATGCAAATAGTGAGATGGATGTGTGGTGAATGTTTTTATGGTTAAAGTTTTTAACTACTATTTCAACCCCCCCACCCTCAAATTTTAGTTCCCTATTATTATTTCCAACAATTGGTATCATATACTTGTTCTCTAGAAAGGAAAGATTCATAACTTTGAGGGAAGATCTTGAAGATGAAATTCTACAAATTGGGAAAGGTTATTGATAACCAAATAATAGAAATACAACTTATCCTACATTAGTTGAATGTAGAAAGGGATGAATTAAAGTTGTCATTAAAGAGAAAGAAATATATGGCTATTAAACAAGATGACACACAATATAAAGAAGTTGACACTACTAGATTTCTTGAGGATAGAAACTCAAGTGAGTTTGATGCAACTATTGTACATTTTATGGAAAAGAATGAAATCCTAACTAAAGAGGTTAGAAATATTTTATGTGAGGTGACTAAATAGAAAAAAAAAGTTGAGGAAGAAAAAGTCATGATTGAAGAAGACAAAAGGAGACTGACCAAAAAACTAGAAGAAAAGATATTAGAGGTACAAAGAATTGCTAGCATGTGATTGGATACGATGAATAAATCAATGATGGCTAATCATGAATTGAATGGAAAGGATATTGAGATCACAAAACTGAAGTTACAAAATGAAGAACTGAGGGTTGAATTGACAAAAGAAAAGTATTTTTTTGAAAGTTTCAACAAACCTATTGAAGCTATAAAATACTTTGAGAAACTGATGAGATCTCCTAGATACAAAAATGATAGTGCTAGTTTAGGTTACACTAGTACTAAGGAAGGAGAATCATCTAAAAGTGGTGAACAAAGAAACAAAAAAAGTAATAACTACAAACCTACTTGTCATAATCATGGAAAGTTAGATCATACAACAAATGTTTATAGGAGCAATAATGTAAATCAAAATCCTATGTAGAAATTTAGGGGTTATTTTCATAAGTGCAACAAGCAAGGACATTAGACACATGAATTCAAGACTAGGACCATGAACACCCAAAGGTTTGAAGGATATTTCTACAATTGTTAGAAGTATGGACATAAAGCATATGAATTCAGATCTAATGCCAATTGGACATCAAATAAGAAGACAAAGGTACAACAAAATGGAAAATCTTACAATAGAAGGTATAGTTGTTATTATTGTCAAGAGTATTGACATTTTCCTAAGAATTACATTAGAACACATTTCAAAACTGATTACAGTAGATCATTGAGTTAGACTACATTCTTTAGTTATTTGAAGACTAGTCACATTAGAAAAAACTATCCAACAAGGGTAAAGAGACCAAGAAGTGAATTCAATAAAGGAAAAGAAAAGGTTGGTGTTGAGAATGTCAAAGTGTAGATGAACAAGAAATGGAAGAAAAATGAAGATTGTAGCACATGAAGTTCAAATGAGATCACTTCATCCAATGGATCAGGTGATCACATTACTCCCAACTAGCTAATCATAAGGTATGTGTGGGACTAATATCTCAATGATATATTTTACATTATTTCCAAGAATCTAAGTCCTGAAAAGATCATATATGCATGAATTAAGATGCAATGTATTGGTTAGAACCTAAAAGAAATCTATAAGTTTTGTTAGTTTTTGTGTTATTGCCGAGCATGAAAAGTTTTACTATGGTTGATGAGTGTGAGGAAATTTTAGTTGATGCTGAGCTACTATGTATAGTAGTATTGGCCAAGCTTACAATATGAACTAAGTGTAGTTGAAATCATGAGTAAGCCGAGTGAATTGGAAATGCTATAGTGACAGAGCTTACAATTGTGTAAACATTAAGCATTTATTGCAAAATCTTGAGTGTTATATAGTCATTTTTTGACTCATTTGCATTCACCAGTGATCAAAGAGAGTAAAAACAAAAAAAAAAAAAGAATTGCAATAGGATTATAGGAGATTCTTGCATTTGTGAACTAGATTCAACTGCTACTTAGCATATTCATCATATTGGAAAGGTATTTATTGTGTCTCAATCTATGTTGTCTAAATTATCACAAACCCTAGTTATTTAAAATGACAACTAGCTCTTCTACTATTGTTTGGAAGAAAGGAAAAGAGGTTTTAAAAGTTCAATTAGCAATTAATAATGTTGGAAAAGCACCTTTTTGGGCAATACCTAAAATTGCATACAAGGGAGATCCATCTAGTGCACTATCAACAATACTACCAAAAGTCTTAATGATTCAGGATGTTAGGCATTGCTACACATGCAAAATTTGAAGAATAGGTGATATGGAGATTAGGGATTTATATAGTCAACTTTTTGATTATGGAATATTAAGGGAAGAGAATAAAATTATAGAGAAGAAAGAGTTGACCTATGCCTTAGATTTCGCTAATGTATTCAAAACTGAATGGATCAAGATTATTCTCAGTACAATACGTTATAAATTTATATGGCTAGAAGATGGACCAATTAATATCACAAAGAAGATCATCAGTCGAGTGTTAGGGTATCCTACACTAGATAGACCTAAGACCATGTGAAGTGATACAAAAGAAATAATTGAGAAGAACACAACTGTAGTATGGAATAATAGGAGAATGTCTATAGATTCTATTTCATACCCCATAATTTCTTTTGTTGTGAGATTGATAGCTCACCAATTCTTTCAATCTAGTAGTTTGAACTATGTGTCCTACATGGCTATAGATTTGGGATATAAAATAGTAAAGAGAGACCACTCTTATGACCTTGTTGGATTGTAACTTTAGCAACTATCTGAAAGCTTGTAGGCCATAAGGAAAACTAAGAGTGCATCTTGAAAATTTTTCTCTTTATTAGTTTGTATTTTATTTTATGTGCATAATACATTTCCCACATTTGGAAAAGTAGTATAGAAAACAAAAAATCTAGTGACATTACAAATTTCAGAAATGATAGAGAAACTTGGAGGCAACTTTGAGTCAGTAACGACAAGCTATTTTGAGAATTTTAAGAAATAAATGAAGGAAAGACTAAGGATTCTAGTGTTAGTAGTAGTCAAACATTATGATGATGTTTTCTTTCTAGTTGATGTTGATTATACATATGTGTAGGTAGTGCTAGCTAGGGTTAGGTGGCTTAAGCCCTTGTCATTATGATAAATATTGATGAGGCATTTGCAACTATCACAACTTTACTAGAAGAAGAAATAGATAAAAGTGCTACCTCATTTGGTAACTATGAAGAAGCCAAGTCCATAATTACAATTAACTTGAAGATAACTTCTGTGGTAAGGAAACAGAAAAAACTTGTAAAGAAACTAAAAGAGAGATTTGGTGAAGGAGAAGAAGAAGAAGAAGATGAAGAAGAGGAAGAAAAAGTCCAAGCCCCCTTGGAAATTACTCAAGGAGAAGGAGAAGATGAGGGAGCTCATGATGAAGGTTTTGAGAAAGAAGAAGCTGAGGAAGCACCTAAGCCTACTAAAGATAAAATAAAGGCTAAATATCATGTAGTGGAGAAACCCAAGAAGAAGGTTATGAAATTGTTAGAACAGAAGCCAATAGTACCTTCTACCACATCTAGCACAAGGGAAGCCACTAAGAAAGTCAAGGTTGTTGAGAAACCTAAAAGGAAGAGGACTATTGCTATAGCGAAGTTGAGCTAACTTGTAAAGAAGACTTATGAGAGGATAAAATATATATCTCTACCTGAATGTGATGAGGAGAAGACTAAATCAAATGATAATAGTCAATATCAAGTGGTAAGCTATAGTCCCTCTTCTAATTTAGATAATATGTGTGACAATATAAAATCAAAGGCATATTTTTCTAGCTTTGCACACATATTTTTATAAGATAGGAAAAGTTTAACAAAATACTATAGAGGAATCCATATATGTGATGATGGTTACATTCAAATCAACTCCTATAGAGATTTCCAACTCATTACCTAAGAGTCTATATGACCAAGTTGAGTAGAAATGGCAATATAACCTACAAATAGAAAGATAAATTAGGGAGTCAACTTAAGCCCAAGTAATGCCAAAATTGAGTAAGAGTCAGATTACCAAGGCTATGGAAAAGAATAAAGCTAAATTCTCCCCAAAATATAGAGATTTCCATATACTAACTAAGAAGATTTAGGATGTGGTAAGAAAAAGAATAGGGATTTGGAGGTCTATTTATGTGTTACCCACTCTAGTAATAGCAGAGAAAGGTGAGCCAGTAGTGTAAGTTACTAAATAGGTTGAGAAAGAGTCAATAGAACAAGTAATAGAGACTAAAAAAGATGAGTCAATCAAGCATGGCAGTATGGGAGCTACTAAGAAAGAAGAAGAAGAAAATTCTACAACTAAAGAAGAGCAACAAGATGATCAAAGTGTACTTGAGGTACAAGTGTCGAGCTACAGTCTCCCATACATAGACCTAGTGAGTCAATATGACTCAATACAAATCAAGGATGTTATTGAAAATTCTACTCAGAACATCAATCCTTTGAATGAGGATGAGTTACAAAAGATATTGAAGAGTTCCACCATGGCAGCACAATTATCTAAAAATCTTGTATTGGTGAGAAATGATGAAATTGAAAAGGTTGAAATGGCAATAGCAGGGGTGAAACAAAATGACACATCTAGTGTGCCCCAAGAGTTAAAAACTATATAAAAGAAGAGTTCAAGAACTAAATAGAAAGATGTTTCTACACCACTAGTTGAATTACCTCTAGTATCATTCTTTTCACACAAGCAAGCCTTGCTCATAGTTAAGAAGGATAGAACTAAAACTAGACTATGTTAAGAAGCAAGTCTTCCACCTACACCACAGGCACAAGGTAAAGACAAGAAAGAAGATAATATAATGACTAAGCCTAAAAAATTGAAGGTGACTACCAACTAAGAGGAAAAAATTTCTATCCAAACTTTGTTTACAATTACAAGTTTTTGTGATTCGTCCCTAGAGTTGAGTTCTTTAGATGTTGAGCACTCAAGCTACAATATTGTAGATATCAGTGTTGAGCACAAAGACATCAAGGATCTTAGAAGAAAAAACATATGGAGATGTAAGTCTTGATGAAGTGATTGAACTTCCTAGGTTTGATATAAACACAATCACCATTGAGTAGATGAGCATTCTGCAGAAATCTTTGCATGGGAAGAAACACCAAGAATGTCTCAGAAGGGAGTATAAGTAGAAATAAGTTCTTCATGACATAAAAGAGATTTTTTTTATTCTTTAATTCTCCCAGCTCCTAGTGAATACAAACCTATTCTTAAGAAACTTGTAAATATTGTTGACAAGATAAATGATGATGACCTAGACTCCAATACTAGCTTGTTAGAATAGTCAAAAGGAAAGATTAAGAAAAAATTAATTGAAAAGATATCTAGTGCCATTACACTATGATAGGTTGAGTTAGCAACCAAGATAGAAAATTTTAAGAAGGTTTTGGAGAACATTTTCTCTCTTTACACCAAGTTGTGTGATGTGAATCTTTTCACACAAGAGTTTAGAGGCATGTTGACCAATTGGAGAGAAATTTAAAAAATACACGTAATATCTTACAACTATCTCCTGGTCAAAGTCAGTCACATTTTTAGAGATTGCTATATTAACCTTAGATTGGTTTTGACATATGAGTGACAATATACTAAAGTCATTTACTAGATAAAACTTAGTTCGTACTAAAAAAGTAAAGTATATTGAGCATAAGTTGTTAGATAGTGTATGTTGAGTCAGTATATAGTAAGTGCTGAGTCACTCAAGTGCACAGTAGACATTTGATGTCAAATGCTTCGAATGTCGAGTGATCAATGGATGCCAAGTCATTTAGAGGCCAAGTTACAACATTAAAGATACAATGGATTCCAAGCATTAGAGACTTCAAGTGCCAATCAAAATATTTTTGGACATAGTTGTTTGTAATGGCACAAACATCTACCTAAACAATTTATGTGCCGACTTAAGGATTGTTTTGTGATTTTAAATGACACTAATGAACCTATATTGAGGATACCTATGTAATACATGAAACCAATGGGTTAAAGGATGTATTAAGTGGAAAAATGGATGAATCACAATCATTGATTCATACCTAACCCTAAGTCACCCAGGTCTTCTTAAGGAAAGAAAACCCTAAAACATTATATGTGTAAAGAGAGAAGGTTTCATGTACAAATAGAGAATTCATGGTGACTTAGGAGTTGTGATAATCAAAAAGTTATGATTTACTAAATAAGTTAAAGGAGAATAGAGGAAAGAAGTTAGAGGAAAAAAGTGATACATCTAATTAGAGAGGATCAAAGATACATGCAAAGAGGTGATCTATTATCTAGTAGTAGAGTGGTAACCATAGGATCATTTTTGAGACATTCCAATAGGTGAATCAATTAAATCTCTTAACAGAGTAGTCCTAATAGGCTATTGAAAATCCTTCAACATGGTGCTTATTTTGTTGTAATTTTGAATCCTTTAATTAGATACACTTCTAACAAGGTGTTGAAATCCTTTAAAAGGGTAAGATCTAACAATCTTGTAAGCCTTTAACATAGAAAAGCTTTCAATGGGTAGATCATAGTTTATGATCAAACATTGCAACCTTCATCAGATATATCTTGCAACTATAGTAGTGAAGATTTGTGGGTGTCATCCTCGCCCTAGTTTTACCTTCTCATTGGAGGGATTTTGGGTAGTAAAAAATCTTGTGTCATATATGTGTGGAATGTTTTCTTTTTTTCATGCGATGGATGAGTGTGTCTAATTTGGTATTTTGGTTTACATGCAAATTGTGAGATGGATGTGTGGTGAATATTATAAGGGTTAGATATTTGAAGGACTAATTCACCCCCCTCCGGGTCAAAATTTACTTTCCCTATTTTATTTCCAAAAATTTGTATTAGAGTAGTGTTATTTGGAAAGAAAAGATTTATAGCTTTGAGAAAAAATCTTGAAGATGGAAGTCTACAAGTTGGGAAAGACTATTGAGAATCAGAATATTGAAACCTAGCTTGCCCTATATTAGCTGAATGAAGCAAAAGACCAGTTGAAGTGCCCATTAAAGAGAAGGAAAGAGATAGCTATTGAGGAGAATGACACACATTACCAAGAGGAAAAACTACTGAATTATTTGTAGATGATAACTCAAGTGCATTTGATGCAACACTTGTAGATTTGATGGAAGAGAATGGTGCCTTGACTAAAGATGTGAGAAATCTTAAGATATAACAAGAAGTCAAATCAATATTTCTATGTGAGGTGACTGAGAAGAAAAAAAAAGCTACATAAGACAAACTCGTGATTGAAGATAACAAAAGGATATTGACCAATAGACTGGAAAAGAAGACATTGGAGGTAAATAGGATTGCTCACATGCAACTAGAAACAATGAATCAAATGATTACTACCAATCATGAATTGAATGGAAAGAATATTGAGATCACAACCCTAAAATTATAGAATGAACAATTGAGAAATGATATGAAAAGAAAAAAGTAAACTTTTGAATGTTTCATTAAACATAGTGAAGCCATCAAGTATTCTGAGAAACTAATGATATCTCCTAGATCTAATGATGATACTACTAGATTGGGATACACTAGAACTAAAGAAGGAAAAAAATCTAAAAGTGGTGAACAAAGAAACAACAAAGGTAAGAGCTACAAACCTACTTGTCATAATTGTGGAAAGATACGTCATACAACAAATGTTTGCAAAAGAAAAAAATCAAAATCAAAACCTTAAGAAGAAATTCATGGGTAATTATCATAAGTACAACAATCAAAGACATTAGTCACATGAATGCAACACCAAAACTACAAGCACACAAAGATTTGAAGGTTACTACTACAACTACAAGAAGTATGGACATAAAGAATATGACTACAGATCCAAGCCTAACTAGTCATCAAACAAGCAAGCTAAGGTAAACCATACTGATAGAACCTATAATTGGGATTATAATACAAGGTATAATTGTCACTATTGTCAAGAGCATGGACATGTTTCTAAAAATTGCATTAGAACACATTTTAGAAGTGATTTTAGTAGATGGTTTAGTAATACTGCATGTTTTAGCTATTTGAAGACTAGTCACATCAATAGAAATTGTCAATCAATGTCAAAGGCACCTAGCAGCAAATTCAATAAAGGAAAAGGAAAGGTTGATGTTGAAGAAGTCAAATGCAGATGAACAAGACATGGAAGAAAAAGGAAGATTGCAACACATCAAGTTCAAATGGGATCACTTCATCCAATAGATTAAGTGATCACACCAACCCCAACCAGGCAATCAAGAGGTATGTTGGGGACTAATATTTTTAAGTTCAATTATACATCAGTTCCAAGGACTCAGTTCTAAAAATATCATATATTCATGAAGTAATATGCAAAGTATTGGTTAGAACCTACAATAAATCTATAAGTTTTCATGTTGCTGCCCAACATGAAAACTTTCACTGTTGTTATTGATTGAAAATTAAGTTGGTGTCGAGCTATCAAAGGTGATGGTGTTGGCCAAGCTCAATGTGGTTATCAAGAGTGGTAGAAATTACATGGAGGCTAAGCTTATAGTTGTGCAAGCACTGAGAATTTATTACAAAGTTTCAAGGGTTATATGGTTTTTTTTGACACATTTGCAACCATTCAAGATCAAAGAGAGAAGGAAGGGCATAAGATGAATTGGAGAAATAAATTCAAGTGTTTTCAAACTAGATTCAACTACTACTTGCCCCCAAATGTCAAATTTTTATGCTATTTATCATGTGCCAAGCTATGCTATTTAAATTTATGCAAACCCAAGATAGTTGTAATGGCATCTAGCTCTTCAACTAATATGGTTAAGCAAGGAAAAGAATTTTTAAATATACATTTGATTAGTAATGATATTATGCAACCACATTTTCAAGCAATTCTTGATATTTAATATAGAGGAGATCCACCTGGTGCATAATCTATGATACTACCACAAGTTTTAATGATACAAAATGTAAGGTGTTGCTACACCTGTAAGGTAGGGAGTATAGAAGAGATGGAAATCAGAGACTTGTATGGAAAATTGTGTGAAAATAGAGTGCTAAAAGAGGAAAACAAAATTATAGATAGAAAAGAGTTAATCCATGCCCTAGATTTTCCTAACATATTAAATATAGAGTGGATTAAGATAATTCTCAGTAGAATAAATGAAAATCTATATTTTTAGAAGACAACCCTATCAAGATCACAAAGATGATTATTCAAAGAGTAATGGGGTATCCTACCCTAGATAGATCCAAGACTATGAGGAGTAATGCAAATGAGGAAATTGAGAAGAATACAGGGGTAGTATGGAACAAGAAAGGGATGACCATAGACACAATCACTGATCCCCTAATTGCATTTGCAGTAAGAGTAATTACACATAAGTTCTTTCAATCTATTAGATTGAATAGTGTACCATGTATATCTATGGATTTAGGCTATATAAGATAGTAAAGAAGGACCATTATTATGACCATTCTAAGCTACAACTCCAACAATTATGAGAAAACTTGGGAGCCATAAGAAAGACAAAATGTGCACAATGAAAATTTGGTTCAATAATTGTTTGGATAAATTTCTATGTGAAAAACACTTTTCCCTTATTTGGAAAAGTTTCTTAGAAGGCCCACAAGTATGTTATAGTGTAGATTGGAGAATACATAGAGAAACTTCAAAATAATTTTTAGAGACTATAGTGACAAGTTATTTTGAAGACTTTAAGAAGTCAATAAAGAAAAGATTGAGAATACCAATCACTAGTAGAGACAAATTACAATGATTCTTTTTTTCTAGTTGATGTTGATTTCACTTATGTTCAAATTGTTGTTCCAAGGGTTACATGGTTTAGGCAATTGCCCTATGAAATTAATGTGGATGAGGCATCTGCAACCATCATTGATTTACTGGAAGAGGAAATAGATAATAAGGCTACTGCATTTGGAAACTATGATGTAGCTAAGTGTAAAATAAAATTGCACTTTATGAAAACTTTTGTGATGAGGTAGAGGAAAAAAATTGTGAAATAGCTCAAGGAACAATTTGGTGAAGACGTAGAAGGAGATGAAGAAAAAGAAGAGGATAATAAAGATGATGAAGAAGATACACCTACCCAAGCACCACTTACTCTCACTTAGGGTTAAGGTGAGGATCGAGGAGAGGAAGAAGAAAAATTTGATGAAGGTGTTGAGGGAGAAGAATCCAATGAAGCACCTATTGGTTCAAAAAAGGAAAAGAGAAAAGCGAAAAATCCAACAACAAGAAAACCCAAGAAAGCTCAAAAACCTTCATAACAAAAGTTTATAGTTACTATCACTAGGGCTAGCACAAGAGCTACTACTAAGAAGACTCAAGAAGTTTAGAAGCCTAAAGGCAAGAGAGCTAGTACAAGTACCAAGGAAGATAAACCTAAGAAGAGGAAAAGGAGGAAATATATAGCTCTAGCTGAATCAGATGAGGAGAGGACCAAGTCAGATGATAACAAACAATTCAAAGTGGTAAGTCAAAGTATCTATTCTAATTTGGACAACTTTTGTGATCATATCAAAAGCAACGTTGATTTATCAAAGTTTACACATGCTGAGTTTGATAAAATTGGGAAGGTAGAAATGAATAAAGTAGAAGAATCTATGTATGCCATGATGGAAACTTTTAGGACCACTCAAATTGAGATTGCAAACTCTTTACCAAAAATTCTATATGACAAAGTTGAGAAAAGGTGGCAATATAGTCTCACAACTGAAAATAATATTAGAGAGACTACTCTAGCAAGAGTAATGCTAGACTTCGAAAAGTCTAAAATGACAAAAACCATTAATAAGTATAAGGGGATATTTTCTCCAAAATACAAAACCTTTAGCATTTTACCAAAAAATATTGAAATGGTTTCCAATAGTTCACCCAATTGTGAAAATTGATATATGGGGTAACAATAGATGAGTAAAATCAATAGACACCTATGGAAGTAGGTGAAGACAATGTCAAACAAGAGGTAGTTGAGATAACAAAGGATGGATCGTTAAGGGAAGGACATGAGGAAGGCACAATGAAAGAAGCAAATATAGAGGATGCATCAGAGGAAGACAAATAGAAAGATAAGAATGTACCAGAGGTACACATGCTGAGTGCCAATCCCCCTCATGTGGACAAAGTTGATCAACAAGAAGAAATAGTAAAGATCAAGGATTTCTCTTAAAATACCACTCAGAACATCAATCCCTTAACAAAGGAGGATATGAAGAAGATATTGATTGATTCCACTACCAAGGAAAAACTATGCAACCATCCTATATTGGTGAGTGTGGATGAGATTGTGAAGGCAAAATTGGCATTTGCAATGGAAAAAACTCAAGAATTATCCATTGCCCCTCCCTCAATCTATAGAAGTGAAACCTATAATTACTATTGTGGTATATCAAAGGAAAGACATAGTGACATCAAATGTCAGCACATTGGTGCAAAATCTTTTGGTATAAGTAGTTTCAATAGTTTAGAAAGATGGGACACCAGTCCAAATTGGTCAAGAAGCTAGTGCTGCACTTACAACACAAGAACAAGGTGAAACATAGATCATAGAAAAGGAGAAGGATAGGACTAAAGATTTAGTCTTGACTACAAAACCAAAGGAACAAATAGAAATTTAGACACTAGTTACCCCACCATATACTACTACTCCTATTCCTAGTCAAGCACTTTATAGGCCAAGTGTAGAAGCTACTTCATTACAGTCATCAGGCCTAGTCCTAATACATATAAGGTTGATATAACTCCCAATGTCTTTCATCAATCACCATGGAGAAAATAAGCATATTGCAAGAGGCTCTAGCTAGAAAGAAACATGAAGAATTTCTCAGAAGGGAGCATAGGAAGAAATAAGAACTAAATGGAATCAAAGACATATTTCTTGATGTATTATGCCTACCTACACCTAATGAAGAAAAGCCGATAATTGAGCAGTTGGAAAACATTGTGGAAAAGATAAATGAAGAAGACCTAGACACAAATGTACAATTGCTAGAATGGTCTGAGCAAAAATTTCAAGAAAAGGTAAATGAAAAGATATCTACTGCAATTGCTCTATGTCAAGTTGAGTTAGCAACCAAAATTGATGGTATGAATATGGTGCTAGAGAACATTTTTTCTCTTTACACCAAGTTTTGTGATTTAACTCTATTCACACAAGTGCAGAGGCACATTGACTTCCAAGAGAGAGATTTGAAGTCAATAGGTAGAATTATACAACAATCTCCTGGTCAAAGTCAGTCTCATTTTAAAAAATTTCTATCAGCACAATGTTAGTTAGCAACATTACAAGCTCAAGATGCTGACATTTAGCCTACATTGATCAATATCTAGTCTATGTTGACCCCTCACATGGAGGTGTTGCACAAGGAACTAGCCTTTGCAGAAACATTGATGAAGAAAGATCCCAATCTTTCTACTCATGAAGGCCTAGTTAACCTTGCTACTGAATTTGATATTCAAATCAAATCTTTAGAGGTAGTGTGTGACAACTAGGATACAACACTAAAGATTATAATGGAGGTTCATAAATCATTCTTGGAAAAATACACTATTTGTGTACCACCCATGACATAAATGTCAAAAAGGGGAGAATGAATAAGTTTTGGGGTAGACCAAAGTAAGGGGGAGTTATTACAGAAATAGAAACAAAAAATTTACTCAGCATGAATATTTAGATTTAGAAAAGAATAGTGAACTTAGGGGGAGTTATTAAATTTTGAGGTATGACTTATATGTTACAAGTTTTGCAAAATTTTGAAATTTTGAAATTTTATATGTAAGTTCAATTTTGAATAGAGATAATATGAGTTATGCTCATAATTTAAGGTTATTTATGCATGACCAAATGTTTTTGCCACTCACATTAAAGGGGGAGATTGTTAATCTTAGATTGGTTTTGACACATGAGTGATAATACACTTAAGTTATTTACTAGATAGAACTTAGTTCATGCCGAACAAGTAAATTATGTCCAGCATAAGTTGTTAGATACTGTATGCCAAGTGAGAAAATAGTAAGTTTCGAGTCACTCAAGTGTTGAGTAGACAGTTAATGCCGAGTGATTTAGATGTCGAGTGATCAACAAATACTAAGTCATTTAGAGGTCGAGTTAAAATATTGATGATATAGTGGATGCCTAGCATCAAAGACTTCACTTGCTGAGTAAAATTTTTTTTTGACATAATTATTTGTAATGGCACAAACTTCTATGTAAACCATTTTTAAGCTGACTTAAGGACTATTTTGTGATTCTAGATGACAAGAACAAATCTATATTGAGGATCCCTATGCAATGCATGTAACCATTCAATTAAAGAGATAGGTTAAGAGGAAAAATGGATAAATCATGATTTTTAATTCATACCTAACCCTAAGTCACCTAGGTCTTCATAAGGAAGGAAAACCCTAAAACATTAAATGTGTGAAGAGAAGTTTGCATGTGCAAATAGAGCATTCATGGCGACTAAGGATTTTTCATAATCATCAAGTTATGAATAACAAAACCAGTTAGAGGAGAACAAAGGAAAGAAGTTAGAGGATAGAAGTGATACATTCGATCAAAGAGAATCAAAGATAAATAAAAAGAGGTAATATGTAATCTAGCTATAGAGTGTTGGCTGTAGGATCATTGTTAAGACATTCTAATAGGTGAAATAGTTAAAAAAATTAATGGACTAGTCCTACTAAAAATTGTTGAATGGGGTGCTTACATCATTATAAGTTTAAGTCCTTTAATCAAACACACTTCTAACAAGGTGTTGAAATCCTTTAATAGGGTAAGATCTAACAATATTGCAAGCCTTTAATAGGGTAGACCTTTCATAGGGTAGATCATAATTTATAATCAAACATTGTAGCCTTCATTGCATACACTTTAGAACTATAGTAGTGAAGATTTCTAGGTGCCATCCCCACTCTAGTTTTACCTTCTCATTGGAGGGTTTCTGGGTAACCAAATATCTTGTGTCATATATGTGTGGAATGTTTTTTTTTTTCATGCTATGGATGAGTATGTTTGATTTGGTATTTTAGTTTACATGAAAATTGTGAGATGGATGTGTGGTGAATGTTGTAAGGGTTAAATATTAGAAAGACTAATTCACCCCCACCACCTCACCCACCCTCTTAGAATTTACTTTCCCTATTTTATTTCTAGCGTGTTATCCACTCAAGGTAGGATTACATAGCCGAAAGCATAGGATGCTAACATTAGAGCTACCTTGCTCAACATCCAATCCATGTTGACCCCACACATGGAAGTGTTACACAAGGAACTAGACCTTTCTAAAACCTTGATGAAGAAAGATTCTCATCTTCCCACTCATGATGGCTTAGTTAACCTTGTTGCAAAGCCAAATATTCAGTATCAATCTCTAGAGGTAGTGTGTAATGATTGTGATGCATTATTAAAAGTTATAATGGACCCATTTGGAAGAGAGTGTTTTTTTCTCTACTAGGGTTTCTTGCTTCATGCAAGCTTGCAGTTTTCTTGTGTACAACTCTTTGTCTAAGCTTTCCTTCTACAGTCTCCAATTGTCACACCACATTTATTGCAAGACCTTTTAGGCTAGGATTTAATGGTCTTGACCAGTGGTGAACCTATTGTTTTTGGTGTTCACACGTCTATTTTGGATTGCCATGGTGCTGCCATAAACAAACACTCTCACAAGTTTGTCCCAAAGGTTCTTCACAAGGTCATCTTGATATTATCCATCCTTTACAAGAATTTGATGCTGCATGTGACTGGTTAGAACAACATACTTTGATAAGTTATTTTGTGGGTAGGACTCCTCCTAAAGCTATGCTTCAAGAATGGGTTAACAAGTGCTAGACTCCTCATGGAGTCTGCCTTGACACTATGCAAAACCTTACCAAAAGGTTTTTTTTTTCACATTATTGTATGTAGACATGGTCTTTAATTTTCCTTTCTTATTTTTCAAAAATGGTTGTGAGACTTCATAGTCTCTAATGATAAAAAGCTTAGGGTTCCTGTGTGGGTCAGGTTCCCAAGTTTACCATTGCCATGCTGGCCTTTCATTGAGTCCATTGCCAAAACCCTTGGTAAAGTTGTCATAGAGGAGCTTGAAATTTTTTTTAATGTTTACCAATAGAGATGTGTTTGTGTCAAGGTTGATTTTTCCAAGGATCTTAAGGATTTTGTGGAAATCCAAATTGGGGCTCAAACCTTCTCTTAGAAGGTGCTCTATTTGAACCTCCCAAACACCTATTATAGGTGCCAGTTCGTAGAACTCAAGATCAGGGATTGCCCTTTGGCTACACCTAGGGTTAAGCCTGTGCCTAAAGAAGTACCTACCAAGCTAGCTAAAGGGAAAAAAGAAGGGAAAAGCCAAGAATGGGTTATTGTTGGGTGCAAGGGCAAGGCTACCTTGAATCCCTTGCCCTCTAAATAGTCCTACACGATAGTCATTATGAGTCATTCTCTACACACAGGAGTGTCAATTCCTACTAGTGTAGGGACGCAAATGGTTTTCACAGCACCTATTTTGGGGGTTTCACTAGTTTCACACCCTGTTGGTACATAGGGGATTAAGGTAGCTGCCAAGGCTTCTACCTTAGCTATGGATCATACCCCTCTTGCTACTTCTTCCATATCACCACAAGTGATGTGACATTCTTGCAGTCCTCCTAGACATGTAGAGATACCATAGGTGAAATGAAAAGCTATAAGTTCAGAGGATTTTCCTTTCGACTTCCACTAAGTTTCTACCTTCTTATAGAATAGCTACTCCTCTCTTGAGGACAAGGATGATATGGAATAATTTTCATGAATTTTTTATCATGGAATGTTAGAGATCTCATAGACCTTGCTAGAAAGTATTATGTCTAGGATACCTATCATAGACTTGGTAACTTAGATTTTCTCTTTCTGCAAGAAGTTAAGATTTCTCTTTTCATGTTCTCTTCTGTGTCCCACATCATTTTGGCAGGATGGAGTTATGTTTTCCTCTTAGCACAAAGCTGGTCGAGGTGGTGTAGTTACTTTCTTGTCACCTTGTCTTTATTCTCCTATTATTTTGCACAATTTTTACCTCATGCATAGAATTATTTGGCTTTTTCTTTGCATTAAGAATCATTCTTTTGGAGTCATTAATGTTTATACTTCCAATGATGTTGTGGAAAAATCCTAGATGTGGGGTTAGCTAGCTGCCAACTTCCCTTGAGAAACTTGGGTTATGAGTGGTGACTTCAATATGGTCGAGGTAGCCTATGACAAAGATGACATTCTGCCCTTTTGTTGGACAAATGGGGAAAGGGAAGCCTAGTACTACATACACAATAAATTGGTCCTTTTCAATCCCAATATTAACTACCACCAGGATAGTGGGGTTTCATACACTTGGTCCAACTTTCAAGCTAGCTCTGACTGCATATTAAATCATCTTGATCGTACCATTATTATTGTGTAATATTTTTTCTCTTTTTTTGAGGATCAAGATTTACCTATCATTCCCCTACGAAATGTGATGTTATCTGACAACTATCCAATTTATTCTTTCATTTCATGGAAAATAGCTATCGTGAAAGTTGCCAAGTCTCAATTCTTTCTCAACATGTCTATGCTTATGCATGCTTCCACCATCACATATATTGTATGTGTCTAAAATTTGGAGCCATGTATGCATTCTAAAAAGGTATGGATCCAATGGTGGAATGATGCCATTTCTATAATTGCTCATTTTTTGAACATTTATGGATGCCAGTTGGCAGTTTTCAGAAAATGGTCATATGAAGTCAACACTCTTGCTCTCAAAAAAGCCTCTAAGGCTCTCATTCTTAATCCCTTTGATGTGAATTTGAATATTTAGTTGGCCAAAATTCACCATGACAAACAAGTTGTTGGTAACTATACCACTTGAGGAGCCCAAATCAAAGCCCAACTCCACTAGCTGGAGGTTGGTGATAAAGCTTTGAAGAAGTTCTTTCAGGCTCATCATGCCTGTCATACCAATGTTGGGATTAAAAAGATGAAACAAGGAACTACTCTTCTTTGCAGCCTCCTTGACATCCTACAAGCATTTATTCATCACTATGAGAATGTTTTTGCTTAATAGGGAAATTTGATTGCTTAGGAGGAAGCTCTCAGAAAGTGTATTTCTGTTACTCCAAGCCACCTAGCAGTAGAGCAATGTGCTTTCTATGAGCAACTTCTTTCCGTCTAAGACCTTAAAGAGGCAATCTACTTCATGCCTGATGAGAAATCCCCTGGGTGATGGGTTTCCCTATGAATTATACAAACACCTATGGGAGCATATAGGTCCTAATCTGCACAAAGTTTATCTTGAAGCCTACCATTCTAAAAGCTTAGGAGCCATTATAAACAAAGGAAATATCAATTTCATACCTAAAGTTGGTGATCTAGAGGACATTTGCAATTGGAGGCCTATTACCCTTTTGAATTTGTCTTATAAGATTATTTCCAAGGCACTCTCTCTCAAAATCTAGCACATGATGCCTTTAATTGTGCACCCTAAGAAAACTGGCTTTAGTAAGTCCAGATATATTCTTGACAAGATTATTTTTGTCTAGGAAGGCATGGAATGGGCTCGCAAGTCCAACTAGAAGGCCATATTTCTTAAGATTGATTTTGCTAAAGCTTATGATCGCATTGAATGGCCCTTTATTTTGGCTATGCTCCAAGCTCTAGGTTTTGGTCCTAATTTTTTATAGTCTGTGGAGATGCTCTTTGGCTATTCTAATGCTTGGATTACCATCAATAATTCACAATTAGAAGCCTTTGGCCTTTTTCACTCAACCAGGCAAGGTTTCCCTTTGGCTCCAGTGCTTTATGTCCTTGCTACTGAAGGTTTTGGCTATTTTCTAGCTTGTTCTATATCTTCTAGGCTAGTTCATGGCATTTCCTTTCCCGAATCATCTTTTGAGCTAGTCAATGGCTACTTTGTAAATGATTCCTTTCTCACTCTTCTTGAGGATGAAGAAAACAATATCAATCCTTTAAGTTTCTTGGACACCTTTTGCCAAGCCTCTAGCTCTACAATTCAATGGCATAAAATGCTCTGCTTCTAGCAATCATTTGTGCCAGCTCCACCTTGGCTCAGCTAGTTTCAATGGAAATGGGTTATGCATGGGGAGATTTTCTGCTATCTAGGCATTCCTTTTTCTTTCCAGGCTTCACCTATTGAACTTTGGAATGTTGTGCTTGGCAAGATCAACAAGAAACTTCATTATTGGATTATGAAACTGGTCTCCCTTGCTGTCAAATTCTAGATTTTCTCAAAGTTTCTTGTGGCTACTCATGTTTATTATTCTTCTTGTTCAATTCCCTCTAATGATTATTATTAGAAATTGGAAAGATTACTCAGGGGTTTTCTTTGGGCTTTTGGTTTGGATCCTCATGGGTTTGACAAAGTTGCTTGGGATTTTTGTTGTCTCCCAAAACAATATGGTGGTCTAGGCCTACTTCCCAATCAGAAACAAGGCCTTGCACTTTGTGCTAAATGGATTATTTGTGCTATCACTAGAAATGAAGCCTCGAAGATTTTGGTTTGACATTGCGTATGTTTAGGCTTTCCTATCAACATGCCTGCTTGGAAGGGGATTGGTTTCAAAACCAATCTCATCATGTGTGAGCTAGTGACCATACAAGGCTCATTTTTCATCAAGAGCATATGGAAAGCCTAGGAAGCTATTAAGCCTTGGCTTTGATAGGCTAGGGATGAGTCGTGCAATGGCCTCTCCTTGAATCAATAGAACATTTGGTGGTCTACCATGTTTATCATTTAGGGTACTCCCCTTGCCAAGACTCAAGGTGCTAGAGCTCTGTGTTTTTACAAACAGGGCATCAAAACTCCCAAGGACCTCTTCACAAGAGTTTCCAAAAGTTTTAGGCCCTCAAAATATATGCAAGTATAGTACCACCTTATCCATTCAAATTGATAGACTTTTGACCTATTGCTCTCTTCCATTCTAGTTCACTTAATTCACAAAGTGAATATTCAGTTTGTTTGGCCTTGGTAGCATGATTGGAAGTGGTATCCTACCACTCCATTTTCCAATTATAGGCCAAGTCTAGATATCGATGGCTTTCACTCCATCTTCTGATGGTGGACATGCTCAACCAAAGATGGCATTTTCAATTTTCTCTTTCTTAATGGAGAAAATGCTTTGATACCATTTGGAGTGCTATCGTAGAACCCAAGATTGCCCATTTTTCTTGGTCCCTTACCTTCTAAGGCCTTCCCTTGGGGTCTCAGCTCAAACATATTGGTGTTCTAGATCCCAAATGTCCTTTTTGAGGACTACTAGAGTCTTTCTTGGATATCTTCTAGTTTTGTAGGCGTGCCCAAAATTATTGGTAATGGATTCATGATTTTTTCAAACCATTCAATCTTGAACCCTTTTCTTGGCACATGATTCTCCTAGAATCCCTCAGAAATTTTCCTAGATTTGGCATACTTTTAGGATGGAAATTTTGTATACTTTTTTGAAAGATAGGAATGTTGTTCTCTTCACACAAATTTTTTTGGATATTAATATTGCAATGTACACTAAAGCATGCAATTGTAATAATGTAATTATGCAAATTCATGTGCAAGCTAACAAAGTTTCCCTTGAGGTAGCTCACCCATAAGAGCTGCTAAACCAGTACAAAAATGCCCCCTAGACTATTGCAAGAGTTTTTCATGATGCCTCAGCAAAAACCTTGATGCCTCATGGCTACCATTTTTGGCATCATTCCTCAGATCTCCACTCAAACACCCTACACTCCCAAGCTTCCCGCCACCACTCTCCTGGTGGAGAGGATGTGGATGGAGGTGCTACTCAACTTGCTCACCCCATGGTGATTCTAGTTGGTCCTTGACTCCTCCTCTTGATGCATGTTGGATGTCTTATGGGAAATGGCCTCGCCTAGATCTGGAAATTTCCTCTTCACAACCAGAGGTCAAAGATTTGAAGGGTGCCATTGATCCTCCTACTATTTCTACTGAAGATGGCTAGACTATTCCTAGTGCATCCCCTAATTTCAAAGATGATTAGGGCTTCCATGATAGAGATGAAACACCACCCTCAATTGGTACTACTTTGGCCACTTGAGATTGCCTTATATTTTTTTGTTGATGAATAGTGTTTAGTTCTAGTTGTGGCCATGTGTTTTTGCTACAGCTACAAGTGTGTGAACTCATTTGCAAGGTGATCTTGTATCCCTTGGCCCTTTTTTGTGAATTGTATTCTTAGTATATTTTTATTAATAGAAAAGGCCTATTCATCAAAAATTTATAATGGAGGTCCATAAAAAATTTTGGACGAAAATACTATCAGTTTCCCACCCATGACATAAGTGTCAAAAAGGGGGAGAGTGAGAAAAGGGGAGAGAGTGAGACAAGGGGAGAGAGAAAAGACAAAGAAAAGACAAAATTCAATAGAAATAGTGAACAATATTAGTATAACATATTTACTCAGAAGGAGTTATAAAAAGTCAAATATAGAAAGGAACACTTAACTTAGGGGGACTTATAAATTTGAAGAGGTATGACTATTGAGTCATCAATTTTGAAAAATTTTAAAGTTTTGAAATTTTGTATGGGAACCAAGTAAAGTATATTTATTGTTAGAGTTATCCTCATAAATAAGATGTATATGCACGAAAACATGTTTTTACCACTCATGTCAATGGGGGAGATTATTAATCTTAGATTGGTTTTGACAAATGAGTGACAACACACTTAGTCATTTCATAGTTTATGTTGAGTGATCAGAGAAAGCCAAGTAATTAGTGTGAGCTGAGTGATCAAAGCATGCAGAGAATTAGTTGTCAGATAGTACATGCTAAGTAATATACATAGAAAGTGTTGATCACCAGTATGTGTTGAGAGGATAATGAGTGATGAGTCACTCATGAGCTAAGTAAACAGAGTATGCCAAGTCATTCAAGTGACGAGTTACGACATTAAGATCTAGTGAATGCCAAGCATCACAGGCTTTAAGTTTTGAGTAAACAATTTTGGACATAGTTGTTTCTAATGGCACAAACACCCATGTAAATCATTTTTTGGATGACTTGAGGATTGCTTTATGATTCTAGAAGATATATTACAAATTCCAATGTAGCACATGCAACCAATCAAATTGAGGGATGAATTAAGCAAAAAAATAGATGAATGCAAATCATTGATTCTAACCTAACCCTAACCAAAATCTATTTAATTATGGAGAAAAACCCTATGAAGTTTGTAAGTATCATGAAAGCATTAAGGAGATGTAAGAATGGTGAGTTCTAAGTATAAAGATCATTTGTAATAGCTATGGAGGTTTGTAGAATCAGTTAGAGAGAATAGAGGAAAGTAGAGAAAGGATAGAGGAGATATATCTAAATAGAAGGATTAAGTTCACACAAGGAAAGAGAAGATCTGACATCTAGCAATATAGTGCTAATTGAAGGATCAATGTTGAAACATTTCAACCGATGAATCAGCTCAAATCTCCTAATAAAGTAGTCTTAATAGGCTTTTGCAAATCCTTTAAGGGTATGTGCAGGACCATGGTGTGCCAAAAAGTGGCAATCTGAAAAATTTGAAGTTATAAAATATCTCAAACCATTTCAAAATCTATTCCAAAATTTTTCCCACCCACCCTATTACTAAATGAAAAAAATTCATATCTTTATAAGGTCTACTATATCTTTTGATACCAAACCTATATGGTCAACTTTAAAAACATCCTAAAAATGTGCTTTTGGCTTTTTTTATGCGATATTTACTGCAAACATGTAGCTGGTGACTTTTTTTCACCAAAATTTGATGAAATGAAAAGGGTTTCTTAAGAATGTTCTTTTTTTTTTCCATAAATGTAAGGTTTGTCAAATTATGAGTTTAGTAAGTAATTATTACTTATTTTCTAATGGAGTTATGTATGAAGTGCTGACTAACACACTACTTGAAAAACAACTATAAATTTCAAATGGTACAACATTTTTTACATCCAAAAGATGCATCACATTCTGTGTTTCTTCTAATATAACGTAAAAAAATGAAACATTGAATTTTGCAAAGTTTTGAATTAGTTAAGGTGGTCAGACATGAGAGTTTTTTGTTTGAAAAATACTAGAGTCAAAAATTAATTATTTATTATTTATTTAGAATAAAAATACCCAAAAATATGTGTCACACTTAGGCATGAGTCTACTACTTATATCTAGAATATTATTATAAAATATTATCATTTTATTTTGATTTAGCTGGTCAAGCATACATCTACTTCTTATTTTTGTTATAAATTTTTTGTAATATTGCATTAAAATTCAAAATTTTGACTAATCAATTTTTATTTTGTTGAGATAAGTACTAGTAGTTTAGAAACTAGATTCAATTTTCTAGAAATTCTTTTCTGTCAACTTTTTGGTATAAAGTTAATAACAAGTAGAAAATTGCATATCAAGTTGACATAACCCTAATTATCTAATATTTTATTGCCACTTAAGAGCATAGTTTGGTTGACCATGATCCTGTACATACCCTTCACATGATTCTTACTTTATTTAAAATTAAAGTCCTTTAACCAAGCACTCTTTTAGCAAGGTGTTGAAATCCTTTGAAAGGGTGAGACCTAATAATCTTTGTAGGCCTTTAACAAGGTAGACCTTTCACCAAGTAGATCATAGTTTATGATCAAACTTATTGTAACCTTAATTGTCTACACTTTACAACTATAGTTTTGAATATTTATAGGTGTCATCCCCACCTAAGTTTTATCTTTGCATTGGAGGGTTTCTGGGTAACGAAATATCTTGTGTCATAGGTGTTATTTTCTTCATGCTATGGATAAAAATGTTTAGTTTTTTATTTTAGTTAACATGAAAATTGTGAGATGGATGTGTGCTGAACATTTTTATGGTTAAAGTATTAATTTCCTATAGATTAAGTTATCTCACTAGTACAAGAATCAATAAATCAAATCCAAGATTCATGTCTCCTAATACTGGAAAGGTCATATAGATATATATTTTAGAGATGGAGAGATAGTAGTGTTTGGATGATATTTATCACTATTTCTAGAGATTTAAATGAGATATAAAGATTGGGTAGTCATTAACTAAATATTGCATATAGGAGTACCAAAACACCCTATGACTGGATACAAAAAATTGAGAAACATATTAGTTCCTATTGTGTTATCTTTTGATTTATAATAGAATACTGAACCACACATGGAAGAGGGAGGGGAAAAATTGTAGATCTATAAATATAAAAATGTAAATGTATCTAATAAAATGAATATTAAATTAAAATGCTTGAATCTTACAAGCCACAATTGAGAGATGATGACTAACTCTACATTCAAACTGAAAACTAACAAATATGATATGTTTTTCTCAAAATTGACATGTCATACCATGATTACCAAAAAAAGTGGAGAATCAAATTTGAGATCAATTGTGGATTGATTTGTATTTAACATGAGTAGGATCGATACTCATACTTGGTTTAATGTTGACTAGTTTCAAGCATGGGATCATGGAGTGGAATAGAAGAAAGGTAGCATTTTTAAATTACATTGTTCATTTTCTCTGCTATACTTTGTATGGTATCATCTATTTTCATTGTAAAAGTTCTATAAATCTCAAATGTTAGTAATAGGTGGTCAACTGTGGACATGTCTTTTTCATAACCATGTAATGGTATTTTTGCAAGCTTCAAAAACTATTGTTCAAGAAGTTTTCCATTCATGATACAGTTAGCAACATTGTCATTATTCTTCATGATGCATTGTAGAGAAGGCTAGTATGAAAATGTGGTGTCTTTCGCACATGTGAGGTAGTTTACCACATTTGGTGCTAGCAGTTCTACTAATTAAGATGAGTGCTTGTAGCTGGTCCAAAGTAATTGGAATGGAGGAAGATATGCATTCTTTGGTTTTAATATTCTAGATAGCTCAAATTGCTATGACAAATTTAAGGAAGGCTATATTAGTTTGAACTACGTAGTTAAATTCTAGAGTAATTGTGAGATAGAAAGTTTAGTTAATCTTGATATTAGCCTATGTGCAATAGGAAGCTTAATTTTGTAGGGAAGCTTTTGGAGGTTCATCATTTAGCAGGTTGATAAATGCTGATCGAGTTGACTTTATAAAAGATGAACCAATTGGTCTACTTTGGATGACATTTTTTATGAGGAGAAGGGCTGTCCTTGATAAGGCTAGTATTTTTTTCAATGTTGTGAATGTTGTAACATGGTTATTTGAAAATGTCACTTGCAAAAAGATGCAAGTTATTAGGGGAAACACAGGCATAAGTTCAAAGCATGATATTAGGAAGAAATTACTTATTATTTATTGCAAGAAGCTTACCATAGTTGTGTCATATTTAATTTCTCTATCTTTAATATGAAGCTAAATTTCAAATCCCTATTGATAATGAGTCGAAACAAGAACAACCAATGTTTTGAAAGGGCATGGATTTGTTGACTATACTAGGCGAGAAATGGTAGTAATGGGCATGAGCTTACAGTGGTTGTAGAATTTTCTAATAGTTTGGATACATGTTTTTGAAGTGACTAGGAGATAATATTTAGCATCACCTCTTTCAAATTGTCCAATTTCTAAGATTATGAAATTTGAGAAGCATATACTTGAACCAGGAATGAGCTTGGGAAAGTGTGTTTCTATTTCTTTTTTGTGACATTGGTAGTGATTGTGATTTGGTCTAGTCATTCAAGGTCAAAATGAGAAATTTGTGCTTTTGATAAGCTGCCAAAATCATTTTCTAAGGCCAGTCCATAAGTGACAAGAATGTCACCTTCGAAGGCATGGGTAGAGAAGGATGTGTGAATTTCTATTATGGTTGATGGAGAAGTTGTGATGGCTTTTGCCTATATGCAATAAAGATGAGACATTTTAGCTAAAGTAGTCTTGGTAGAGCTATAAGGAGAAATAGAGAGTTGCAATATAATCTTTACCTTTTGTGGTCTTGTAGCTAAGAAATAACTTGAGTTGAAGATGTGGATAGGCTATTGAAAAACACATAACAAATTAAGTATTACAATTTAATATTATATAATCTTTGGAAGTCAGATACAAAATATTATTGAATGAAGAAAGAAGTTAAAAAAAATTGAATCTAGTTGATGGTACCTTGAGTTAGTGTTAGCCTATTTCTTATAGAGAAGGTTATTATTTGTTTTAAAAGGGGCTTGAGACAGGGGGGTAACTTTTTGTTGCTTCTTTGTGCTTGACTTTTCCTCATTAGCTAGGTAGTTGCCTTGATGTAGAGGCACTTGTGACCTATTCACGAAATGCATAACATAATTGAGTCTTAAGTGGGCATTATCAAGTAAGCACTAAATAAAGTATGTAATAGAAACAACAAAAGAATATGATAGAACCAACATTATATAATCACAATACCCTTGTCTTTCTACTTTTTTTTTCTTTTGATGCATCCATTGCGGCTTTGTCAGGAACCTTCCTTTATATCAGTGAAACATGTTTGGAAAATACAAACTACAAAGATTGTAGAGATGACAACTGTGTGGACTTTTAGGATTTTTGAATATGAGTAAACAATAAAGTTAGTTAAAAATATGTGAAGCATCTCTATAGTAGAATGTGAACTTTAAATTTTCTATAAGAAAATACAGTGTCTAAACAAGATCTAGCTTGCAACTAAAATATTTTTTGATTCAATTTCTTTATAAAGAATAGAGTAAATGAGGTTATGATCTATGAAATCAATATGCCATTGGCAAAAAAGAGTAGCATATTATAGTATATTATTGAGGCATGATGATGTAAATAGAAGAAGCATTAGAAAAAATAGTCTAAATCTACACATTTCTATAGAAGGTAGGAAATAGGTTGACTCATCAAAATGACTTCCAACACATGGACTATTTCAGATAAGATGAAGCATAAAATATGGGGAAGAAATAATGATATCATAATTCAATGCCAAGTAATTCAAATAAGCGATAAATGTGATGGTGAAAGAGTATAATAGAAAGTGTTGAGCATATTACAAACATGTATTGTTTAAAATTATTATTCATGGTATAAATTATTCCAAACAATAGAAAGAGTGATAAACATAATTTCTATATCTACAAAATTAGTAAGCCTTTGCAAAATATTAAAACAAAATAGGGAAATCATTTCATAAATGATGAAGGATATAGTTAAGGAAATAAACACATGAAACTACATAATATATGAGAAGGATAGAATCAAGCATCATTATATATCCTCTATTTGAGGTCTAAAAATACAGAAGCAAAGTTTGAGGGAAAGTTCAATGTTGTGTTATAGTTCCCCTTAACCAAATCATAATTATTTTGATAAATTGAGGACTGATGTTTAATAAGATGTTATCATTAGTGAATTCTATTAATTTTATCAAAATTGTATAACCATGAGGACTTGAAAACTTGCATTCAATTAAAACTATAGAAATGAAATTTTCATCTCATCTGACATAAGAAAGTGTAGTGACTAAGCGTCTAAAAACTAGAAGCCAAAAAATGAATAGAATACTATCGTATATTAGTTGGGCCTTATCCTAGATCTTAGTAGGAAGTCAACATTAAATAGTAGTGGTTTCCATAAATTAATCTATTATTAGAAAAAGGAATGAGGACTTAATTTTATATTAATAAAATATAAGGAAATGACTTGGCATAACATAATTAGACTGGGACAACGTTAGACAATATATATGATATAGTAGTGGTCAATTTTTCAAGCAGAGTAGTCATATTTTTTATCTCTATAGAGAAAAAAAATGTAGCTATACATAGAAGAATATTTTTCCTATTGTTTATTTATTTTGGTGAAATGTATTTTCAAGAAGAGGCCCACAACATATATGAGAAGTAAGATGGAAGATCAATACCTTCTGAGAAGAACTCCAAGGCTTTAGTGAATTTTCCTATTTTTAAGCTTATTTTTGTTGTTTGTGCTTAAGGGGAAGCCACAAGGATACTATCAAATGATCTAACAAGTATGCATCTAGTCGAGTGAATGTAGGAAGAGTTGGGTCAATGTTTTGTATCCATATCTAATCCAACCAAGTGCCAGCTTGTGTTTTTGGCACGTTCATGACTTGGGTTAGCTTATGGAATTGCATAAACTTGACAAGAGTGGATTGGGATTTTTTTTATTATAAAATGAAAATTTTAAATTCTTTGACAGCAAAGAGTTTCCAATTGGGTAGTAGTATGGTTCTGGTCTTCTCTGTTAGATCTAGTAGTTCTTTAATGGGTGAAACAGGAATGAGGTAGAGATTTGTGATGCACAAGGTATGTCAAACTTTTATTTTTTATTAGTGTAATTTTTTTGATAAAACATTTGAGGTGTCCATGAATTGATGATGATGTGTGTCAATTGGATTTGGTGTTTAAGGAATCAATATATCCATGAACTTTGTGCCTTATCTCTTGGACATAGAGCACATTTATTTGGAGCAAGTCATGATCGTGAGATATGTCTAATGCATGCAATAAGATGCTTCAAGTGTTTAAAGTACATAGTATGAAATAGTCTACTAATGTTGATGGAATACTATATTGAATTTTCCAATGGGTTAAAGTGTGTAAACATTGCATTTCTTCATCAACCTTTTTGCACATTTTGAAGTTTGTGTGCTGCAATTTGTGTATGAGATACTATTGGTGTAAATAGGTATTTAGTATTTACACTTTACTTAAGTTTACTTAGGTTAGTGCATTATTTTATTATTTCTCTTTATGAGACACTTAGGAGTTTGTGCATCTTCTATAGTTGTCATGTAGACAACATAAAGTACGCAACTCTAATTATGCACATGGTGTCTACACCAAAGAAGTTTGCATCATTCACTGAGTTGTCATGCAGACAACACAGTTTTTCGCACTCCTAATTTAGCACATGCTGTCTACAACACTAATGTGCGTGATTCACCTTTATAGGCTTATCCTCTCATCATCGCACTTACTTTCGTGCATAATGGAGGATAACCCATATCCGGTGGACATGTGCCTAGTTGTTGGACTTATCATGATACTGATTCTAAGGCATTCTAGATGCATCTCAGAGGCCTTTCTATTGAGGCACTCCTAGTGTACTTGTATATAGAATTGAATATTATACAATTATTCTAATCATACTCTAGTCTAATTTGTGCTTGTGTTTTGAGTTCTTTGGTCTTGGGGAAACTCTGCCCTAACGCAGATTCTTACATGGTATCAGAGTTGAGGGAGATACTCATCACATAGCTGTTGAAGATCTCGTTGCTTCATCTCTTTAAGGGATCCAATTCAGATCCGGAGCATCAGCTACAATTGGGAGCATCTAGAGTCGAAGTGGACCTCACCATTGCATCTGGAGCAAAGATTTAGTGAAGATTGACTATCAATTTGCCTATTTAAGGCTATAGTCAACTAGGAAGCAAATTTTTTTTTGCAAATCGAAACCCAAAGGCTCAATCTGCAAATCTGGGTATGGACTTTTTCGAATTGATTAATTTATTTTTGGATCTGATTAATTGTACAATTTTTTCTTTCTCTTTATTTTTTTGAAATATATTGTTGAAATTATTTTTTCCCCATTCGGGCATACAGAGAAACGCAGAGAAAATATTGTTTTCAACACGTAGGCTTGGTGCCTACACGCTGAATATTCAACAAGGAATATTTGTTCTTTATTGTGCAAAATTTTGCACTTTTTCCAATTTTGGCGACCATAGTTTTACCGGCGATGAAACACACTGCATATTCACATTAAACTTTGGTGCTTTTCTACAACACCGGCCGAACTTGCTCTTTCCACTGGCGACTTCAGTTACATGAGTGCTGGTAAGCTTTGTTTATATAAAGCACTGAGTTGCATCATTTAGCAGATGTGGGACTAATAACCAAAACTCTAACATCAAAAACAAACTCCAGTGTCGATATCTATAAAATTCGGCACTTGCTGCAAGATGTCCAATGGACAACGTTCAACGGACAACTGTACCTCCCACCTGACATGTCTACAGTATGTCAAACCAAATCTGTAGACACTTGGCATGATTTCATTAGTTCAACAAAATGTCTACCAAGTCAGCCTCAATCTATCTGCCACGTCACTCTGTGACACACAGACCATCCACGTTAGCTTCCAGTGCACAGACATGTCAGCATTATCATACCCTGACACTGAGACAACCACATTAGCTCTGATTAGTAGTACACATCAGATCTAGCCATAGATGTCTGTACAACCCATACAAGACATGACATTGCTAGTATAGGGTGACATCATCACAGGCCTACAAATTCGTTGACATTAGCAATTCAGTAGCCTAAAATTGACAGTCATCTGACCATCATTTTAGGGCATTTTTGAACTATTGAGATGGCTGTTTGGATGTCAAATTTAATACAGTGTTTTCCTATACAGACCCCTCTTCATTTGCATTTTTGATTTTGGAGCTCAACTTTGAACAACCATAAGTTGGTCATATAGACTCCAAATTAGGTGCAATTTTTTTTGATTTTGGGTAAATTTTTTTGAATTTTTTAGTGGTTCTATTTGTTTCTAGTTTTGGTGCATGGATTGGTCAGAAATCACAATTTTTTGCGACTGTACCTATCTAATCCTACTTTTTGCAACTTCAAACACATCGTACGGGCTCATTTGGACTCCTTTTCAAGTTTCATTTTTTTGAAAGTGTATTTTTTTCCTGTAGTTTTCATATCTGTAGTTAGATTGTAGTCTTATTTAGACAAAAGTATCACTTTTAGAGATAAGCCTTGTTTTGTATTGTAATGCTTCACAATTGAAGTAATTTTGAGCTACATTGTAATAGTCCAGATTTGAACTCTATACAAAGGTTGTAATCAGAAAAAATCAAAAAGCCCACTTTGTTTAATTTGGCAAAGTGGCCCATTGTAAATGCACTATATATAAAGTGCCAAAATCATTTATTTGGGGGGGGGGGGGATTTTTTGATTGAGTGAAAAGGGGGGGTGTGTATTGTGTATTGTGTCTCCTTTATCTTGTGTTCTTGCATTATGGGTTCATTTTCAAAGTTAACTCCACACAATTATTCTACTTGGAAAGAAAACATTACAAAACCATTGGTAGAAAAAGGTTTATGGCGTTATGTCACTGGTGCAGCCAAGAAACCTCCTACTGATGTTGATGAAGCTCGAAAAGAAGACTGGGAATCCAAACAAGAGATGGCCTTAGGAGCCTTGTTGAAAAATATCTCTGATCCTATCAAATTTCACATTAGGAAGTTTACAGATTCAATAGATGTTTGGAATAAACTAGAAGCTTTGTATGGGACAGTAGATGAAGACATGGCTTACACAATAGAGGATAAACTTCTCAAGTTGGATCCTAGAAATTTTGACACAATTAAAGACTATCTTACCCAAGTAGAAATGTATAGGACACAACTGAATGATTGTGGTGAACCCATTAAATATGGAAAGATGATTAAACACATCATGACTCATCTTCCATCTGAATATGCTCCTTTTGTTTCCATCTTTAATACACACAAATTAACAATGGGTAGTGCCTATGTTAATCCTTCATTCGAGAAATTCTCAAAACTGTTAATCCTAGAACATGACAATCTAGTGGGTATGGGAATCCTCAAGTCTTCCAAAACCAAAGCCTTGGTAGAAAATGAAGGTAATTCAAGTGGTAAAAACTCAAACAAGAAGTAGAAGCAATGGAAGGCCAAACCACAAGACGACACACAATAGTCCTCCTCAAAACAAAAATTTTCCATAAGTCAATCTTCTTCCACTCAATATTCTTCTTCACAACAAGGAAAGTCTTCTTCCAAGAACAATCAAAAGGGGGAAAATTCCAACAAGAAGGAGAACAAAACATGTTCTGACTGTAAGAAGAATGGACATGAAGAACATGAGTGCAAAGATAAGAAGATTGATGAATTGGTAAACATTATGAGGAAACACAAAATTGATGTTCCAAATACATACAATGACAAGGGTTGTTCAACCACTTCAAAGGGCAAGGGCCAAGCTTTAGTTGCAAGTAAAAACAATCCTGAGGAATGGGTTCTAGATTCTAGAGAATCTCATCACATGGGTGCTTCAAGGAAGCATTTTTATTCTTTAAAAACTTCAAATGTACCTTACATCTATGTGGGCAATGATAGTCAAATTAAAGTAGAAGGTAAAGGGAATGTTGAGTTAAAGAATGGTGTCTTCAAGGATGTACTTCATGTTCCTAGCGTTAGCACCAACCTTCTCTCCATCTATCAAATCACTCACTCTGGATGTGGAAACAAAGTAGAGTTCCTCCCCGACATAGTAGTGGTAAAGAATCTCAAAGATGATTCAATGGTGGTGATTGGAAAGGAAAACCATGAGACAAGACTTTATTCTTTCTCACATTTTGTGCCTAAGTCCATGTCTCTTGCCTTTTTGACTCATTCAAATACTCAAAGTAAACTATGGCATGAAAGATTTGGATGCCTTAATTATCACTACCTTCAACAATTAAGCAGCAAGGAAATGGTCATTGGTCTACCTCAAGTCTAGTTTTTAGAGGGAGTTTGTCTAGGTTGTGAAGCAGGTAAACATCCTGAAGAGAAATATGACAAGGGGAAGTCTTGGAAAGAAACTGTTGTTCTAGAATTGGTACATAGTGATGTAGCTAGCCCCTTTCTAGTACCTTCTTTTGGTAAGGTCCGCTATGTTCTCACATTTATTGATGACTTTTCAAGGTACACTTGGGTCTTTTTCCTTGGTCATAAGAGTGAAGTCTTTGATAACTTTATCACATTCAAAGCTCAAGTTGAGAAAAAATCTAGGAAAGCCATCAAGATACTAAGGATAGATAATGGCAGAGAATATGTCACTTCCAGACTTATAGACTATTGCACACATGAGGGGATAGATCTTCAACATTCAGTTGCATAAATGCCACAGCAGAATGGTGCAGCTGAAAGAAAGAATAGAACCCTTAAGGAAATGACTACTTGCATGCTTCAACACAAGTCTCTCGATCAAGTGTTTTGGGCTGAAGCCATGTGCTATGCCAACTACATTCAAAACAAAAGTCCACATAAGGCCTTAGATGGAATAACAACTTTTCAGGCATGGTGTGGAAGGAAACCAAGTGTTGAGCACTTCAAAGTTTTTGGTTCTCTAGCTTGGGTGAGGATACCTCCACAAAAGCATAAGGCATTAGAACCACAAAGAAAACCATGCATATTTTTTGGATATCCTGATCATCTCATTGCATATAAATTAATGGATCCAAAGACTCACTAAATCTTCTATAAGAGGAGTGTTCATTTTGAAGAGACATGTCCAAGTTTGGCTTCTTCATCTCCTCCTTCTTACTCCTATGTGGATAGTGATCATAATGATGAAAGTGACTCAAAAGATGAAATTCCTCTAACCTTGACTCATAGGACACCACCTTCACAGTTTCAACAAATAGTTGAGGACATTCCTTCATCTTCTTCCACTAAACCTCGGTGGGCACAACAAACTCTTGATGCAGCAAGTTAATTGGTGGGAAATCCTTCTGATACTTTGAGAACAAGGTCACAACACAAGTCATTTCCACATGCATACATAGGCATTTCTTCAGATCCATAGTCTTTTAAGGAAGCATCAAGAATTCTAGAATGGGATACAGCTATGGAGGAAGAATACAATTCATTGATGAAAAATAACACATGGGACTTAGTTCCCCTTCCTAAGGGAAGAAAAGTGGTTCAATGCAAGTGGATATATTGAACCAAATTTGTAATGGATGGAAGTATTGATAAAAATAAGGCTAGACTAGTTGCCAAAGGTTTCTCGCAAGTTCTAGGTATTGACTATATAGAGACTTTTGCACTAGTTGCCAAGATGAACTCCACTACTTGACACTAGCAATTGTTGCAGCTCAAGGATGGGTTGTACACCAGATGGATGTTAAGAGCACATTTTTAAATGGTGACCTTCATGGGATTCATTATGTAGTAGGTATAGGGCTTCAATTGATTGGATACACAGATTCAGACTATGCAGGAGACTTAGATTCTCAAAAGTCTACTTCAGGGTACACATTTCACCTTGGTTCTAGCCCTATTTGTTGGCAAAGTAAGAAGTAGAACAATGTTGCTCTTTCTTCCATAGAGGCTGAGTATCAAGGGGCTGTCAATGTAGCTACATAGGCTCTTTGGTTATAGCAGATCCTAGAGGAGTTTGGATTTGATCTACCTAAGCTGACAGTTATTCATTGTGACAATCAAAGTGCAATTGAAATCTCTAAACATCTAGTTCAGCATCAGCGGACAAAGAACATTAAGGTTCACATGCACTATATCAGAGAGCTTATACATGAGTAGTTCATTGCACTTTAGTACTTTTTTACAACAGAGTAGGTCGCTGATATTTTCACCAAATCCTTCATCGAGGTCAAGTATTCTCATTTAAAAGATCTCTTGGGGGTGCGCGATGTTGCAGATAGGGGAGTCCCTTGACTTCTCTCTTCTACTTCTTCTTCTAGGAGGGATTTTTTCCTCATGTGAGGTGATCTTCTCTCTCTCTCTCTCTCTCTCTCTCTCTCTCTCTCTTTCTCTATTGTACTTATCTCTCTTTTCGGAGGAGGGTTTTTCCCATGAGGTTTTCCCTCTTTCTCTTCTTTATGAGAGATTGCATTGCATCATTTTAGCATTGCTTTTGTACATGGGTACCTAACTTGGCCAATTAGCTGGGACCCATTATGCATTAGTGTGCTTAAGTGCATTCCCCTAAGTTGCACTTAAGGGGGGGTATTGGTGTGAATAGGTATTTACTATTTACACTTTACTTAAGTTTACTTAGGTTAGTGCATTATTTTATTATTTCTCTTTATGAGACACTTAGGAGTTTGTGCATCTTCTACAGTTGTCATGTAGACAACATAGAAGTACGCAACTCTAATTATGCACATGGTGTCTACACCACAGGAGTCTACATCATTCACTGAGTTGTCATGTAGACAACACAATTTTTTGCACTCCTAATTTAGCACATGTTGTCTACAACACTGATGTGTGTGATTCACCTTTATAGGCTTATCATCTCATCATTGCACTTACTTTCGTGCATAATGGAGGATAACCCATATTTGGTAGACATGTGCCTAGTTGTTGGAGTTATCATGATGCTGATTCTGAGGCATTCTAGATGCATCTCAGAGGCCTTTATATTGAGGCACTCCTAGTGTACTTGTATATAGAATTGAATACTATGTACAGTTATTCTGATCATACTCTGGTCTAATTTGTGCTTGTGTTTTGAGTTCTTTGGTCTTGGGGAATTCTGCCCTAATGAAAATTCTTATAGATATAGCAAATAAATATAATGTATAGGAGATAGGGTAGTGTAACAGAGGCCATGTTGGTGGACATTAAAAGGATCAAAAGAAATTGCATCCATTGCTAACCCCTGCACTCTATGAATAGTGCACACACATGCTAGGTAAAGTGGGAATTGCATTTGGGTAACTATTTTCGTGCTTGTTTTGACTCATTTGGCTATTATCATGATTGGTTTATAATGAAGAAAAGTAGAGTTTTTGTAAATCCTTGACATTTTTTTCACCATAATCTCCCAAGTGCAAGGTTAGTAAAATGAATCCATAGAACATCTTCCTCATTAGATGCATGCAATTAGCACCATTAACTAGACCATCTTGTGTGTCCAAGTTTCTAGAAATTAACTCAACTAAAAATCATTCTTTTAGGTAGATCATGTTGGGAAAGGAAGACTTATCAACTTGGTGACCAATTTTCTCAACTAGAGCACCCTTATCTATGCCTTCAAATACATAGATTTTAGTAGGTATGTAGTCAAGCATTCTCTTATTATGTTGTTCAATGACTGAATTTGTTTGAAATAAGCATTGCAATCTTGGATTAGTGGGAGCGGGCTTCAAGAATTTTCTATCCAAATAGGATATGTCTTCATTAGTTTGTTGATAAATTCTAGCATGATTTAAAATGGAGATGAATTGTATATTTGTTTGCCTAACTACAGTTTGAAGTTCCAAGCAAAGGACATTATTGAGCCAAAATGCATATGGAATGTTGTCATTAGTTATTTTTTCTTTTTCAAATATCCAAGAATCACATATGGATTAGGCTTGGTATAAGTCACCATATAATACAACGTCAATGTTACCAAAGGTTTTCATTTGCATATGATTGATTTGACAGAGCCTTCTCCCTATACTGTACAACATTTTATTTCCAATGAATGAGGCTTCATCAATAAGAATGATTTTCAACTATTCTAGTACTCTGCCAAGGTTTTCTAGTGTGTTTGAGTCTAGAGGTAGCATCCTAGAAGGGTTGCATGGAAGGTGAAAGATGGAATGTGCGGTTATCCCACTAGCATTAAATGTGCCTTTTCTTGTCGAAGCCACAATGAGGTCTTTTACTTTGAAGGTATCTCTATGTAATTGTTTGTCATATATCCAAACTATTTCTTTGAAGATGACTTTTGTGATGAAAGTTTTGCCAGTGCCAACTCTGCCTGTGAATAACAAAATCAATGGTTTATCAGGAAAACGTCACTACTTCATTAGCATGTCTTTTAGTATTGACTATTTCTCTCTATTTAATTTTCATCACAAATTGAAATATTCATCATTTCTACATGTAGGAATGGGTGTGTTATTTCTAAGAATTAAGATTTACAAGTGTCATTTAATGGTTTGGAATAATTTGCATGTTTGAAATCTAGCACTATGTCGTATTTTTCTGCTTCATTTCCTAACTGGTCTGGGCCAATGTCTATTCATAGGTAGTTGTCATGGCCATCCTCTAATGTGACTTGATCGATATCACTTCATTTGATATCAACATGTGGAGTAAACTATTTTCCAATTTTAAAAATGTGTTGTTTGTTTATGAAAATTTTTGGACCCCCTGTTTCGTATCCGTCCAACAAGGTTTGTTCATTTGTTTGGAAACAACATGTATAGAAATTTTTTTTCCCTAAAATAATTTCTAGGATTGATGTGAGGATTGTATTTTACATAGCGTATAATCAACAACTTTTCTTTTTAATGTGGTTGTGTTGAATTAGAAGAGTAGAATGATGTATATTCAACTAATAGTTAGCTTTCTAATCATTATGGATGTTGTGTGTATTTCTTGACCACAGAGGTTCACATGATTTTTTTCCGACTCATCTTTTTCTTATCCAATACCCTAGGCTATTTTGGCATTGAGATTCTATTCCTTAGATGTGCAATATTGATGAAAACAATTTTCCTTAAAATTCAAGTTAATGGCAGTGAGAGAACAATGTGGATGGCTTGGCAACTAGATATTTGTTGGTAGTTTAGCAATGCATTCCATAATGTTCATATGCATTGGGCCTTCTCATTGTAAGCATAATTACTTTTCTCTTGTAATTGATGAAATGCAAGAGATAGTGTTGTATCTTGCTTAGTCATGTACAAGCTACAATAAGATGCAACAACATATGTATCTAGTATGAATTTCATATCTATATTTGCATATCATAGTGGTGGCACTTATCTAGACAATGTGTTGATCCATACATCAGTTACATCTCTTGTATAGCATTTTGTTTCTAATTCCTTGAAGAATATCTTTTTCCCTATCTTTGAGCTCACCATTGGTAGCTAGCAAGAGCTGAAATATGGTTGTCTTCCTCATGGGAAGCAATGAAAAACTAAATTGACAACTAGAGGTTTTGTATTTTTTGCATGTTAATGCATGATGGTGTGTTTTTATTTTCATCAGAGTTTCATCTAGAAATGTGGAATCACATGAGACATATGTATCCACAAAATTCTCTATTTCATGGTCTTTACAATGGCCATACACAGGTGCATTTTATGACCATATTATGGCATTTACATGCTCATTTCCTCAATTTTTAAGCTCAATGATGAAAAAATAGATAGACATTTTGTTGAATAATTTAGGGTTTTCCAGCATCATCTTCTAAAATACATTGAGCCTATGGTTGAAGTAGTGATTGTATAGCACTAAGCTTTTTCTAATTTCAAATTCCAAGTCTTTATCTTTTGTGCTTTCATTTTGTCTACTCTATTGTAGAATATAGGGATATTGTAATGCTTTGCACAATGGCTCCCAAAAGTGTTTAGTAATAGTCAATGTTACGAAGAAATTTGGAGGCCCCAATTGCCTTATCATAGTGAATATATTTCTCTGAGTGTTCTCCAAATAGTCGGTAGATGTTTGAATGCTTTGAAGGGATATAAACCTTAAGGGGGGTCATAATATTTTCTCTAGATTAGCAAGATCACAGACATCTCTAGCACATAATTTTTTTCCTTTTAGTTCAAATTTTTGTATGCAAACCCATGACAATGAAGCTATTTGGCAAGTAATGATTTTTATACCTCTAAGGAAAATATTAGATATATGGGTTGCAAAGTCTCTATCCTTATGCATGAGCTCCCACTTTTCTATTTTTTGATAGCTAATTTTTTTAGTTATGTCCTCTAGTCATGCAAAACAATAGAAAGGTATAGGGTAATTCATTTCCTTCGAGTGGACATCTTGGAATATGCTAAGAAGCTTAAACCCTTTTGATGATGCAATATAAATAATAGTTATGTCTAGGTCTTTGATTGAATTAAGATCATTAAACCAATGTATGAGTGATTCAGTAATGTTCATCTTCAATGTTAGAGAAGGTTTCATCCATGTCTATTTCAATTTTAATTTCCACTTGGTTGCACTCTTTGTTTTTTACAAAAAGAACTTTGCAATCTTTTCTAGTTGAATTTTTTTCTTGTATGTGCAACAGAATGTTTGATAGGATTGTTAAAGCATTCATCACACAAGTGGGCCTAACAATACCTTGCACATATGTGTTGTCATATTGTAGCTTGTATTTTAACCACACTACTACTATTTTAGTTTGACCAATCTACCTAGGAAGAGCTACTTGGACCTTGTCAAAATCCATAGGCACATTAATGATTGTACTTCAAGCCATATTGTGCTCTTTTGTATCCTAGCTGTCTAATTTGTGAAAAATCAATATGAGGGGAGACAAATCTTTCTTCTAAAGTAATCAAGGAGCAAACAACATCAATATGGTTATTATACCTATTTTTCATGGAGCTGTGAAAGATGGGGTGGCCCACTAGAAATTTTTTTTCACTCATATCAACTGGGAGCAAAGAAAAAGTATGAATAAATGTTGAGTCAAATGTGTAAATGTCTTTTTTGAAATATAACATCTCTCACAAAGTACATGATTGTGTAGGAGTGTCCTGAAGACTTTTCAAGTACTAGTTAGTGCATTTTTTTATTATGTTATTTTCTAGATTTGAGTGGTATTCTTTTTTGGGATGACAACATGGTATTGTCTTATAGAATGGACAACTTCTTTACATTTGTGAGCATGAGTTTTTTTGTCCAATTATGGTTTTAATTCTATTGCCATCAACATTATTAGTGGATGTTTGGTATATTTCCATATTGTGTATTGATACTTTCAATTTTTGCAATGAATGTCTTGTATTCATATTTGTTGTAAATTGGTTGGGAAATTTTGTGTTTTTGACACATGTTTAGTAGGATTTTTTTGAATTATTTACTAGACATGTCTCAAGCATAACTTCAATTGGCATTGTTGGGCTACTATTCATGTCATCTAGTAATTGCTTAGTTGCTTAAAGTGGTTCAAAATGATAGTGTCCTTTGTTTGTTTTCAAGAAAATTAAGTTGACAAGATTTTGTGGATCTTCCATACAAGTATAGTTGCATCAAATGTGCGTGAAAGACATAATAAGAAAAATTTAGAACCCTCTATGCTAGTTTTAGTGTATGACTATGTGATCCTCGATATTAGTAACTTAAATTGGACAAGGTTGTTGTTATGCATTGTGGGAGGTTGTTGGAGGGTTTGAAAATATTGCAGTTTAAATTTGTCTCTCACTTTAAGTGCATTTATCAAAGATTGAGCTACAAAAGAGTGTAAAAATATTGCATTGAACCAGTTTTCAAGCGAGAAAGCTACAACAACAAACATTCTTTCACCACATGAAGTGGCAAATGTTAGAACTCAGTTAAGGCCAAGTATACTAAATGCATGCAAAGTTATGTACCATATGTTGGATACATAAAAATCTATGTTTGGGATTACTAGTTGCATTATTTGAACCTCAATGGGTGTGCCCACTCTTGAGAAAATAGGCTCATAGTGGCCAACCATTGGGTTAGCATCATGGAAAATTATCGATATAAGAAGATTAGATGGGACTTTGTTCAAAATTAAAATATGCATTTTTCTAGATTTAGGATCAAACACATATGGAGATGTTCAATCAATTGTATATAGAATATGTCACCCTAGAGGCCTAACTCACCATGCTTGTAGACCTATGTTGTGGAAACCCTAGAGCATATGTTTGTCTTGAATCCTATGTAAGTCATAAAGCATCGATGGGTGCAACTCAAGCTTGTAAGAAGTCAAAGCTTCAATAGAACCATTGTGAAGGTTGTGCATGAAGTGGTTGACAATCCCATTGCAAAGTTCATTGAGCATGTATTGACCATAAAGTAAAATATGGATGGTGTCAAACAAGAAATCACCAACTTTGAATTTAAATGTATCAATACAAAATAAATGTACTTTATCAAGGGCCTCATTAATTGATATTATGTTTGATTGGTCATGTGGTCTATATGCCTCTACTATAACTGGGTCATCAAGGGTGTATCCTATTTTGTGAGGGCTACTTGGGAAGATGTTTGCCTATTCATTGAAGATGCCAACTTAATTTGTAAATAGTTTTCCTTTTTTTAGTATCACTATGGAAGCCACATAGACAGATCAAGGAAATAGATGAACATAAGGAATATGATAACTTATAATGCACTAATGGTACCAATGGAATGGAATGGTCAAAAAATGCATACAATAATCTGGCAAGATAAGATAACAAATGATTACAAATATTTGAAAATATGAAAACATGCTTATTTGTTCCATATTGAGCATTGTAACACCTATACAATGAGGAAACTGTTAGCTTGGGACAAAAAATTCTAGATCATTAAAAAATCATAAAGTGGTAATTAATATATTTTTTTAATCAAGATCATTAGAACTATGAGAATATATAAGAAAATAGAAAGATATGTCCATCCAAATAGCTTTGGCTTGTATTCAAATTAATTGTATTTAACTCTATTTTTGTAGTAATAAATAGAAATGCCTCTAGAAAATAACTCAATTAATTGCATTACCATTTATTTTGTAGTAATAAATTAATTGTTAGGATAGTTAACAAAAAACAAAACTAAATAAAGCTAACTATATCACATAGGAGAATTTATTTGTACTCTTAAGGTTAACATACTTCTCATGGTGATTATGGTTGTGGTATTTAAAATGGCTGCAAAAAAGAGGGGAAAGTAAGCATTTTTTTTGGAAAGTAGAAATGAATATAATTTTATCATTGTAACATTGATTATATGAGAAAATAAAAATGTTTTGTCAAGAGAGAAGATAGTATGGTTCTCATGATCTTTTCTTTGGCTCCAACTTTGCATTGATGGCAATGGATATTATGTCAGAGAACCTTTTGGAGATGGTACTAGTAGAGAGCCATTTTAAAATGTGGTTGATGCTTTCATTGCTACTATAGTATGTGATTATAAAGTATTTTTAGAAAGAAATTTGGCATTTTTCTACCAAGGAATTTAAACAACTAAAAACGTGGTGGAGTGGGTATTTATTTTCATCTAAAGGATGTATTCTCTAAGTTAGGTTTAAATTAATATAACAAAACTAAAATATTTGGTGAAAGATGGATTCAGTCATTACAAGGATTAATCATTAAATATTCTTATACAAATAAATCACTGTCTGGAGAGCACTTCTAATTTTCTAGAATGAAATCTAAGGTAGATCAGTGATGAGAATTTTTTGACTGACATATTTGGACATTTATAAAAAGGTAAGGCATGACATAAACAAGGATAGTGTTAAGTAGTTTGAATTGTTTGATTTTACCATTTCACTTGTAAATTCTTTTTTTGTTTCAATACATTAGAAAAAGGTTTCTACTAACAACATTGACATGAGATTGTAATATTTGAATCATTGTTTTTTTACTGATGTCAAACCTCCTACTTTCTCATAAGACAACTACTTAGTTGATTTTAGTACTATCATTTATTTGATTGATGAGGAGGTTTTTATTAAATCAGATAACAAGAACACCTAGAGGAAAGGTTGAGTTATGATATGCATAAGTTGAAGACAAAAGGAGGTAAACTTATTTTACTATTTTTTGTTGAAGATATCATATTTGGAAGTAAAGATGGATTATGTAAAGCATTTACAAATGAAATGGAGAAAGCATTTGAGATGTCTATGTTTGGGAGGTCAAGTTCTTTGCTAGTTTGCAAGTATATTAGATGAAATGTGGTATATACATCATTCAATCAAAATATGTGAAGGAGATATTGAAAATTTGTGGACTAGAGGATTCAAAATCAATTAGCACACCTCTAGTGATAGGACACAAGTTGTCAAAGAATAATGATTTAGATGACATGAATCAAACACTATACAGGTCTATGATTGGAAAATTGCAATATGTAGTACATAAAAGGCTTCACATTGCATTATCTATTGGGATAGTTGCAAGATTATTTTCTAGTCTTAAGGAGAAACATTTGATGGTTGTTATAGAATAATGAGATATATGAAATGAAGATAAGATTATGTCTTTGGCATTGTTGGCAAAGAGGGAGATAGTGTGCCAATAAAAGGGAGAAATGTGAAATATCTACTTAGAGGGAGATAGAGTACCAATCAAAGGAAGAAACATGGAATATCTACTTAGAGAGAGAGTGTGTACTTGATGTTTACTATAGAGGGAGAAATGACTAGAAGAAATGCATCTACCTAGTATAAGGGAGATAATGTTGAGGGAGATATAAGAATAGTGTAGATATACCTAAATATCAGAAAAAGGAAGTGATCAAGAGGGGGTCATAAGGATGAGTTGATTATCTATTGATCAGAACAAAATTTTGTAGCCTATAGAGAGGATGAAAGTTGATGATAAAGGGAGAGATTTCAATACAAGGAATTATTTTCTTTTTGGTATTATTGTTGGTATGGTTTTCCATTAATGCCAAAGAGGGAGATTGTTGACATGAAATTGTAATGTTCCAATCATTGTTTTGTCACTGATGTCAAACTTGCTACTTCCTAGTAAGACAACTGCTTATTTTATTTGAGTACTATCATTTGTTTGATTGATGAGGAGGTTTTGATCAAGTAAGATAACAAGGATGCCTAGAGGAAAGGTTGAGTTATGATATGTAAAAGGAGTATAAAGATCAATTAAGACATTAATGACATAGTATATTGATTATCTACTTAAATGTAATGTCCTGTTTTAGGACATCTTTATGTTTTTCTCTTATCTGAATCCATTCTATAATATTTTCTAATTTTCTATCTAATTTACCTCCTTATTCTCCAAAGCTTTCATATATATTTCATATCTCCTCCTTTCCCATAGTTTATATATATATACTTTGTTATAAGAGTCACGTCCTTTCATTAATAATTATATTAATAATATTATTGTATTAATTAGTAAGGTTAGTTATATTATGTCATAAAGTATATTAATAATTATATTATTAACATATCAAATATATATTATATTATAATACATTTATTAATATAACACTTGTATTAAAATATATCATTAATATAAGTCTAATAACATATATTATTAATATAATTCTAATATCACTAATATATATATGTTATATATATGTATATATATACATAGTGATATCATTATCAATCATGTTAGGGCTATAAATATTATTAATCATATATATCATAGTATTGATATATATATATTATTTATATTCAATAGTATGTTATTTTAAATGTGTATATATATGTATGATAATATATAATAATTTATATTTTTAACTTATATACTTTATTAATCATTTTAATATTATAAACTTTATATATTGGACATATTTATTATTTAATTATATATGTCCAAAAATGGGGATATCATAGCCATCCCCTCTCAAATTTGCTTGTCCTCAAGAAAAATCTTTCACATACAAACTCCATAGATACAAACATATTTGTATACCAAAGTCCTAAAATATTTATGAAATATACATCTCAATGAATGAAAACACGATGTAGACAGATGAAGACAAGGAGAAAACACGATGCAAACACATAAGACACACATCATGCATTTCCTTAATTGTGAACCTGCAACCAAAAAAATCATTAGTACACATTATATATAAATCAATCCCCTGATAGGGTGTTTATGGTCTCAATCCATTTATTAATTTATCATTTTATAAATATGGGAGGAGGAACCATAATAGGGTGCCTTGTTATCCAACCAGTGGGCCTCACCGTTCTCCCTCATTATCGTTACCTCTCTCCGACCATTATTTCCAAGAAGGTGCCTTTGTATGATGTACCCTAAGATGTCCCATCATTGAGGCCTTACTCGGTACCCGTAGGCTTTATCTGGTACCTCGCATAATGTCCCCTAGTCCATTCCACCGTAGGCCTTATCTCGACTTGGAGAATCATGATCTTAAGGTGATTCTATCAACAATTTTCCCATAAGAAATCTTTTAAAGAATAATCTTTGAAATATCAGATAGTTAATCTTATCATTCAATTATAGGAGGAGAAACCATAATGGGGTGCCATGTTACCCAATCAATGGGCCTCACCATTCTCCCTCATTATTGTTATCTCTCTCCGACCATCATCTCCAAGATAGTGCCTTTGTATGATGTACCCTGAGATGTCCCATCACCGAGGCCTTACCCATTACCCGTAGGCTTTATCCAGTACCTTGCATGATATCCCCCAACCCATTCCACCGCAGGCCTTACCTTATCTTGGAAGATGATAACCCTTTAATCAGTTTAACAAAATTATTTGTGATAACAATTGAAAACTAATATCACTTAAAATTCAATATAAGAATTTGGAAACTTAATTCTAATCAATCATTACTTGAATGTAATCATCTTATCTGATAATAATTTAACTACAACCCTACCGTCTTAGTGGTTCAATGACTCCATTATAACTAATCAATTATAAGTATTGATAATAGATATTCAAATATTCAATATTTGTTAGAAGAAATAATCCTTTTTTTCCTACTTATAGGAAAATTTTGGCATAATAGTTATTGGCAAAAATGATTTGGAAACTAATTCCAATTAAGATTCAATATCCACATTGTAGAACTTAATCATAGAAAAAACATTATTGACTACTAATTATAAAAAGATATTGAATAATATACATCTATGCAATTATATCATTCCATTTAATGCTACTCTATAGAAACAAATAAGTAGGAGATGGATATTTACCTTTAATCATGTACCTCACTTACCTTTTTCATTTTTGATGCCACTAGGAGTATCTCTATTCATACTGATTGGATGATGTTCCTCGTGCTTTTACTCTCATTCATTGATAGTTACCTTTGGTAAAAGTCCATTTAGTATTTTTACTTACCTTTACCCGATTTGTATTATTACCTTTACCCATCTTTTTCATTATTTCCAGAAGCTGAAAGGTATATCTCATCAATATGATAGTCTTTTACATCATCAAATGCCATCTTGACTTAGCAAAACATATTTAGGTTTAGGGTTGCTTTTGTCTCCATTCAATATCGTTTATTGTTGATGTAAACGTTGGTGTTCATGCCATTTTAAATCAATGATAATCATGTTACTTTATGTTAATAGATATTTTTCCGATTTGCAAATGATCCAAATCATATCTTCAGATCCCTGTAAAATATGCTAGTTGTGAGTGGCCTTGAGCATTCATCGAACACAATTATGATCAAAACATTATTGGCCATATGTCTTGGCATATACAGTAACGATGCAATCATCATATCATTTGTAGACTACAATCCATATCATCAATATTGACAGAGGGTCGAGGTAGGGGTTCGGCAGCACCCTCATGCTTCCACGAGATCGGAATACGGATTCTTTGTTGAACTCTAATCTTCCTCTATCCAAATAAATTTCATATCGATGGGGAGCCTGATGCTGATCCTTCCCATTCATTCTATCAGTGCATCCATTGAACTTAGTTGTGTGAAGCCCTACTTCCACATCGGTTCATTATAAATTTGACTCTTAGCAATGTGTATTTGATACCATTCCGCAACTAGTATGTGAGATACTCATGTACCCTATGGAGATAATGTTTCCTTGTCTTCATTTATACACTATGTTAGTATTTTATTTGATTGACATCATCAGATCAATGCTCATGGTGATTGTGAATGATATCGTAATCAATGTAGGTTTTCAACATTTTTTCTCTCAATATCCTTTTTCTCGTCATTCCAATGTCCAAGAATACATAGTCGCACATCTTCCTGTGATGAATTCCTCATATACTGCTACCAATCACGTGAATGTTGTGTATAATGCAATAGCATCCATTTTCCACATTTTGTGTCCTCATTACATTAACTCTCTTGCGTAAATATTGTGTGAAGAAATCTATTCACATGCTCTTACTAAAGGCAACACTACGTCTGGTGCTCCCTAGTTGTAACTGAATAGCCCAAGTTTAGTACTCTACTTCTAATATCAATGTGAAATTTGAAGTACTTGTACCTCCTTATTGGAACTATGCTTTGGTCAACGTAATTCAATCTTTGTAATGTTATTCAGGTCTCTTTAAATATGTTTCAGCATTTGTAAGTTTGTTTGAATCTTTGTAGATGTACTTGCTTTCATGCTTGTCTTAATTCTTTCGAGCTCTGTCCTCATTCCACATTTGCACTTGCGAGTGTAACATTTACTATCGTTGTTCTTCGTACTTGCTGTGACTTTCACCAATGGAATGTCGTCACTTTCTATTAATGGTGATGAGGAATCCCATTTATTTGGCTTTTGCATACTACTCGTCTCAAGTGACAGATATCATGTATCACTTTGAAGCTTCAGTGTCAGAATTAGGGCAATTATCAAATCCAAATTTCATGGAACATATATCAAATGTGCAGACATTCTTCTTATTATCAATTGTTCGTTGGTCTCTTGACTGGTTCTACAGATAAATAATTTCATAGATGTTTCTTCCATTCTTCTCTCATGCTTCCTGTTGACAATCTATAGTTTACCATATACTTTCTAGTGTTTTTTTTTAATTAATTTTTTCCCACAGGCTGGCAGGAAAGATGCTCTGATACCACTTGTAATGTCCCATTTTAAGACATCTTTAGGTTTGTCTCTTATCTAAATCTATTCTATAATATTTTCTAATTTTCTATCTGATTTACCTCCTTATTCTCCAAAGCTTTCATATATAATTCATATCTCCTCCTTTCCCATAGTTTATTCGATATATATATATATATATACTTTGTTATAAGAGTCACATCCTTTCATTAATAATTATATTAATAATATTATTGTATTAATTAGTAAGGTTAGTCATATTATGTCATAAAGTATATTAATAATTATATTATTAACATATCAAATATATATTATATTATAATATATTTATTAATATAGCACTTGTATTAAAATATATCATTAATATAAGTCTAATAACACACACACACACACACACACACACACACACACACACACATAGTGATATCGTTATCAATCATGTTAGTGCTATAAATATTATTAATCATATACATCATAGTATTGATATATATATTATTTATATTCAATAGTATGTTATTTTAAATGTGTATATATATGTATGATAATATATAATAATTTATATTTTTAACTTATATACTTTATTAATCATTTTAATATTATAAACTTTATATATTGGACCTATTTATTATTTAATTATATATGTCCAAAAATGGGGATATCACATTAAAGCTGTAAAGGATGGATACACTGATTAAGTCTAGAAGAAGAAGTAAGAAGAATTGAGTCTATCAAGCTTGACCAAGTGGAGAGTAGCTGCTAAGAAAAGTTAGTGCAAGCTGAGCAGAAAATCAGTTGGACCTAAGAAAAGTGAAGTTTCAGTGTATGTTGAGTGAACTTAGTGTAAGTCAAGTAAAGTTTAGTTGATGTCAAGCACCAGTAAACTTTAGTCTTTTCTAAGTTATCTTGTGGCTAACAATTAGAAGAACAATATGAAAGCCGAGTGACAACATATTGATGCTAAGTTCCTATATTCATGTTAAATCATAGATTTGACAAATCTAAGCTGACTTTTTTTTTTTTTGAATTATGTGAAGTGTGTGGAAGATAACTATGATGAGCCAGTGGCATAGATTTTAAGGTAAACCATTTTGGGGTGATATTCAAAGAGGATTGAGGGAAAAGTTTATAGAAGAACCAAATGGAAAAGTTGGTAGATTCATTGAATCCTACCTAATCCTACCCATCCCTAAAATGGATGATTGAGGTTAAATGACAAAAGATCTTAAATCTCTATTGATAGAGAGAGATGACCAAAATAAAATATTGTCATGTGTGAGAACCTAAGACAAGGAGTCTAGGATGTTGCTTCATTCAATAGTTAAATAGAAGAGACTGTTACTAACAAGAAACACAAGAAGGCTTAAGAGTATGAATGCTTGAAGGGTGAACAAGCTATTTGAGTTGAAGTGTGTTAAAGCCAAGTAGAATGGAGGATTGAAACAAAGATCTATAATGTACAAGTGAGTTGTAATTTGTTATCAGATCAAGCCTTACTATTACTTTCTAATCATTGTATCAGTCTAGGGTAGATCCTTTGGATTAAGGTTGGCCTAAGAATTATTTGTAAAGCCTTTACCTAGGTGACATTTGAAGTGAATAATCTGAAGTCTTCTAGCAAGGCTCACTTCTAACAGGGTGATTGAAATCCTCTAACCAGGTCACATTTAATAGTGTGTATTGTAACATTTAATAAGGTTGGTCTTTCACAAGGCATCACTTCAAAATAGTGAGAATTGGTAGCATGTTACTAGTTGTTTTTCTAAAATTGGGTTTCTATGTAAAATCCATGTGTCAAATATGTTATTGAATCTATTATGTTGCATGTTTATATTTCTGCAATGATGTTTTGACCTAGGACAATACCCTACAAAGTTTTAGCATTATGTGATCTAATGGAGGTATGCATATTAAATTTTTATGGATATGGGCTTACTAAGCTATGAAATTTATTATTTGTACATCTGGACCTTGAATAATTGATTTACCCCCCTCTCAATTATTCTAAAGAATTCCAACAACAACATCAACATGGAAGGGATGAATTCTTTAGTGGAAGTCATAGTAGAATAAACCTCCATAGCATTTAATGATTTAATGTTGGAATGAATACAATTCTTAGTAGGAAGACATAGTCTTCTTTTCAAAATAGATTTTCAGAAAAAAGTGTTGATAAGTGATTATTAAGTGTTGGTAAGTGATTAATAATATTTGTTCAATTTGGTAAATGTAGTTCAATTTGGTGTTGACTATAATAGAGTCATCTCATCTTCAAATTCCTCTTTAGGCTCTTCTTCTTCATCAATGCTAGAGTTAGTTTTGATGGAACTATGGACTATATTGTATTAAGTAATTGTCTCCTTGGAAAGTACTGGAGCACTACACCCCCAACAAAAGGGGAAGTCCCTAATGGCTGAGGGTTTTCCCTTAGCATTTTGGCTCTTAGTTTTCTTGGCCACCTCTAGATATTTGATTAGTTGAACTATTTTTTTTCTCTTTTAAGTTATAGGGATTTGATAACTTGTGCAAGCAATTTATTGTCCAACATTGGTTCTACATACACTTTTTTCTTTTTAGGGGAGGTTTGTTTGGGTGATCTTGCTTCAACATACCAGTTGCATGACTGGGTAGGGATCCTTCTATGTCTTTTTGTTCTCATGTCATGGTTTGCTACATGAAATATGCATGCTAGTGACATTAGCAAAAGAAGGAAGCTTATTCTTGATCCTAATATTGGAATGCTTGCTTATAAATTTTCCTACCATGTGAAGAAAGAATGTACAATCATTAGTATAAAGAAGAATATCAATGAGGGAACACTAAGTGCACTGCATGCATACCTATATAGAAAAATAGAGAGAAAAGATATTTTAGAATGAATGAAAGGTGCACTTCTAAGTGTATATGCACACTTCTTGTAGAATACTCATAGCAACAGAATGTTGATAGAACATCTCATTTGATCAAAAATTTCTATCGTAACTTGAATTGAAATTCATCATTTTTAGCATTTGTGTATGTTAATTCATAGTTGATATATAAGAGAATGTCTTTAGCTTCTATTGAAGTTTTTTATTCATTGAATGGGTTGGTGGCTAATCATTTTTTGTTCATAATCCCAGCTTGTTCTTGGTGGCAAAACTAAATGAAGATAAGCATAAGTTATAGCTCTGTGGAGTGATTTTTAAACATAGAAAAGCTTTCTTGTGATATGGATAAAATTAGTTGGACAAGGAACATTTTTTCCTAGTACCTTTGTCATAGATGATATTAATATGTCTTTAAAAAAATAGAAGTACATCTTTGAGATTAAGTTTTTCCAATTTGTAAAAGGAAACAAGGTCAATTAACTTAAATGTATTTAAACTTAATGTAAATTGGAATGATTTCTCCTAGTGTTCGCTCTTTTAAAGGTAGCAAAACATCTTTTTGGTTGTTGTGGTACCATTTATCATGGTATAGATTAAAAAGGTATGATTCAATAAAGTTTAACCCTTAGAGAGATCCTGATGAGTTGGTTCTCTTTACTCATAAAAATTTCCAAAAAATTCTAATGTAAACATGGACTTTGCCATATTATAGCACACCTAAGAACAAGTGTATGCTTGTACGCTCTTTCTAATAATACACAAGTTTGTGTATGGAAGAAATAGTCATTGCTTTCTAGTAGGACCTAATAAATCATTATATATCCAAAATAAGAAGTAATTGGTGAAGAATATGAAATTTAGTTAATGTAACTAGTCCTATACTTTTAGATATGGGAGACCCCGAATTAAGTTTAAACACTACTATTGTTGAACCTGGGGGAAATCAACAGAGTTGGAATAAGTGTTTAATTCCAATCGTTCAGAAATATACAAAAGTATGCAACTTGAACCTTACTTCGAAGTGATGAAAATGGGATTATTATAATAGAAAATATTCATTTAAACAAATTGTAGAACATCCTAAAGACCAAGAAAATTATTTTTAAAAAAATCTAAATGTAAAACAAGCGTAACATGAATGGTGTTGCAATATGCATGGAGATGTTTTGCATATTAAAAATGAATTGAAAGTGAAAAAGCTAAATGAAACAATAGGATTCAAAATGCCATCTGTACAATTTTGTATCTTAACATATTGAAAGCTTATGAACAATTTGGCATTAAATGAGAGCAATTAGATGGTCATGTTAGAGAAGTAAGAATTTATAAGCATATCTAGAATGAATAGCAATATCATATGAAAAGTAGGGTCATTAGTTCATGCAACAGGGAAACAAATGAAGCAAATTGGTCTAGGGAGGAATAGGATCAGAAAAATCAAATGCTGAGAAGGTTAAAATCGCATTATCTCAAACCTCTTGTGAGGCATTAACACTTGCATTTTTAAGTTCTCAAAACTAGGAGAGATATGGGTTGGAAAATATTAAATAGAGTATGAGAACATCCAAGAGAAGTAGAGATGTCCAAAATACAAATTTTATGTAGGTAGTGGTTAAATCAATGACATGGAAAAATGCATCATAGGGGAAGATCCTAAGAGATGATTTTACATATTTAAAGAGAGAAGAAATGGTTTCTTTTACATTCTCTCTTCTTGGGGATGTTGCGACCAGATAATGAGGATTCAGCTGCCATAACCATCTGATTTCAGAGACAAAAATTGTAAAAACAAAGCTACTCTATGACCACACCAATTTGGATGTGTATCTAGTTTGCACAAGGTTACATTTCAAGAAATGATTTTGGGGCCAATCGAAGAATGTGATGGAACCTTGAAAAGCTAATATTAAGAGGTTAAATAAAACAAAAATAACTTAAATGATAATAAATAGATTAAATATATAGTAAGATTTATCTTTATGGAAAGTATAGAATTAAGATTCTTACATAAATTAAATATTTATTTAATCAATAATGGAAGAGGTTAAATAATTAACTAAATAATGTATTTCATTTAATTTATAGAAGACTAATTATGAAATTATTAAATAAATTAAAACATTTTATTAATTAAGAAAGGAAAATTCTCCATGATGTGTAACTTATAATTATGATAAAATAAATTTATATATCTTAATTGAAATTTCTTAGAATTCATTAAAAATTTTGTATTTCTTGTGGAAGTAGATTTCATGTTTGAAGTATATTTAATTTATTTTTAAAATGTTATAAATATTTTTGAATCAATTTTTCCACGAAACTAATTTGTCGATCCCACAAAATAGTTGCATGTTTTTATATTAAGGTAAGAATAATAAATAAATTAAAGATTATTTGCTAATTAATTTGATGCTAGTTCCTCTATCTAAAAACATCTATCTAAGAAATTTAATGTTTGACAAGATACATTTATCAAGATGTATCTCAAATTATGTAAGAATTTTAAATGTACATAAAATATTTCACATTCAAGTTTATCTCAAAAATTGAATGTCTGATAAGATATATTTATCATGATGTATCTCAAATATATGTCAAAGTGGCGACCTTTGGCAATGCCAATGCTGATGGCGAGGGACAATGCAACTCTTCCATGCAGCTGCTCGATTCGAGCATATCCCCTTCTACATCCAGCATTAAATATTTTAAAATGTCTGAGATGAGTGGTAATGGCAAGACTATTGAGCAAGTTCCAGGTATTTCATTTTCGACAGTAGCTAAATCTACTCCAAGTAATGGCATTAGTAACCTAGTCTCCCATAGCAGCGATCGTCCTAAGTCTTTTTCTGAGGTTGTGGGTCTATCATCAGTCATTAATGATAGAGAAAGGTTTGAGTTTGCAAGTGTGGGTAACAATGCTGTCTCCAAATTTGGTAAGACCCCTTTGGCTTCTTTGTCTCCTTTTGCCATTGTTCCTAATCTTGAAATATTGGAAGAAATTGTTAAGGAAAAAAATAGATTAAGAGATACTGCAATTTTTTTCTTAGCTATTGAAATTGATAAATTTCCACCAAGGAAATTTATGGATGACTGGTTCCATCATTACTGGAATAACAAACTTGGGTTGCATATTTCGTTTTGTAGGCAAATACAAAAGGGTTTATATGTGATTTTCTTTGTGAACCATGATGCTCAAACAGAGGTTCTTAAAAAACAATATTGGAATGTGGGCTCAACATATTTTAGGGCTATTGCTTGGTCACCTGAAGCCATCCATGAAGAGGTTCTCACAGTTTCGGCTCCTAGATGGATTCTGGTTAAAAACATTCCCCCTTTTTTATGGCAATTTTTGCCGCATTTGCTTGAGCCTTTTGGTAAGATTATTCGAATGGATGAAATTATGAGACTTGTCCCACATATGGATGCTAGGGTCCTTATCTCTCTCTTTCTTGGCAAGGACCTTCCTTCCAATATTTCAATTAACATCCTTAATCATGCTTATATCTGTCCTATAGAGATTTTGGGGGGGTTGAATGCCTATTTTCTTTGCTGCAAAGAAGGCCACCTCCATAAGGATTGTCTAGTCATTAGGAAAAAACTTAATCCCTCCAATGATTCTACTAAAAACATGGATAATCCTCCTATTGCTAGTAATCCTCCCCTTGAGAATGATCTCTATCATTCAACCCATGCTTCTTCTTCATCCCCGTCACCCCCCATCGAAACCCCTATCCCCACTAATGTTCTGACTAATGTAGGCCCTATCATTGTTAAGCCTGAGATTGTTTCTACTACTATTGTGCCTGACCCTATCTCTGCTATTTCTATTCGGCCTGAGAATGCTTTGTGTGATACCACTCATACATCTGGAGGTCTCCAGGTTCTCCCTAGTCTTGATTTAGCCATTGATCTTAATACAGATGATGGTTTTAATATTGTTCAGGATAAGAAAAAAAGAAGAATGGAAAATAGTGTCTCTATGCCTAAAAATTATGGCCCCAACAATAGTAATACTCAACATGGTAGATTGTTAACTCGTCCTACTTTGACTATTGCTAATACTATCAATCAAAATGTTGATATCATTTGTAAGCCCCAAACTAGTGAGTACTCTCAAAAATTTGCCCAAAAAATCTTTCAAGAAATTGGGGACGATTATGAATTTGAAATTATTTTGGCTGCCCCCCTTCCCCCGAAGTCTAATAATGGGTAGTGCATGGATGTGGATTCTTTAGTGGATTTTGAAGATGATGTTAACACCAACTCTCCTACTGCTAGGCGAAGAGGAAGACCACCTGGTTCAAAAAATAAGCCATCTGTGCCGAAACCAGTGGAGTCCTCAAATAATTTTTTGGCCCTTACTAACCAAGAAGGTATTGCGTGCTTTGCCTCTAACATTTTTTCTCAATGAATTTCCTATCTTGGAATGTGAGGGGTTTAGAGTCCCCTGATAGAAAGTTTTTTATCAAGCAATTGCTAAATTCTCTGCAGTCTATAGACTTCTTTATGGTGCAGGAAATTAAGTCTGTGGGATTCACTTTGGATTCCAATCTCAATTTTATTTGGAAAGATGCTATTAATTTTTGCACTAACCATGAGAGAGGTAGAGGAGGAATTGTCTTGTTTATTAGTAATAAATGGGAAAAACATATTACTAATAATGGATGTTCTCCTTGTTAGAGAATGGTGTGGGTTACTTTGCAATATGATGATAAGACCTTTGGGGTTTGTGCTATTATTGCTTCAAATGACCCTAAGGAAAGAATTGAGCTCTAGAAATGGCTTATAGACCTCCTAGATATGCCTTGGCATTTCAGTGGAGATTTCAACATGATTGAATCTCAGGATGACAAGTCAAGGGGCATTCCCTTTCATTGGAAGGATAATGAAAAATTCTATTGGAATAGATTTTTAAATTCTAACTATCTTTTAGATCCTATTGCTAGTAACATGAAAAAAAACCCTGGATTATGGCACACTTGGTGCAACATTCCGCAGGACAATGCTAGGATTTATTCTAGGCTTGACAGGTTTTATGCCAATAAGTATTTTTTCTCTTTTCTTCTAGACATCTCTGGAAATATTATTCAGGTTATTGCCACCACTTTGTTTGATCATCACCCTATTTTGTCTAAGGTTAATTTTAATAGTAGTCCACTTCAACACAAGTCAAGAAGTAGTAAATTCATCTTAAACACCAGTCTCCTCATGGATGAGGATGTTCTTGCTGCTGTGTAGATTATTAGAGGTATCAATAAAATTAACCTTCAGCACCTGTCCCATCTTGATAGATGGAAAAATAACCTTTTTTCATGGAGGATTTTTCTTCAAAACATTGGTAAAAAAAAGGCTAAGGATTACAAGTTTGTTGAAAAACAATTATCTTCTGAATTGTAAATAGCAGAGAACAACATCCAAAGAGATTCCTCCAATATAAATCTTCTCTCCTGGGTTATGGCTGCCAAAGACGCTCTTAGGAAGCATCAACAAGTTAGGATTCATGGAGCCAAGATCATATCTAAAGCCCACTGGCTCCAACATGGGGACATGGGTTCAAAATTTTTCTTCAATCTTCTTAAACATAAACATATTAAAGAGTCCATTGATAAACTCTCGATTGATAATCAAGACATTTCAAACCCTGAGATTATTATTCAGGATTTTGCTAATTATTTCAAGACTCTTTTTACTTCAGAGGACTCCTCTAAGGTTGAGTCTTTGAGAAATAAATGCAAAAATACATATTCCTAAAAAGTTGGACTCAGAGGATATTGTTGTGCTTGCTAAAGATATCTCTATTGAGGAGATTGAGGGAGCTATCAAGGCTCTCAATGATGATAAGGTCCTGGGCCCTAATGGTTTTCCTATTGAGTTCTATAAATCCAATATCAATTGGATTTGTAAGGATCTCCATGACTTATACTCTGAAGCTTTGTCTATTGGCTCCTTGGGATAGGATGTTAATAGAGGGATCATTAAGCTCCTCCCCAAGGATGGAGATAAGACCCTCATTAAGAATTGGAGGCCAATTACCCTTCTTAATGTGTAATATAAGATTTTGGCTAAAATTATGGCTCTTAGGTTAGTCAATATTCTTCCTAAATTTGTTAACTCTACCCAAACTGGTTTCATCAAGGGTAGATATATTCTCGAGAATCTCATAACTAGTTGGGAAACCATGGAGTGGTCTAAATGCTCACACCAAAATTCAGCCATGCTTCTTTTGAATTTTCAAAAGGCTTAGGACAGGGTTGAATGGAGTTTTATTCTTATGATGTTAGAGGCCTTCAGTTTCACTCCCTCCTTTTGTAATACTATGTAGGTGCTTCTTAGTGATGCTTCTGCTCAAGTTGAAGTTAAAGGTGTTCTCTCTGCTCCTTTTTCTATAGGGAGATCCATTAGAAAAGGGTGCCCTCTGGCACCTTCTCTTTTTGTGATTGCTTCGGAGGCTCTTTTCTATATTCTTAGAGATAATTCTTTATCTCCTGATGTCAAAGGTATCTATTTGCCTAATGATGAAGAGCTCATCAATTGCTAGTTTGCAGATGATACCTCGTTGTTCTTTGAGCTTTTAGAAAGTAATTTTAAGGCTTTGCATTATAAACTTAGTTTCTTTTGTTCTATTTCTGGGGCTAAAATATCTCAAGCCAAATCAGTTTGTTTGGGGTGGGATGTATAGCCCCTGGATTGGTTTTCTCAATACAATTTTCTATGGGGAGGCCCCAATAAGATCACTAGATATCTTGGTATCCCTTTCTCTGTGGAACCTGCCCTCAAGGACATGTGGTCTTGGGTTAAAGAGAAGATTGATAAGAAACTTAACAAATGGCACAATAGGGCATTATCTTTGGCAGACAGAATTCAAGTTTTCTAGAAGATGTTGTCCTCCTACACCATTTACTATTCCTCTGCATGGTTTTTTAACAATTATCAAATTTCTAAAATTCAGAAGTCCACCAAACAATTTCTTTGGTCTGATGGAAAGGGTAATAATAAAATTCATTCTGTTAAGTGGGCTCGGTGCCACACTGACAAGGCCCTTGGGGTACTTGGGCTGAAGGACTTAAGAATTTAGGGTATTGCCCTATCTTCCAAATGGATTTTTCAATCCATGGAGGGTGACTATCCTTGGAAAGTGTTAGTTAGAAATAACATCGAGAGGGGTGTGCCTAAGAAAGCCAAATCTTGGACTAATCTCCCCTTTTGCGACCTCATTATTGGTAACTTTCCCGTCATGGTCCAAGGTTCCACAGTTTTTAGATCTATTTGGAAGGCTTGAGACCATGTTAGAAAATTCATCACTAACAAGGATTTTCATTGTAATGATCAACTCTATGGTGAAAGATCAATTTGGTGGAATCTTCACCTAAATGGTAAACTTTTGGCCCTTACCCAAGGGTGTTCTGCTAGATTGTGGGATAAGAAAGGTATTAAACAGTTCACAGATCTCTTTGAGTAGAATCAAATCACTCCTTGGGATGAGCTTAAAAATAAATATGATATCCCTGATTCCCATAAAAGAAATTATAACATGATTGTGCAAGCTGTTAATGGTCTTCCCACTATATTCCATGTTGATTCTAAAAGGCACCTTAATTGTAAATGGCCTGGTGGAGCTGTTACGAATCTGCTTAAGGCCAAGAATATATATAGAATCCTTGATTGTAATACTGATATTATTGATCATGTCAATGTTGTTTGGTACTCTTCTTATGATGCTGATGTTTGGAAAAAATACTTTGATATCTTGTGGAAGAATTCTGTTGAGCCTAAAATTAGATGCTTCAGATGGTTAGTCATGTTGGACAAGTTCCCTATTAAGAGAGATTTTTCTAATTCTGATTTTTGTAATTTATGCAAAGTTCCTGAAACTAGTAGACATATTCTTTTAGATTGTACTTTTGCTAAAGAAATATGGAGAATGTTTGGCATTGTTTATCCTATTGATGTTAATATTCTTGATATTATCACTAGTCATATTAATGGTCTTCCTAAAAATACCAATTTATTTTGGAATATATTGTCATCTAACATTCTCTGGCAGATCTAGAAGTGCAGGAACAAGGAAAGGTACCAAGGTAAGCCAAGGGATCTTACTGAATTTTTTTGAAAACTCACTTATTTTAAAATTTCTTTGTAGGTGCAGGCTACTATGCTGATCGAGCGGGACAAGATGAGAAGGTTCCTTCACGATGGGCATGTTTCTTTTTTCTACTATGAGTTGAATCATGGATACCAATGGCATAAAACCCTGGATGATCTGCAAGCTTTTGAGCATGCTTGCATTGGGCTAAATAGAGAAATCAGTAAGAAAGTGAATGCTAGAAAAGAAGATTTATTCAGGCTGATGCATATTCAACAACGTAAAAATGTCATTTGGATGGAGGGTCCCTTTGGTTGGACTACTTGGGTGGTCAATTACTATGATGTTCTTAGTTAGTTAGTCCTTCTCCTCTTTTTGTTATGTGGTATAGCTGAGTCTGTTCTTCCTTTGTGAGGCTTGGCTTCCTTGTTGATTTTTGTGGTAGCACTTTGGTTGCTCTGTATTTTTTGAAACTCTTATATCTAATAGAAAAAAAAATTATTAATGAAATTAAAATGTACATAAAATATTTCACATCAACTTTATCTAAGAAATTGAATGTCTCATAAGATACATTTATCATGATGTATCTCAAATTATGTAAGAAATTGAAATGTACATTAAAAAAAACATGTCCAAGGAAAAGTAAAATGAAACACTAATTTTTAGTAGTCATATTAGAGTATAGTGCTACATGTAGTGCCAACATTGAAAATGTGAAGGGCAAACACAAATGAAATTTAGGGTTTCATCTTATTTAACAAAATTGATAAGAAAGCTAAATTCGAAAATTATTTGATCCACTCTAAGAAGTTATGCAATAGTAGGAAGAAAGTAAAAGTGGATACCTAAATCCCTAATTATGCCAAAGCCACTATTTTAGAGGAAGCAAGCTTGTCAAAAATATCTTTTCAACCTTAAAGGAGAATTACATTGTTTTTCAATATTGACAGAGTGTGAGAATTGCTACTTAGAAGGTGATGAAGTAAATTATTTTACCTTAAAATACATATGATTTGAGCACACAGGATATCACTTGATGATAGAAAGCAGGTGACGTTTTCTTCAATTGTGTCATCTTATAATATGTCTATATGATTTTTTTTTTGTTTGGCACAAAAATTCATATACCTAATTCTTTAAAAAGTCTAGACCTCATGTCACACAAGGAATGTATTCAAAACAAGTTCTATTCTCTACAAGTATAGAGTGTTTGGGAAATTGCAATACTAGAGGCGTAGATCTCTTGGTGAAATGACAATTGTCATGTTTAGAATTTTAACCTAATATTTGTACAGAAAAAAGAAAAGATGGCTAGTGAAAATAATGACCAATGAAAAAAGAGTATTGTTTATATATGAACTGAAATAATTTCATTAAATCTTTCAAACTATAGTTTGTAATGTTATAACTAAAAAAAGCACAATTTTCAATAAATGACCTAATACAATGAAAGAGGTTGAAAAATTTAGTCAAGACTAAATTTGACCTTTTCACACTTAATTGAAGTTACCAAAATAGTTGAATTAGTTGTCTCACCTTATGTAGTGTAAACATGCCCTCTCCTATACAAACACCTTGTTCATACACACTTGCCTCTTTAAACTTGTCAAGTAAGCTATAAATGTTATATGCTTGGAGGGATAGTGAGAAGTTATGTCCAACCATCTCACCTTTTCCTTTCCTACTTATGCAATAATTTGTTCCAATAATCACTGAGTAATCTAGCAAAATCTTAATACACGGGATTGACTTTATTCTTTTGTCCTTATTGTTTATGTCTTAGATTCTGGAAATTCTTACACGGTATAAGAGACAATCTGAGATATTTTCTTATCCTATATCCTTCAAATCTATGATCCTAGAAAGGTTTGGTTTTGAAATTATGTGTGGGTTTTGAATCTCTCAATGACCAGTTTTCTTTTAGGCCATGGTGGTGACTGTTTATCATGCCCGTGGCTATACAGCCACGATAATGCACTTCCTTTACATTGCTTTTTCTAACTTTTAAAAAAATTGACTAAGTGCTCTCCTTCGTATGGAAGTGCATTTTCGTGGCTGTATAGACGTTGCCGTTTATCGTGGTCTCTCACCAGAGAGGACCCACAATATCAGATCGATGAGCAACATCTCCGAGACAGTAGCTACCTATATAGCGCGTGTCAGGTATAATTGAAGTTTGAAAGGGACAGTCACAAGACCGGTTTAGAAAAGAATTTGTGACCCATCTGAAGATGGTAGAGATTGAAAAAATGTTGTGTTTATTCAAAATCCCAAAAGGATGACTACAAGTTGATAGCTGTAGAGGGGGATCCCATGCCTTATAAATCATCTCTTGTATGCTCCTCATAAATTGACTCTTATAACAGTACCATAGTTTGAAGGACGTCTTTTGGGAGTTTGAATATGTGATTATCATGTTGACAATGACAATGTACATGGACGACATATTTTCAAATGTGCAAATAGGCATCAATATTGAAGGACGTCTTTTGGGAGTTTGAATATGTGATTATCATACGGACAATGACAATGCACATGGACAAAATATTTTCAGCCAACGCAATCACATTCAGTTTTGATTTGAAATCTTCTTCAAATCCAATGTATCGAAGACATGGAAATTTAACATTTAAGGTTTGATTTTAAAGCTTCATAAAAGCTTTTTTTTTTTTTTATCTCAGTTTGTCTTGCAGACTATAATGTGTTACAATAGTAACGTGTTGTTCAGTGAAGTAGAATTTCTTTGGAACGCATACAATATATAATATGGGGGATTGATAGAGTTGATTGATTTTAGATTTAAACACTTCTCATTAAAATTATTATTTGCATCATCAATTTCATTGAGATTAAGTTTAAAAATTCAAAACGAGTAATAAGTTAAAAAGAGAAAATATTTCTATATTATTAAATTTGAAAATAAAAAATGTATAATTTCTAAATTTTGAAACAAATTTTTCCTTAAAATCTAATATCTTTTAAACACTAGGAAAACAATCATTTCTTTTGAAGTCACATTTTGAGTGATTATCTTTTAAAAATCATGAAACATCTTCTGAATCCTTCCTTCTTCTTTAATTCCTAAAAAACTCTCAGGTATTTGATTTTAATTGGAAATAAACTTTATTTTAGAAGAAAACCCAAAATATTCTCTTCACTAATTATCTCATTTTTAATTTATTTTTCCTAGGATTGATCAAGATCATTCATCCTACCAAGAATTCCTATTAAAAAAATCGCATTCCTTCTCATATTTCATTACTTTTTTGTCAAATCAAGGTAATGTTTCACATTTCAATGTTATCTACTTATCATGATTTTTGAAATCTATGAGTCTAGATATTGTTAGATTAACTCCAAGTGCCAATTAGAAACATTTCAATAAAGTGCAAAGAAGCAATAGAAACAATTAAGAATCACTTAGTTTTCTTTGACTTTAGTTTGATTCTTATTTCTATTATCATGCTTATATTTCTATTAATCATAGGCCTTCATGTTGATTATTAGTTCATACTATTAATAGTTTTGTGCTACCAATCTTTTATTTTATGTTGTACAAATTTTGGGGAAGGCTACAATACCAAGTGATCGTAGGGCACATATCATTGTCTTAAATATGTTATACAATTCCAGTTCCACATTAAAAAACATAGCAATAGAGAGAAACATCGATCCAAATACTACTAGAATGCCACCACTGAATAAAATACAAGTCACACCATAGATAACCATAACACACTAAAATCATCATGTAAGTCTTTACAAGTTGAAATAGATCAACTATAAACATCTTATAGTATACTAATACTATCCACAAATTTTGATCTTAAATACACCAAAAATAATAGATCAAATATCTCACCAAACATCACATAGACATTGTCTCAAATAGAAAAATATGCTGACATCAATGACAACACATATATGTATATTGGGGGATGACCTCGCAGCATGATGGTATCATCATGAGCCTCATTTCTATGAGGTCTAGTGTTCAAATCTTGGTGGCATGTTTTTGTTGTGATTTACGGTGGGGTTGTTAATGTCATGATTTTCCTCCCAACCATGTTTCTCAATGGTCAACCATTGGTGATGTTTGTCTGTGCCCATTGGTGATAAGGTGATTGGGTGGTTTAGGTAGTATAAATATAGGTGTATCTAGGAGGCGTCAAGGCCTTAATAGCCACATTCTCATAAGTAGTATAAATATAGGTGTATCTAGGAGGCATTAAGGCCTCGACAACCACATTCTCATTGGGGATGGGATCCCCCGTTAATGTGACCCCACTGGCTCAAAGCTATAATCAAAATCACTTTGAAAAAAAAAACACCATTCTCAAATAGAAAAATTTGTCGACATCAATTCTCAAATAGAAAAATATGTTGACATCAATGAAAACACATATATGCATACTAGGGGATGACCTCGTAGCATGACGGTATCGTCACGAACCTCCTTTCTATGAGGTCCAGTGTTTGAATCTTGGTGAGTTGCTTGTGTTGTGATTTACGATGGGGCTGCTAATGTCATGATTTTCCTCCCACTCATGTTTCTCATCAACAAACCATTGGTGATGCTCATTCATACACATTAGTGATAAGGTAATCAAGTGGTCTAGGCTATATAAATATAGGTGTATCTAGGAGGCATCGAGGCCTCAGTAGGCACATTCTTATAGGCAGTATAAATATAGGTATATCTAAGAGGCATCAAGGCCTTAACAACCACATTATTATCGAGCATGGGGTCCCCCCTTAATGTGACCCCACCGTTTCAAAGCTCCAATCAAAAGCACTTGCAAGAAAAACAAAAAAAAAAACACATATATGGATACTATTCCAAAAAGAAAGACCAACTTTGGTACCTCCATAGGGGTAACTCCTTTTTTCTTATTATATGAAACATACCACCACATACTAAATATATCCTTTAACTTCAAAAAAATAAAAAATAAATTTTAGTTGGCACTTGCATGGATTTTTTTATTGCAAACTTTACCTTGAACATTGAAATTGATATCACTTTTTATATCATCACTCTCTCCACTATTTTTCTATTATAGTCCCCTAACCATCCCTTTATCACCCCTTAATTTAGGTCATCAATCCTGTGACCTCTAAAATCTATCCCTACATCCCCTTATTAGAGATTTCTTGGAACTATAATTATAATTTAAAATCCTTTTGTTACCTCATTATCATATTGTGGAGTATTATTTTTACTCACTTATATATTGTACCATTGGTGATTAAGGGAATAGGCCCCCCTTTAGATATTTAAATAGATATTTATGACCATGTAATAATATTTTGACCCTATGCCTTAATAACCTCATATTAGCCCTCTTTAGGCCACATTAGAGATATTGGAATATTGGTTACGTTGAAAACTTTTGGACTCAAATCAAATTCAAATGACTCTATTAAGCATGTTCGCAATGCTTAAATGACCTCATAGGTCTTATTGGTCCTAAAATCATCAAGAGTGCCTTGATACTTTTTTACATCTCTTGGTACTCCTACACTATATTATGGGGAGACAAATGTATTTTAAACACAAATTCAACGTAGATCCATGAAACTAGAATGAACACCGAAGTTATTAGGCATCCCCAATGCACCCAAGTGCCCTTAAATGCTCAAATCAAAAAATTAACTTCCCTTACTTGTCCCAACACGTCAGAATGATTCAACTAACTCAAAATGAAAGGATAAAACTAGTTTCAAAGGTCCAATAGTTGAATGTTTTCATAAACCCAATGACATTCCCTTTCTATGCCTAATTCCTGAAAAGGTCTCCTATTACTGATTTTTGTACTTTTCATCAAAACTTACCAAAACATCAAACAAATAAATGACCATTCCAGATACCCATTCAGACATAATCTTATTGGAAATTAAGAGAGTAATTGAGCAAGGAGGAGTGAATCAGTTACTACAAAACAATTCCCTTATCCCTACATGTCGAGTCAAACTTTTCACTGATCATGAAATACTATTCAACTCAGTTATAACTAATTCAATGTTGTAACTCAGTTAACATAGTAATCTTATGAATAGTAAATCATTTTAAACTTTAGCAACTTAGTTGAAGAAACATAAAGCATTAATAAAATAGCAAGAACATAGGAGACACTAAGATTTAATGTGGAAACCCAATTTGGGAAAACCACAATTATACTAGTCACAATATTTCTAACTCTTTCAATTAGCCATGTTAGGAGCCAACCTTATTAAATAATATAATAGATATTGTTAAGTATGACCTAGTTAGAGGATTTAGTTCACCATGTAAGGAGTGGCCCAGTTAGAGGTCTTCAAACACTTCAATCCTAAAATGTCACCTTTTTAAAGAATTTTCAAAATGATTGTTAAGTCAGCTCTATTAAGAGATTTCTTTACTGCTAAAATGGTTAGAAGATAACAACTATTTGGGCACTTATGACCAACATTCCATGGTTCCTAACACAAGCAATATTTCTTTTCTTAGTCTTCCTTTCTTGTCTTTTTTTATGTTTGAAAGATGTTCTACAACCCTTGGTCCCATTAGATTCAACCTACTTTGCCTTCTTAATAGATTCTTCTTGAGTTTTTGAGGTTCAAAGGGTTTTACTTGTATTTTAATGTATTCTTTAAGTCCTTCTATGATATGTATGTGATTCTTCCTTGGGATAAGTTTGGGACCATTATAGCTAGGTTTTGAAATTGATTAGCAAACTCCTCTATAAGATCTAGATTTGTTTGAGATGAGTTAATTCTTGGTAATACCATTTAGGGTCTCTTATATCAAATTTTTTGATCAATCCTTCAACCTAATAGGAATTTTCAAATTTCATTCCTTTAGTTAACTCTATGATTCATTTTTCTTTTACATAACATGGTTCATTCTTTCCAAATCTAACACTTCCACCATCATAGTGTTCTAAATGTTCAAACTTAGTTTTGTTACCAATCATGTGATGAGGAAAACCACTATCTATGATTCATGTATCATTTTTTCTAACATGAGAATTAAGTGCCATATTTTAATTTTTCTCATTATCAAATTCATCCTTAATAGAAATGTAGACTACTTCTTCATTATCATCACTACCAAAATCTTTAGCAATGTAACAAGATTTAATATCTTTGTCTTTCTAGTACTTGTAGCTCTTGAATTCTTTCTTACCTTTTAAATTTATATACATTTTCTCATATTTATCTTCTTTTTTTGGACATCTTGCAATAATATGACCAACCTCTTCACAAGAGAAATAAATGAATAAAATCTTGTCTCCTAATTTCCCTTTCTCTTTTGATACTCTTTTTTTCTAGTAGGGCTTCTATGACTTCAAGATCTTCATCTAATTCATCTTCTTCTTCACTATCAACCTATTTGCCTTTTGAGTTCCATCCTTTTCTGCCAAGAGTAAGTTTAGCTTTGAATGAAAATTTAAAGTTGCTAGAGGTAGGAGCATAGTTATCAAAGTTATCCAATTCAAAAGTAGTCAATCTTCCCACAAGTGCATCCAAGGTTATGTTACTTTTATGATTTCATATCATTTCTTGAATTTATAAAACTATAATTGCATAAATAGGAAGAAGACTTCTAAGTACCTTTCCTAACACTATTTTGTCAATAATGATCTCCCCTACAACTTTTATTGCACTCACACTTTCTTTGATTATTTCACTGTATTGGACAATGTTCTCACCTTCTTTCATTTTTATTTACTCAAACTTTCCTCTTAATATTTATATCATGGCTATTTGCACATTTTCATCACCTCCATATACTTTGTGTAAATTTTCCCACATTTTAAATGTAGTTGGACAATCTTTAACCTCATAAAATTTAGAATAGTTTTGAGAGGAAGTTATGTTAATCATCATTATATTGTGATCTTTTCGTTCTTTAATTTTTTGCACAAACAAAAGTTTAGGTGGTGGCATATATTTATTTGCCAAGTAGAATAGATGATGCAGGGATCGGTCAATTCAAGAGGAATAAGTCCAACTTAAGACTACGGACATCCCATGCTTAGAGTTACACACAAAATCAACATTCAAATTCAATAAAAATAAATAAAGAAGATACCATATTCCACACAACCATATGAATGTAATCTATTACCTTTCATAACAGAGATCCAAACATGTCTGACTATGAGGCCTTCCGAGTTGCAGCCATATACAAAGAATTGTGAAATCAAGTCCAAGCTCACATACTATCTTCTCCTCTAGGGTCTTCTCATGACCTATCTTCTACATCATCTAGCATCATCTCCTAATAATGATTTTCTATAATAATCCAAGCTTCTTATATAGGCATCTAAGCTACAAGGTGGCTAGTCAAGCATTTAATTACATTATAGGTCCACCTTTGAAGAGTAAACAAAAACCATAACAAATATGGATAAAACTTAATATCAAGTCATATTTAGGTCCACATGTGACCCAATGACATGTCCCTATCCTAACAAGATCCCATTTCATCATCCAAATCCATGCACGATGAAAAATTCCACATGTTTCTATGAAAACTACCCAAAAATTGATGTCCAAGAAAAACGATGAGATCTCCTAGGTATGATTGAATTAGAACTTGTGCAATTGATTAAAGGTATTATTTAATTTCCTCTACAAAACCATAACTATAAAAATCTAGATTCATTAAGGCTATTTTTATATGCATCATGAAAGTTGTGCACATATTCCAAACACAAAAATTGGCAAAAAATAGATGCATTAGAAAAATGGCCATATCTCCAAACTCATGATGAGTTAGGACTTGCACCTTTAACCATAGATATTAATCTATGACCTCTTCATTCCAATAAATTTTCAGCCTCTTAATAATTAAGGATAATTAGTTACATGACCCACAATAGGTACACAACAAATAGAAAATATAGGTCCAATAGTAATACTACTTTACAAACAACAAATTGGTAAAGAATTTTTTTTGGCTAATGCAAGATTTCTCCAAGACCCAAGATGCACCTAAATTAGACACATAGGGTTAATAAATAACTGATGTCTACATCAGGCACTACTCATATTGTAACCTAAATCATCAAGATCCAACTCAGCTTGTGTATTCCAAGAACTATCTTCAATTGCTTTGTCTTTCCACTAAACTAGGTATTCCAAATAATATTTTCCTGTGGTGCTTTTTCTTATCTTGGTATCCAAAACTCTTTCAAAGCCATCAACCCTCTTCTTAGGAAAATCTAGTTTATCAATTGCTTGATGATCTAATTCATGGTAGTCATATATGTTTGCAATGTTGAATATGGCTGAAATATCCATATCCTCTAGTAATTCAATCTCAAAAGCATTACCACTTTCAAACTTCTTAAAAAATTTACAAGGCATTGACATCTTCATTTTCAGCTTGCTATAGGTTCCAACTAGAAATTTATTCTTCTCCAAGGAAACCATTACTTCATCTCCAACTTCAAAATATTTATGTCATGTTTTCGTATCCATCTATTCCTTATATGCCAAATTACTGTTAGTCAAGTCATCTTTGACTTTGATGTAGTTTCTTCATGAAATTAGAAAATTCTTCAACCTCAACACTCTTATTTGTTTACATGCTCAAGTATCTCAATTCTATAGTTACCTAAGGATGAAACCCAGTAAAAATCTTAACTGGTGATTTACTTAGTACTTCTATTCAAAGAATCATTGTATGCGAATCATGCTTCTACCAAAACCAAATCCCAATTAGAACGCATATCCCCAACCAAACATATCAACAAGTTACCCAAACTTATGTTCAAAACTTCAATTTTTCCATCTATCTAAGGGTGAAACATAGAACTAAACTTCAATTGTATATTCAACTTCTTCCAAAGTGTCTTCAATAAATAACCAAGAAACTTAGTATCTCTATCTAAAACAATAGATTGAACAATATCATAGAATTCTTGATCATAAACTAAATAGTTTCTCTTAGCATCATTCAACTTCTTACTAAAGAAAACTACAGGTATTCCTTCTTGACTAAAAACAACTCCAATTACACTTCTACTAGCATCAAGTTCAACTTGAAAAACTTTACTAAAATTAGGCAAAGAAAGTATAGGCAATTCTACAATCTTTTGCTTCAATGTTTCACAACTTCTTTGTGCTCCATGTGTCCATTTGAAATGATCTTACCTCTCCAACATTATCTCATGTAGACCAATCAATAATAAATCCCACCTTCTTAGGGTCCATCTTTAGTGCATTTGCTAAAATTACAAAACCAAGGTATACAATTTATTCCTTCACGAAGAAACAATTCTTCAAATTAATTAGCACATTTTCTTCCTTAAATTTTTGCAATACTCATCTGATATACTCAAGAAATTCTTCCTTACTCTTAATAATTATCAAAATTTTATCAAGGTATATAATTAAAAATTTACTCAAAAATTTCTTGAAAACCTCATTCATCAACCTCATGAAAGTACTAGGTGCATTAGTCAAACCAAAGGGCATAACCAACCATTCATACAATCCTTCATTAGTCTTAAAAATAGTTTTCCATTCATCTCCTTCTTTGATTGTAATCTAATGATAACCACTTTTCAAATCAATCTTTGTAAAATAATTTGCTCCACTCAAACTATCCATCATGTCATCTATCCTGGGCAATGGAAATTTTTACTTCACTATTATCTTGTTTATAGCTCTGGAATTAGTACACATTCTCCATTCTTTATTCTTTTTAGGTGCTATCACAATATGTACTACACAAGGACTCAATATTTCTCTAATCATACCTCTCTCTAGCAATTCTTGCACTTGTCTATTCATCTAAATCTTTTCATCAGGTATCAACTTGTGTGGTTCTTTATTAGGAAAACTAGATTCAGGTATGAAATTCATACAATGACTTATAATTCTCATAAGAGGAAAACCATCAGTTATATTATCAGAAATGATATCATAAAATTTAGTGAACAAAGGTTCAATCTCAGGTGCATGTTCCAATTCATCTTGTTTCTTAGTCTTTTCAGGAATCAAAGCATAACAAACATTTTGTTCTTTCATTTCCTTTGTAAACTTATTACCCTCTACCAAACATACTCTGACTATAGTACAGTGACTTTCATCAAATTTTTCCACCAAAGGTAATGATACTTGTTTGTTTCCTTCCACCCATATAGTATACTGATTCAATTTACCATCGTGAAAAATCTTTTCTATCATACTCCCAAGGTCTACCCAAAAGAATATGACAAAAATTAATTTGCATAATATCACACAAGAATTCGTCATGATAATTCCCTATTTTAAAAATTTGACAAGGCATTGTTCACTTACAACTAGGTTATGGTCCAGTTGGAACCAAGCAACATGGTAAGGCTTACGATGTCTCAATCTGTGCAACTATAATTTTTTAACTAGATCTTTGGATGTAAAATTATTTGAGCTTCCACTATCAATGATTACTTTGCAATATTTTCCAGTGATCTTACATCTAGTTTTGAAAAAAATGCTTCTCAAAATAGGTTCCTCATTAGCTTCTTCATTCCACAAAATCCTTCTTAACATTGGGTTTTCACCATTTTTAGGGTCATTAAGTGTTTCAACAACTTCTTCAAAAGCTAATGTTAGTTTTTGTTGTTACCTCCAATCTTCTTTCCAGAGTTAGTACATTCAAAGGCCCTATGTCCTTCCTCACCAAATTTGTAACAAGTACCTTGAAACCAAGATCTATCTTCTCTCTTTCCACTATTATTATTCAGAGCATAACCCACATAGAGACCTCTAGAATAATTACCTCTTTAGAAGGCTCATCTTTCCATACTTAATCTTGCATTGTGCCATAAGATCTACTAATTTCTCCATAGGTTCTACCTCTACTTCTCTAAAATCTTCCACCTCTTCCTCATTGCCTTTGATCATGTCTCTTGAACAAACTTTCTTTAGCTTTTAGAGAAAATTCATATGCCTCTTCCACACTATCCATCTTAACATATTTGATCTCATCTTGAATTGATACTCTCAAGCAATTCAGGTATATAGCCACTTTCTCAACTTTATCATAAAACATGTCCAGATTTGATATACATCTTGTAGAATTCTTCAATATATTCCTTCACACTCATGTCCTTTTGTCTCAAATTTTTTAATTTTCTCAACAAACTAACTTGGTAGTCTATTGGGAAAAATTCTTCATCTTTCCAAGAATCTTCATCCATGTCCTAATCTTTTCTTTTCCTCTCTTTTTTCCAGTCAATTTTCAAATGTACCCACTAGAGAGATGCATGACCTTTCAACTTTGTGACTACAATATTAACCTTTTTATTATCAGGAGTACCTTCATATTCAAAATATTTTTCCATCTCAAATATCTAATCTAGCAATGGACCAGTCTCAAGTCTTCCATCATAGTGAGAAACTTCTACAACAGGTCTGGAATTAGCTTTAGAAAAAAATCTTAAAATTATTTTCACACCTTGTTTAGCTTTAGGTATAGGTTAAGGATTAGGTGTTGCTTCTTCTTCATTACTAACATCTTCAAGATGTACACCTCTTTTTTGCACTGTCTCTATAGCTTCAAGTCTGGTTGTAATCTATCTCAACATATCCATTATACAATTATCAACATTTCCTCTACCAAAAACCACCTTGACAATTAGGTTCCTAGAAGATTTTAGTCTTCTACAAGTTATAGGCTGAATTTCAAATCTTCCACCCTACAACCAATCTAATAAAATTATCCATGATCCAATACACAAGAAAGAACTCTTCTTTGATACTACCTGATATAAGAATGGACATATTCAAGAGGAATAAGGCCAACTTAAAACTATGAACATCCCTTAACTAGAGTTACATACAGAAGAAACATTAGAATTAAATAAACAACAGAGAAACAAGAGACTAGATTCCGCACAACCATATGAATGTAATCAATTATCTTTCTTAAAAGAGATTTTTTGTGGTTTCACAACACACACCCCATTTCTCCTAGAAATGGGGAGCCCCTAATAAATATTTTTGTCTCCCAGACCCCTAGTCTTGGGCTTGGGTCATTTTAGGAACTCCACCTAGAGTCAAGGTCAAGCCCTGGCCCTCTAATTCAGAAACCCAGAGCTCAAAACTAGAGAATTTGAGTGTTAAAGGGTTTTCTAGTGGTAAAGGGAACACTAGTGCACATAGCACACATGTGTACCACTATGGGGTGTGCAATTGCACTATGTGTGAAAGTGTGCACCTTTATTCATATTAAAATGAAAAAAACTTAGAGGAAAGGTGCACATGTGTGCACCTTCCCAAGGTGTGCACGTGCACACCTTTCCCTAAAAAACAACATAGGCATACATAAGGGCATGCACATGCAAACCGCATCAAGGTGTGCATGTGTGCACCCTTTGTGCACATAACAACTTAAATGAAGTCTCCCCTTTGTACATATAGTGCATGTGCACAATTGCGCACATGCACATGTGCACTCCTCACTTAGGTGTGCAAGTGCATAGGTGTGCAACTATGCCCAAAAGACTCTTGGAATGCCCTTTTGGCAAACCTAGCACACTTATGAAGGTGCACAAGGTGCACTATTTTTCTTTTTAGGGTTATCAGGAGGCACTAAATTGGTTTTTCACTATTTTGGAGCATTTGGGATAGGTTTTTAATCAATTGGGGTTGGGTTTGGGTTATATTTTCAACTCTCCTAACTAATGTTCACTTCTTTGTGTGGTTAAAAAGGCATCCTTAACTTGTCATGGTCATAACTTTTGACGTAGAGTACAACATTTTAAATTGTTTACACCGTTAGAAAGAAGAACTAAAAATCTAATTTCAATCCCTAAAATAGCTATCCTTTGACTACCTATTTTTAAGGACTCATGGAAGTTTCAACTTGAAATTTTGAGTAGAAGACCCCCGAAAAAGATAGTTAAAAATGCTCAAAAAATCTTGTTTTAAAAATATGAAAAGGTTTCAAACATTTGATCATTTTGCATAATCTTGATCACCTAGTATCTGGCTAGGAAGGATCACGAAGATGGAGAGAAGAAAAAAGTCGAGCAATTTTCCCTAAAGATCAAAGATACAAAGGTTGGACACATGAACTAGAACATATTCCTCATCTTATGCAACTATTAATGACAAGATTCAACATGGGTGCCTTGGAATTTAAGATAGAAGAAGCAAAAGGAGTTCAAATCTATGAAAGTGTTTTCCTATAAAGAAGGTACAAATCATCTAAAAATGGAAAAATAAGTACACTAGAGTGCTCCTAGACCTCATTTGAGAACAACCCATAAATTATTTTAAAACCAGGAACTTTCATTTTTTGGTGAATTAGGCACCTTGTTTAAATTTCACTAAGGTGTGCTAGAAGTTTTTGAAGAACTCAGAGGTGTACCGATAATTAACTACCAATTCCAAATTTAGAGCTTTCCATGTATTGGAAACAAATTTTGACGATATTTTAACTCCTACAAACATCTAGAGAAGGTTGAGCTTCTATTTTTGGCATCTCCAGAGACTCCTACATCATCTAATAGCTTCCTTTTTCTTATTTTCTCATGCTTTCATTATTTCTAAGTCATGTAAAGGCTCATGCACCCATGAATTGAGAAAAGCAAGGGTGGAGTCCTACTTAGCACCTCCTAGAGAGTCTGTTTGTATATATTTAAATTTGTTTTGTTAGTTTTAAGCATATATTTGCATGAAGGAATCTCTCACCCTCAACACAAATGGAGAAGAAGATTGCCTATAAATTGAGGAATTAAATATGTATTCAAGGCTATTATTATGATGGAATAATATATGCTATTGGTGCTCTCATTTTGAGTGTAGTAATTCTTGCCTGAATGTGTTATATTTTGTGAATGTATGTACATGGAATGTAATAGAGCCAATAGTTTTGTTGCATTATTTTGATTGAGTGATCTTTTAATTTTGGTGTTTTCCATGTGTTTAAAAATTCCAGTAACATACTTAGTTGGAGATCAGAACACCCTATTATTCCTACATAGCCTTTTGCCTCGCATTAGCGCATTTTCTCTTGGTTTGTTATTTGAAGAAAAGTGAAACATCTTACAATTAATGAATTCCCATCGACAATTCTATCATTGGAATTAAGGAAGCACTGCACCTATTTCATTGGTTACCTATTGATCTTTTTAAAGACTTAATTTGTAGACATGTTTCTATAGCTTATGTCCATTAGGGATTTATTTTTCAAGTCATTTGCTTAAACTTTTTTGTTACCCTATTTTCATTATTTGTTTTTACAAACAGTTGGTTCATTTAGGAATTCATATAGTTGCATAGTTAAAACTACATTTATTATAAATAGAAAACTAAAAAAATTATATTTCTTTTTGTGTGGGTATTATTTTGAGATAGCAAGCAGATTCAACATCTTATCTGAAATTGGTTCAAACTAGCAAATGCCTCCCCATGAACACTCACATTTATCTTCTACTAAGTGGATTCCAGTAGGTCACAAGATCACCTGAAACATTGGAGTTGGTCCCAAATCATCTTTTCAAGAGATAATTTTGAGGATTCCTGAACTATAAACCATCATGCAAAATGATAACTCAACAAGATCCAAACATGCTTTGCTATGAGGTCTTCTGGGTTACGACCATATACAAAGAATTATGAAATCAAGTCCAAGCTCACATACTATCTTCTTCTCTAGAATCTTCTCATAATATATCTTCTACATCATCTACAATCATCTTCTAATAACTATTTTATACAACAATCCAAGCTCCTTATATAGCTAGCTAAGCCACAAGTCAGCTAGTCAAGCATTTAATTACATTATAGGTCCACCTTGGAAGAGTAAACCAAAACCATAACAAATATGGATGAAACTTAATACCAAGTCATATTTAGGTCCACACATGACCAGAGAACATGTTCCTATCATAGAAAGATCCCATTTCATCATCTAAAACTATGCAAGATGAAAAACTCCACATATTTCTATGAAAACTATCCAAAAATTAATGTCCAATGAAGTCAACGATATCTCCTAGCTTTGATTGAACTAGAACTTGTGCACTTGACTAAAGGTAGTACTTTAGGTCCTCTACAAAATTTAGCTATACAAAGGCTGATATTTTAAGGATAATTGCATATGCATCATGAAACTCATGCACTAAAACCTGATGCAAAAAGCGGTAGAAAATCAATGTGTTAGCAAAATGGCCATATCTCCCAACTCATGATGAGTTAAGACTTATCCCTTTAATCATAGATAGTAGTCAAGGCCCTCTTTATAGAAAATGGAACTATCTTCTAAGTTTTATTGAATGAAGGTATTACTTTAGGTCCTCTATAAACCACTAAGTGTGCAAAGGTTGACTTGTTAAGGATAATGGCACATGCATCACAAAAGTCATGCATAGAAACCATACATGAAAACTGGTAGATAACTGGTGTGTTATAAAAATGTCCATATCTCCCAACTCATGATGAATTATTACTTGTGCCTCTCACCATAGATATTAATCTAAGCCCACTTCAATCCCTAAAATTTTAGCCTATGAATCATTAAGGATAATTAGTTACATTATCTGCAACATGCACACAAAAAATGAAAATACGGCTTCAACAACAATTCTACTTTACAAACAAAAAGCTAGTAAAGAAATGTTTTTGGTTGATTCATTATTGTTCCAAGACCCAAGATTCTCCTACATCAAGAGACCAATATCACTAATGCTTGATAGGTGTAACTTCATCAACTTTTCCCATGCTGAAAAGTTTTCATTAAGCCTAGGAATCTCACTTCTGTAAGAAATCTTGATCTATAGCCTAGGTCCTTGAAACCTTTCTTGCAAGAACAAAATTATCTACTACCAATTGTTGGAAATTAAGAGAGTACCTAAAAAGGGAGGGGTGAATCATTTAATACAAAACAATTCCCTTATTCATCCATGTCAAATCAAAGTTTTCATTGATTGTACAGTACTGTCCAACTTAGTTATAGCTAATTTAATTATGTAACTTAGTTAACATAGTAATATTATGAATATTAAATTCTTTTGACCTTTAGTAACTTGGTTACAAAAACCACCATGCAAATAATCACAATATTTTTCACTGTTCTGAACTAAGCCCTATTGCTAACCCTATTAAAGGTTACAATACATATTGTTAAGTATAACTTTGTTAGAAGATTTAGTTCACCTTATTTGGAGTGGTCTAGTCAGAGTTCTTCAATGACTTCAATCTTGAAATGTCACCTTGTTAAAGGATTTACGAAATGATTGTTAGGTAAACTCTGTTAAGAGATTTCTTTAATGCTACAATGGTTAGAAGATAATGGCAATTTGACCTGATTTCTACAGAAACTTCCTTTGCATATTGAATTCTCTTTTTTGGCTTAATTTCTAGATCCTTAGTGATCAAAATATTCCTTGTATCTTATATATCACTCTTTCATGCTCTTTCTTCACTCACATATCCATCTTATTGCACATCTTTTCACTTACACATTTATCCTCAATACTTGACCTTCCTTATATACCATAAGCTTTCATATGTTGACCTAAATACCCTTTCAAATGATCAATAAACATCCGAATAGTTGGCCTTAAATAATTAATTAATAGGTAACTATATTTTTTTGTCACTCAGTCAATACTGAGATTGAATGCTCTATTAACACTGAAAGTCTTTTGATGCCCAACTACTCAGTTAACACTACAAGAATGATATCCTTTATTAACCATCTTCTCAGTTAAGACTAAAATGATCTACATTACCTGACAGCTCAATTAATACTAACATTTGTGTACCATCAATTGTAACATAAAATTGGAGAATTTTTTCCAACAACTCTAACATATGTAAAATTGAGACATTATTTCTTTGGAGTATCTATACAGAGTGATATTTATTGTACCAAAACTATGCCTTATTAGACTACTTTTGCAAAGGAAAAATTCTCTAAACATAAAACTAAATGCTCTAAATTTATAAAATAACTTATTTTTATGCTAAAAATATATTATTCCACCACTTTTTCATGCCACAACTCTTAAGGATATGTTATTTCTTGCATACGTGTTCCTACTTGTTTTGAGAAAAAGTTAGGTCCCCTCATTTGAGGTAAGCCCTTTTAATTTTTTGTTTCATATTTTTGTGTTTAGTTTTATATATTCCTACCCAGAATGTCATACCCTTTTGTGTGAAAGAAGGAAGTAAGGATTTTCAAACACGTGGAAGGTATCCTTGGTCTTTAAGTAACCTACTTTCAGATCAGGCAAGAGCCTGTTCCCATGTGTCTTGATGATGGGAAAATGTTTCTATGGTCCTATTGGAAATATAAGATGAGTAATTGAGAGGGGAGGGGTGAATTAGTTACCATAAAAATAAATTCTAGATCCCTTAGATATTAATACAAATCAAAACATAAACTTTACTTATGTAACTTGGTTAACAAAGTGGCGCTCAGCTAATAGTAGCAATCTGCTATAACACGACAAGTACTAAAATAACTATAACTTGGTATTTACTAAACATGCAGATATTAAGATATTAAGTGTGATTAACCTTAATTAACTTAGTTTCATACACCTAACAAAAATAGCATGAACATAAGAGAGACCAAGATTTAATGAGGAGACCCAATTTGTGAAAACCACCAATTGCAACTAGTTAGTGTTTTCACTCTTCTAAAGTGGGCCCTATTTGGAGCCAACCCTATTAAAGGTTACAAAACAAACTGCGAGATGTGACCCTATTAGAGGATTTAATCACCCTATTAGGAGTGGCCTTGTTAGAGGTCTTTAAACACTTTGGTTGATAAATGCCACCTTGTTAAAGTATTTAAAATTAGTTGTTAAGCCAACTCTATTAGGAGATTTAATTCACCACTACAATGGTTAGAGTAACAATGAATTGACCTAATTGCTGATGTAGTGACCTTTTCTGATTGTAGATATCAATTTTAGCTTGATCACTTGATCCTTTTTTATCAAATAAATCTTTGCATCCCAAGAAGGATATTCTTCTTATGCTTCAAATTTGCTTGCTCTATGCATCTTCTTGTTTTCACACTCTCATACTCATTCAACCCTTCAACTTGACCTTATACTTATATCTTATACATTGTCAAGTTTGATTTAATACAACTTAAAATAATTAATTTATTTGTCTTATTAGTTGGTTGGGACACACAAAAAAATCCATAAACTCAATATGCCAAAATAAGAAAATCCTTTGTTAGCTGACCCAACTCAGTAGAGACTAACTATGAAATAATTTTCCTATATTAACCAAGTGAACTTGGTTAACATTGCATCATCGTAAAATTCCTTTGGTAACCAAGTAAGCTTAGTTAGCATTGGTTCCATCCAACATTCTATTGTTAACCAAGTGAGCTTGGTTAACACTCAACTTCTGCAAACTTCTCTTTGGTAACTAAATGAACTAGATTAACACTTGTTAGTTTCCACCTTTCCTTTGTTTCCTAAGTTAACTCAGTAGACACTATCTTCTTGAACTTGGTTTACACTAGAATGATAAGCCAACATAGAGAACTATCTTCATCACCTGAGTGAGCTCAATAGACACTGAGTGATAAAGATATGTCATTTTATGTAACATCAAGGAAAATATTTAATTGAACAATTATTTTCAACAATCTACCTCTTTGGCATTGATGGAAACATAAATTTTAGAGAAAACTCCCACTATCAATTTGAACTCCCTCTTACATCAATCTTTCCTTCTATCAGCAAACTCTCTAGGATTACTAGGAAGAACAATGGTACGAGACATAAGGGAGAAATTAAGAACATTTCTTAAAATAAATTAAAAAATTGGAAGATATGTGATTGAACACTTATGCAAGGATCTATGTAAAATAGTTGTTTTGTCATCCACTTCCAACTAAGAGTTACATTCTAAATGTGGCACTTTGAAAGAGGACATGTAATGATTATGTGTCCCAAATATTAGAGCAAAAGGGAAAGTGACAAAGGAATGCTAGTTGGCTCATGCTCCAAATGATATTGAGATAAATGGGATGGTGGAGTCTTTTGAGAGAAAATTCCCACTCCAAGAAGAGTTGCTTAAGAAAGAAAATGTGCAACGTATTCAGGGAAGTAAGGGTGATGCTCTAATATTCTACTTTGATAGAAGGATGCAAGCTAAGGAGTTGGATTAAGAGCACCCATCCTAGTACTATTCCTAACACAAATATTATTGAATACCCAAAGAAATTTTATATTAATAACTCTTATAAACTATTTTTAATGAAAATTTAATATATTTATCTTCATCATTCTCAACAATTTATTTAGTATTAGATCCTCATTGATCACATCATTATCCAAAATTATATAAATTAATTATAAATCCCATATAAAATAATGAATGAATGATCATATTAAGTGTGCATTAATAATTTGAAGAGAAACCAATGTCTCCATGTTAAGCATATAATTGCACATTTAACAAATTATAAGCTTACATTAATTTGATAATATTTTACTAATTTTTGTCATATTTATATCTCTTGCTTTCTCTATATGAGAATTCTTATGTTTGAAATGGGGATCTTAAGCTATAGTTTTATGTGGTTTATTCCAAACATTCATTTAATCATGTGTATCTTATATAAAGAACACAAAAGATTATATGTCTCTTTTGATACATCTTTTAGTCTTATTTAACAAAAATGTCCAATACAAAGTGTATATTATCATTATATATATATTCTTATTGAAATGAGTTATTTTCAAATTTCGTGATCTATCCTTTATTCATTTAATTTATGTTTGGAAAATAAATTAAAATGCTTATATTATTGTATGAGAGGTCTACTTTAGCCAAATTTATTCAAATATTATATCACATGACATAACACATGTAATTATTTAGAATATAAGTTCAATATTAGAATCATGAATACTAATGTATTAATAACCTTTACATCTCTCATCTTAAATAAAATCCTTGAATGTAAGCATCAATTATTATTCATAGTTCAAATTTATATGTCCAAAATCAATGGAAATTTTTATATTATTGTATTAAAATATCTACAAGACCAAATTTGTTCAAAGACTATATCAAATGATATAAAAACCTTTAATTATTTAGTTAATATGTTGAATATTAGAATGATGAATACTAATGTATTAATCACTTTTATATTTCTCATCTTAAATAAAATCCTTAAATGTGCATAGCACTGCTACAAATTTTTGGAAATATAAGATAGGATAGGTTACTAGGAGGTGAGGGGTGAATCGGGAACCAATAAAAGTTTTAACTTATTTCACCAACTAATCCTTTATGTTATTCTGATCTAATTGCAAGCATGAAAAAATGAAAGCAATAAAAAATTCATAACATTTTGACACAAGATATGGTGACTTAGAAGTCTTCAAAATAGAACGCAAAAATGGGGTGGGGATGATACTCACAAGCTTTAGTACTGCAATATAAAGTTTGTCTATTAAGGCTTACAATTGACCTCTTTTGGTGATATTCCCTGGTAGGAGCAATAAGGATTGCTAGGTCCACCTGGTAAAATGATTTACAAATATACAATAAAGTATACACTCTATTAGCAGATTTTGGGCAAGATTATTAAGTCTATCATGTTAAAGGATTTGACTGATGCACATGTTAGGATTAACCAGTGGCTAATCTCATATTTACAACTTTTTTTGATGGTTGAGACTCCTTGTAATGCAATGATCACTTGATAGTGATAGACAAGTCTTTGTTGTCCCTTATACTAGTTGTAGCCTTCAATTAGCACTCATATACTTTACATGCTTAATTTATTGCAACTTCCATACCCTTGGATGTGATACAATACATTACATATATATCAATCCAATTAACTCCTCACTAGAGTCTGATACAATACCAAATTAACCATAATTCACAAAGTCGGCCCAACTAATGTAACTCAAATTCTAAAAATAGACTCAGTGATGTTCTAACAATCAAAAACTGCTATGAACACTCAAAAACCTCTGACACTTTGTTGAAGTTGAAGCTCATTCCATACTAATCACTTCCAAGTAGCTAGAACTTGGTCAACATTATGTGACTCATTGAACACTAAAAAACTTGGTAGCTATTGAATCTCTTTGTTTAAACTACATAACTTGGTCAACACTAGATTCACTTATATAATACTCTGAGCTCAGTTACATTGTATAACTTGTTTGAGACTATAGAGCTCCATTAATATTGGAATCTCCATCACTTTCACTAGATAGCTTGGTAGACACTACTATGCTTGGGCTATACTACAAACTTTCCTTGATACTTGGTGGATATTGTGTAGCTCAACATGAACTACAAATTGTTTGTTTAGCTTAGTAGCAATTGATACACTTGGTTAACACTGCTAGATGAATAATAAGATTAGTAGAAACTATAGGGATTGATAGCAATGTAACCATTGGACTAAGTGTTGAGTCACTGATAGACAAATTGACCTTAATGTTAACAACCTTCTCCTTTGGTATTAGTGACAAAAACACTTATCAAGCCAAAATAATTAAACACTCAAAATTATAAGTCAAATTTGTCTTTAACTCGGTTTAGAATCTATGTTGTTGTAGCTTGGTATAATACTCTATTTTTCTGATTTTTTTAAATTTCTTTTGTAGACATTTTATCTATTTGTATATACATGTATCTGCATAGTACTAATACTATACTACTCCCTCATACATATATCTCTCCTATACACATATATTTCCTTCTTCCCTCCTTTTATCAATAGTATTTTCCACCTTGATAGATATACAATACATCATACTTTCTCTCCCTATTTTTGACATATATGATGGAGGTGTATAATACCCATATGTTAATACAAACATGTAACAAGAAATAAGAATGGACCTTCAAAATTAATTCCATTTTACTGTCCCAATTTTCTTGCAATACCTTACTAGTATGCAAGGCAATCTAAACTTCTACTGATAGTTTCATCATGTTGTTAGCTATGGAGAAGTTATTCTTATGGATGAGAGTTCTTTCATGTGGAATGTGTTTCTATAGTGCATCCATGTTTAGAAGAATCATGCCCAAAATTTTGGCAAATTGTTGGAATTATAATAGGAAAGGTAAACTCTGAGAGGGGGGTGGGGGGTGAATCAATGCTTTAAACTTTAACCCATTGAAAACATTCGCCATACATCCAACTCACATATACAATAAGTAAACTAAAATACCATGTAAAGCATATAAATCTAAAGTATGTAAAAAAGTAAGAATTACCACATATATGATTGGGTGATCCCACAATAATGGGTTCCACTTTTTGATCAATTTTGAGACTTAAATCAATATTTTTGCAACAAATGTCACGTTCAAGTGACTATATCTCCAAAACTATAAATAATTTCAAGATGACATAAACTAGTGATTTTGAGTACTTTGTTCCTACTTTGTAACCATATTTTTTAATCTAAAAAAAATAAAATTATTTATGTCAAATTTTTTTATCTCCTCCAAAAAGTGGTACATAATAAAATTTAATATTTTAAAGAGTGACAATCCATTTGACACACATAACTTTTTTCTAGAAATGATAATGAAGTAATTCTTTCGGCGTTAAATTTGTAACATCAATATCCAGAGGATGCATTTGGTTTGATTTATTTTGGTTGAATATTGTATAGTTTATGAAGTTTTGAAGTGACATGAACCATAATTCAAACATACGTTCCGTTTGACACAGATAATTTGAAGTCAATTTATCATAAACCTTTTTTTTTTTTTTGAATAGAAAGGTATCTTAATAAGCTAGTTCTTACATATTTTTCAAAAAAAAAATTGACCTAATTTACTAATTTTCTCGAGGTGTCAAATTCAGTTGATGTTCAATCGGTAATGAACCTATAATGAGTTAAACTCATATTTGAAAGTCTCAGTGATTAAAATATGTATTACAATTATAGTCGTTGGAAAGCTTGCTCCAAGCAACACATTTTGACATTTTTTATTTTATAGTAGGAGATCTTTCTCCTACAAATATGGAAGTCAAAAGAGAAAAAAAAAGGTTAATTTTTTTCTAATTTTGCATGTTTTCTCGAACATAACATTCGTGCGAACATACCCTCGAAAAATTTGTGGCCACTAGAAAAATTTAGGCGTATGTTTGGGTAAACATGTCTATAGTCAACGTGTTTGTGTGAACAGTCTAAAAAACTTGAAAAAGTTTCCATTTGTAAAGCTATTTTTCATCACCCTGACCAGTAGTGCATTGTCTGTCTTTGCCATGAATTTGGTTCACAAAATTGAAGGCATCACTTTGGTAAAAAAAATTGTACATCTAAATTATTTATTTATTTCTTTCATTAGTGAAGTTGTTTAACGGATGCATTGAAGTTAAATTAAAAATTTGTAACACATTAATGGTGTTAAGAATGTTGGAATTATGATATATTTGTCATTAGTGCAAACACTTATTCGATTCTTAATGCTTACCAAGATCGTCACCTAGTCTACAGTTCACACCGAGTATTCAATAGTTGTCTTACAAGCTCAGTAGGTAAACAGTTTTCACCAAGCTTTCCAGAGGATACCGAGTAAAGAAGTTAAACAAAAGAATCAGTGTTTATTGAGTGAAGAAGGTAAACAAAGGAATTAGTGTTTATCGAGTGAAGAAGGTAAACAAAGGAATCAGTGTTTATCGAGTGAAGAAGGTAAACAAAAGAATCAGTGTTTATCGAGTGAAGAAGGTAAACAAGACTCTGTGTTCACCGAGCACAACAAGGTAAACGAAGAAGATAGTTTCTACCGAGTGACACTATATATACCGAGTCATCTATGGTTATCGAGTTTAGAATTACGTCAGGTGATTAGTATGGACTGAGCCTACACTTCTACCAAGTGCATGATGATGCCGAGTATCAGAAGGTCACCGAGTCAGTTTAGTGAACCCAAGTTTTCTACTATCTGGCTGACTCGGTAATATTTTGTTCACTTATGTTTTGGCTGACCTTGTAGTTGTAAATATTGGAATGGTATATATGTAATGTATGATATCATTTACAGAATGGCATGATATATATAAAAAAGGGAGAATAATGTGAAAGGTTTTTTTTTTTTTTTTGAGATCTGGAAGCGAATCAATAGTAGGGTAAAAGGGATTCAAAAAGGTCAACATAGGAGCAGAAAAGTTATATCTATCACATCAGGTGATTAATCCAAAAAGGATCTTATCAGTAAATAGTTGTGAGCAGATCCATTACTTCATCCTAACAGGTGAATCAGTTTCTAAATCCTTTAATAGGGTAGACTTAACAGTCTATTGTAAATCTTCTAACAGAGTGCATACTTCAGTGTATGTTTGTAAATCCTCTAACAAGATGGATCTAGCAGTCCTACTTGCTCCTAAAAGGGTAGATCATCAGAAGTGATCGTTGTAAGCCTTAACAGGCCAACTTTATACTGCAGTTTTGAAGTTTTGTGGGTATCATCCCCACCCTAGTTTTACTTTCTAATTGGAAGGTTTTTGGGTCACCAAATCTCTGTGTACATGTGCAACGAATGCTTGTTCTTTCAGTTATGCAGTAGATCAGATGAATGAATGATAAATGATTAATATGCTAAATTGATTTAAAGTTTTATAAGTTACTGATTCACCCCTCCCCTCTCAATAACCTATCTTATCCTTAATATTTACAAAAAAGAAATGTATATTCTTATTGTGTTACTAATGGTCTTCTTGCAGCATGTGGCAATCATGGGATGAAGACATGATCATAACAAACTACTAATGCTTGCTTTGCAGGACATTATCGAAGACCATTGTGTGTTTGTCAAAACCATGTGTGTGGATTTATTAGATTAAATAACACTTCATTTGGTGCTTAAAATGAACCTTTTATTTTTTGTCTAGCATGTCTACAATGTTTAGATCCCGAAGAGTTGCATTGGATGTATCCTCTCCCCTTGCCATTCATGGATCTTGGGTGTAAGAGAAATCCATGTAACTTCTATAGGAGGCCTGCATTGGACCAAGATATTTGATATTGGGTATGCCAAGGGATGACCTCAGAGCGGTAATGGGCCAAAAGGTAGGTCAACGTTCTAGCCACTAGATAAAACTTGATTATGGTGAAAGTTGTGTCAGTGGTATTGCTAAGTGATAGCTCTCCTCTAGTACCCTTTATGGTGTGTCAAACCTCAGTTCTCAGGGCTAGGAGACCTTCTAAGGAAGTTTATCACTCGCTAAACGGAATGCACTTACTAAAAACCATGTTTTAGTTGCCAAAATCCTTTCTATCCACTAGCTCAAGGGGTCACCCATGCCCGTGAAGACATCCTACATTCTCGCAGTCCTTAGTAGAGACAATAGTCCCTTTGGAAGTCATACCCCTTGAGATGCGGATCTTGGTAGCCCTGAGAAGTGAGTGCGTTGTAAGGGGGAGCCTGTGATGCCAAGGTCCTAAGTTGTCCGCTCTGGATAAGCGCGATTGATCTTTTGTTCAAGTAGGAATTTAGTGGATACAGTCCTAAAGCCTAGGTTGTGGTGTGATTATTCACTTTTAACAATAGCTATTCTTGTCTTAATGTGTCTTGTGTGTGTGTAAAACATAATCATGATAAAAGCCAACATTCAAATTTACACCTTGTAAACTTGCAAAACCTTGTCAAAACATCAAACATTGTCAAAACTTTGTCAAGGTTTCACCTAAGTTCAAAAAACCTTACGTATGCCTCTATCATTAGCATAATCATATTATATCTTTTTTTACTTACCCTAGTGGTATATCCCCCTCATATTGCATTGTTCAAACCCCAGTATCATTTTTAGTATCAAACCCTATCAAATTGTCCATCAACCAACTTGTCTTCTTGATCACCTATCCTCATTTTGCATAGCCTAAACATCATTATCAACCGTAGGAAACCATCCCTTTCATAGTCCACTTTGCGTACACCTACCTTTAGCATCCTTCCCAAGTCCAAAACATAACCCTAACTTTCATTTTGCATATCATAATCTTCATCTTGCATACCTTCAAAATGATACCTTTCATTTGCACTTGCATAACATCCCTAGGATATTTGCACTTTGCATATCAAAACCCTAGGTCATTTAGCATTCCTCACATTGCATAACATCCCTAAACACTTAAAAATCCCAAAAACACTCATATCTTGCATATCCACATCTTAATTATCAAGTTTTGACCTGTTTTACCAACTACAACCCTGTTTTACCAACTGCACACTTCATGAGCGCAGTTGGTAGTTTCAAGGAACAGTTGGTAGTTTTAGGGTACACTTGGTAATTAGATGTTTCATTCTAGGTTCCAAAACCCTAATCTATACTTCCACACCTTGCATTTCATCCCAAGACCTTAGGAAACACTCTAAATCACTCAAAACACTCAAAATTTGCATTTTAGGCACCCTACAACCCTGTTTTACCAATTGCGACATTTTTTTATCAACTACACACTTCAAGTGCGTAGTTGGTAGTCTAGGTGCACACTTGGGAGGCATAAAGTTCACTTAGGTTTCCCTCCACTACATCTGCATTCTAAGGTATCATGCTAGCAATCACTAGGACACAACCTTTGGAGTTGTCAAATGCAATAATGGCACCTATAAGGTCTCATCAGGAATCAACTATTGAAATCCTCCAAGGTACATTTGAACACATCAATGTTAATCCCTTGTTTGATGAGATACCATCAATTCCTAAATATCCCAAAAAGATGTTAAGACTTGATTTTAAGACTCACATCATTTGGAGCTACATCATTTGGAGAAGAAAGAAGGACATGAGAGCTACAAAAAAAGGAGGGGATTTCTAACATTATGTTTGCTTCTTTTGATAGTCGATGCCATTGTCTTTTATGTAGCAATTTATTCTTGAAAAAATAGACTGATATTTTTTCATAAAATGAAAAGCAATTTATTTTTTAGGAGAAACATTCTAGTATTCGTACCATGTTATTTTTTTGTGATTCAATGATGGCTTAAGAAATATTTGGTGCTTTGCCACTTGTAAAGAATGTGACTCACAGATTTTAGTCATATAATGAAGAATATTTATGCTTTGTTGAAGATGACTACATTCTATTGATTTCTGTCAAACAATTTAAAAGTACCAACAACGATAGACAAATTTATACAGTGATTTTATTATCTGGTTATTGCACAAAATTTATCTTGAGGCAAGGGATAAATTATTATTATTTTTTATTTTATAATGGGAAACAAGAAAAGAAGGCAAAACAAATATGCAAAGAAAAGATCTGATGAAGCAGAACAAAGAAATATTTAGAAGATTGCGACACATTATCATCAAATTAAACAAGGTGAAGGAATTGTTGAAGAAGGCTCAACAGAAGTAGAAGTAGTGCATATGGGAGAGAGGTCAGGAACACTCCTTATGGAATCTCAAAAAATCAATGTTGAAGAAGGTTCAAGATCATTCCCTACAGAGGTTCAAATAACAGAAGTCAGAGAAGGGTCAGAATCTTTCCCTATTGAATCTCAAACTATGGATGTTGGAGAAGGCTCAAGATCGGTCCTTGTAGAAATTCTAGTAACAAAAATTAGAGAAGGGTTGAGATCAGGTGTAGGAACTAGTATGGGGTGATCGCAAGAAGTTGGGTCACAATTCTGCGGAAGTTAGATCCATAGAATTGTACTTCTCAAAAATAAGTACCTGATTATTTAAAAATCAAGTACCCATTTCTAAAATTACGCTTCGGGCACCTGAGCCAAATTTTAAAAATTTGGTACCCGATATTTAAAATGGATTGGGTGCTCGAGCCGCTTAACTATCAGGCGCCCAATTTTTTCAGAATCGGGTACCCGATTGCTTAAAAATCAGGTACCCAATTTTTTAAAAATCGGGTACCCGATTTGTAAAACTTTTATATAGTGCTTTTTTGGCATTTTAGAGGTCATTTTCATGACCTCGAAAATGAGAGCCTGATTAGAGATGCATACGGGAGCCTGTTTCTCAGCCCTACTGACTACCCTCTTGCTGCTAGTTTTTGATACACAGGTATTTTAATATGTTTTATACTATTTTACTTTATTTTTTTCAATTTTCAATTTAATATGTATGTTAATTTATTGTTTTTTCACTTTTCATATGTATGTAAAATTGTAAATTTACATTGTTAATGAACTTAAATGTTTTATTTTTTGTATTTGTTAATTAAAATATAGTTTCATAAATGTTTATTTGAAAAATTATTATTTTGGATGTTTTGAAATGTATTTAATTTATGTATTTATTACAATGTTGAATGATTGTATTAGATATAAATTTATTGTTTAAACATGTAATTTTACAAATAAATATAACCTCGACCTAAAACCATATAACCTCGACCTTGTTTTAAGTATAACTTCAACCTAAAACCATATAACGTCGACCTTGTTTTAACTATTTAACCTCGACCTAAAACCATATAACCTCAACCTTGTTTTAACTATAACCTCGACCTAAATTTATTGTTTAAACTATAATCTCGACCTAACCATATAAATAAAACCCTAAAAATATTATAAAATACTTAATCACATAACAGCCCGCCAAGGGATCCAAAAAAAAACTTATAGTATTTAAAATAATTTTACTTAAATTGTATTGTACTTTGTTTCATGGATCAAAAATGGATGATGTAAACTATTTTATAAATGTATATTCTTTCAGCCTTTCATACCCTGTGACATGTATAGTGGATGATTGTGCATTCCAAATTAATTTGCCAAGTGGCATTCAGAACAAATGTATATAAATTATTTAAATGGATTGAACTGAAGTACTTAATATGAACTTTCATGTGGACACATTATTTATTTTACTTTTAGTAGTTTATAATTATTTAAAAATGAAATGTAAATGTGCTCATTAAGGAATGCAATCTCTTATGTTTTTTATAAATGTAAATTATTATGTATGTTATTGCTTGCTAAGTAAAACTTTTGATTAGTTCTTTGGATCCCTTGGCTGGGCATCATTTAGGATTAGTTCTATAATGTCAATTTGTATTGAATTTAACTCTAATCATAACCCTTACTATCATCTTAACCTAAGTAATCTTAATTTGCTAAAACCTACACCAGGTAATATATAAATAATTAAATAACTTTCCTATCTTACCTTGAGTACTAATTTTAAAAATGTCAAACCCTAAGATTGAAAGGTAACCCTGGCCCTTAACTAATTAATATTATACTTATAAACCAAATTGAATTAAACCATGATCATAAACCTAATTATATATCCCAACTTAAGAGTAGAAACCTTGAATTTAACCTTAAAAATCCTTTCCCCAACCATTAACCAAATTGAACCATTACCCTAGAAGATTGAACCAAGTTAAACGTTGAACTTAAGACTAAACCAAATCACCCTAAACTAGAACTCAATAATATATTTAACACTTTAAAATAAAATTCAAACCTAACTTTTTTGAATTAATGTTGGTTTTTAATCTAAAAGCTCTAACTATAATTCTATATCTAAAACCAAATTTAGCACTTTGACACTTAATTCAATTTATTAAATCTTGTCCTAATTGAAACCTAAGCATGTAAACCTAATCAAACAGTACAAACCAAATTGAACCCTAATCCTAAAACTAATTAAACATTGATATCAAGGTCTCAAAATGATACATCATAAAAAAATTAGAAGAGACTTGAACGAATCAGGCATCTAATTAAGTAACCCTCCCTGACCATCAAGAGGTGGAGGTGTCCACATCAGTGTGAGTACGACCCCGGACTAGACCCTTGGATGGGTAGCCTAAATGTTTATTACCTTTGTAGAATGGAAGGCCACATAACAAAATATTGTCTTATTCTATAAAAAGAAATACCCACCCCCTAGTGATATATATAGTAAGATCTTTTTCCTAATTTTACTATCAATTTTTTTGGTTAGAAGACGATGATAGTTCAAAATGATTTAGAAGATAGGGATAAAATGAGAACCATCATTCCTAGAATGAGGATGCATTATTCCAAGTGATGAACTCATTTCTATCATAAATCAACTCCTCCAGCCAAAAAATTAGTAATGAGAAATCCCTACGTCAAGTAATCAATGGAGGGTTCATAAAATTGATCAAGTGATCAATAGAGGGCTCATAAAATCCCTAGGTCAAGTAATCAATTGATCCCCAAGGGGAGATAAGAATCTCATTAAAAATTAGAGACAAGACACTCCTAAATGCGGATCATACAAAATAATTATTGCTAAGGTCTTAGCCTCTAGACTAGAAGATATCCTACCTAAGATCATTAACCCTACACAAAAGTGTTTTGTTAAGGATATTTATGCATATTGGATAACTTGATAACCTATTGGAAGACTTTGGATTGAGAAACATTTCTAGGATAGGGTGTAGGCATGCTCAAGTAATTGATTATGAAAATGTCTACAAAAGGGTGGAATGGAGTTTCACTATGATGATGTTGCCAGCCCTCCATCCAATATTAAATGTCAAATGGTGTCCTCTCTTATGATTGGTGTCAAGGTTTTAGTAAAGAAATTAATGGGGTTAGATCATAATTTTTAGGACTCTCTAGATCAATTATGAAAGGGTGTCCTCTTGCATCCTCTTTATTTTTTATTTTTGAACATTGACTCATTAAATTATCTCCTTAGAGATAACCAGTTGTCTCTAAAAGTTAGAGGATCTACTCTCCGAATAATTAATAAGTATCTAATGTACATAGTTTGTTGATAATATATTTGTATTCTTTTTAAGCTAGAAGAGTGCAACACGAGTCATTTAATGATCAAATTGGACCTCTTTTCTTTGTATCGGGTAGTAAGATTTATGTCTCTAAATCTATCTTATTGGGGCTAAATATTGAGTCCCCTACCTTGTGTAGTAAATATGGTATTGGATGGAGATTTCATAATTAAGTGGTTAGGTACCTAAGGATTCCATCTGTAGTAAACCCTAACATATAAATGAAATGTGTCTTTATATCAACAAGAAAATCTTTGGAAAACTCAACAACTGGAACTCTTATTATCTCACTTTGGTTGGTAGAATTAAAGTATGTTAAAAGATTCTCTCCTTGAATATTGGGTGTAAGTTTGTCTTCTTCTTTCTCATTTTATTTAAATCAATTTGGTCTTCCATATAAATCTATTAGGACCATTTCGTGGATAGCCAAGGGATTACTTTGGCAATAAAATGGATAGCCAAAGCTTCATAAGGTAATGAATTATGGATTATGATTAGAATTAGGATTATTATACATGGTTAGGGATAGGGTTCACATGTAAATTAGTTCATTACCTGACATGATCTACACTTATAGTTTGCAAGAAGGTTTTCAACTTGGTGCCATACTCTATTTTTGAGATCTTCTGAAATTGCTTTTGTAAGAGATGTTTATCTCAATACCTGTATATGTACATAATATGATGGTGCTTCCCCATACATATATACTAAATATACTTTACACATTATATGAAACTTCTTATATTTTCACCTTTACATCATTTCCCCCTTTCTAATGTAAATGCCAAAGGTGAATTTTACATGGTTATTCCAAAATGTGACAAGAAGTCAAAACATACCTTTAGAATTAGTGCCACTATCTTGTCCCAGTTTTCTTGTAACATCTTTTTTGTGTGCAATGTAATCTAAAATTCTGCTGATAATTCTATCATCTGATCAACAATGGAGAAATTTTTAGCATGTGCTCTATGACATGAGTGTTTTCGACACCTTTCTAGAGAATATTTTTTATTAGCCAACTACTTTTTGTAGAACTTCATATGGCCAGGTTTACAACAATAATGCATGAGTTAAGTTTTAGATTTTGATTCTTTGAAGAATCATGAAGTTTTTCATATCCTTTCTATATAGTAGAATTGTCCCCTCATTCCCAAAAGCCAAAAATTCCCCTCATCCCTAGGTGACTTAGTTAATGGGGATGCCTATTTTAAGTGTTGAGATTTGTACTTGTGTCACACAAGGTTTTGCTCTTTGTTCTTCTCCCTATTCTATTATGTTTGTAATATGGTCATATGATTGCATAGAAGGTTGACTCCTTTGAATGCTCTATGACAAGAGCATTTTTGACACCTTTCCAAGAACAATTTTTGATCAGCCAACTGATTTTTGTAGAATTTCATATGACCTACTTTACAACAATAATGTCATGTGATAGATTTTAGATTCTTTGAAGAATTCTGAAGTTTGTTCTATCCTTTCTATATATAGCATAATTGTCTTTGCCTTTGTCCTTGGTATTTAATGTTTTTTCATGTTGGATGTGTCATTGTTGATAGAAAATGACTTATGTTAAAAAGAGGATAATAGTTAGGATTCAAACTACAATCATAAATATTTTTTAATCAATTCATAATTATATCTCTAAGCTTTCATTAGATAATTGTAACCTTAACTCTCATCTTAGGACCATAACAAATATCCGATATAGGTAAATTTAATTGTAACTAAAACCATAATCCTAGGTAAGTTCCCGAACATTAAAGGATCACAATCATTATAATAATCTTAAGCTTAGCCATCGTGAAAACTAACAAAATTGTAAACCATAACCTTGTCATAATCTTAACTTTGTTTCATCCTGAGAAATGAACATGTATAATCCATAATGAGTTCATACTTAAAAATTTAGTATTTAATGTTTAATTTGACTTAAGTGTTTAACTTTATTTATAATTTAATTGATATAATTTTAATAAAGATATGTGCATTTATATAGATCTAGTTGATAAATTTTAGATTTAAATTTTATTAAATAATAATTTTTTCATACATGTATTATGTTGTGATGTATTTTTGATGTGTTTTATGTTTTATGTTGTTTAAATATATATGCAGATTATATTTGATGGACCCACCGCCACCCCCTCCCCCTCCCATACCCCCACCTTCGCCACCTCCATCTCCACCTCCACCTCCACCTCCACCTTCACCTCCACCCCCACCCACACCTCCACCACCCACCACGGATGAGCTCCGCGAGACCATGAGGCATAACCTCAATGAACTCATGAGTGATATAGAGGCTATCCGACGTGAGAGGCACCCCCCCCCCCCCCCCCCCCCCCCCCCCCCCCCCCCTCACCTACTATGTCTTGCAGATAGCATGCAAGGCATGGCTGACTCCATTCATCGTTTTGATTTAGACATCGATTCATTTAGATCATGGAGGGAAAGCATGCGTGCCTTCTACTCTGATGGCTGATCATATAGAGAGGTTTATAACCTACATATAGGTAAAGGAAATTTTCAACATTATTTTGTAAACACTAAGACAGGTGAACTAATTAGTGAGAAGAAGCCTCACATTTCCATTAGGTGGTGTACACATCCATGCATAGCAGCACATTTTTGGGAGCAGTGGTGGATGGTATTTGACCATCCACCACACGCTAATCATGAGGTGCCCATGTACTTCCTTAGGAATTTATGGGTCGAGTTTGAGTTGGGTTTGAAACCCAACTATTTTGATATGAAAGCATTTCAGGGGGTTGGTAGAGGGATGCCTCAGGATAGGCCTAGGGTAAAGATGAGTGACAGAATGAGAAATCACAGGCGAGCTGAGCCCCTTGTACCTCTTCTTGTGCCTATTGTGCCTATTCCTCACCATCATCATGCAATTTCATCTGCTTTTACCCATTTGAGTGCCCTTTCGGGCAATTTAGTACAACAGTGGACGCAGGCGGTACATGCTCCTCCACTTGGACATGTTTGTACTAGCTGTGGAGGCATATGCATAGGCCCCCAAAGCGATCCTGGTGCAGCACAAGATGGCCATTATGGTGAGCATGCAAATTTTGATGATGATGTATATGCTGCCCATGGTGATGGTAGTGACGAGATAGACGTGTCATCATTTGTCGACCTCATGCAACAGGGAGATCTTGGAGAGAGTCAAGAGCAACAGGTAAAATTTTAATTTCAATATAAATATAAAGTGCACATAATTATTTACTTTCTACATATATGTGTAATTTTATTAACTATATTAATTTGTACTTTTCAAATAATAGAGGATGGATGACACTGTTCCTCCTAGGAGGCAGTATAGTCTTTTTTTGAGACCTACAGATGTTGGCATCCCTTATACGGTATGCACTTTGAATTACACTGTAAAAATGTACATTCAAATTCAAATTTAATAACATGTGCTCATATGTTCTTTTTATTTGATTTTGTAGGGATTGTCTGCATCTACACATACTGATATTAATACAAGTCCTTCTCCAGTTACCACTGAGGCACAACCTCAAATACATGTGGTATGAACTTTTGACTGAAGAAAAATAATTTGTATTATTTTTATGTATGTACATTATTATTAACTTATAATCTAAACAATTTTGACTCACATGTATATATATTTTATGTGTTTTGATTTTACGAACAGGAGCATGGATATCATACTCATCCATACAGGCCTCGGTATAGCCTATTTTTGACTCCATCTTATGATTATCGTGCTAGCATACCTGTAGACACATCTATGACATTGGATACCACTCAGGTATGATATATACATTATATATACATGTTTAATTTATAGTGTATAAAAAATGTAGTGTACAAATTATGTACTTTGTAATTATATTCATGTATATTTAATTTTGACTAAACGTTTATGTATCCATAATTTTAGGAGTACGTCACCATGAGTGTTGCTGAGAGCACAGGACTTAGCCAGATGGAGGTACCTACATTGTCATTTGAGGTCAGTATTGTGATTTATGTACATAATGTATAGTTCATTATGCTCTAAAATGAAATTAAAAAAATGTATGTATTGTAAATTACAGGACCTCACCACTGCTGCATTTGATAGTTTTGACAGTGCACCTCCTCCTGTTATTGAGGGACACCCATCTCATGTGGTATAATTTATTTTATTATGTAGTGAATATTTAATTTATTTGCAAGCTAGATTTTGAGACCCATTTCAATTAAGCAAGTACATGATGAGACGTGCCTCCTGTTACACAGGGTGATACATCCACCTCACAGGGTGTCCGACATGACGAGATGACTCATATTACACATGATGATCCATCTGAGTCCTCTTCGCGTGGAGCAAAGAGGACATTTGATCAGATAGATTAGGTCTTGTTGGCACCTATAGATTGTGTTTTTATGATGTATATATATATTATTTATGATGTATGTACACTTTGTGTTAGGATAGTTAAAACTGTATGTTAGACCATGCATTTTTTCACTTCATAGATCATGTTATGATGTATGTTAGAGCATGTACTATTTTTTTATGATTTCTTATCATGCTTGTGTATGTAGTACATATATTACTATGTTTCACCATGTTTTAAGTATATTCAAACCATTTTCTTTATTCTGACATATTTTATTCGTGAACATATGACACATTTTGTAAGTATATATGCAAGATGAAAAATTATTTTAACTATCTATAGAGCATTATTGGATAAATATCACATCAAATTTATGCATTGAGATAATTCATACAAATAAAATTGGCCTACTCAATTAAAAGATGTATTGATAACGTACCTAACAATGTAACATAAGTGATCTTAATGTGTTGTTTGGTAATGTAAGACTCATTATCACCTAATAAGACCTATTATGTGGTAGTAAACATATGAATACCTATCATAATTTATAATAGACATAATTACTTATTAGGACTCCCATGTCCCCTTAAGACACACATGTATGGATAATGTACCTAACAATGTACATCATGTAAGTGATCTTAATGTGTTGTTTGGTAATGAAAGATATAATCAATACAATGAATACAATGAGTAATAATCTTTAAATTATCATGTGCAAGTCACTTATTTTTAATATTACAATCAATAGTAATTTGAAACTTCAAAAAAACATTAATTCAAACATGCTTGAATGTAAAAGTAATAGAACAAAATAGGAGGTCATTACTTAAATTGATAATTAATTTATAATAATTTATCAAGTGCACATACCTTTAACTTTCAAATAGAAGTAAACTCTCATTTTTGAATTAGTTTGTACAACATATTTCACAATATATGTAAGACAATGTCAATGATATATTTATAGTTCATTGAACTCATTTGAAACATAAAATTGGTTGAACGCATCTCTTCAAATGAGGTCATGTAAAATAAAAATGTAAAACAAAAACACACATGTTAATAAACACATAAATTAATATTCAAGGTATCTGAACTATGTAAATATATATGTGTAATTTGTATGTACTTAGTATGTGAAATTGAACAAGATGTTGATGTTCGATCCACTTTAACACTTAAATTTTCATAAATTGTAATTAAGACCTGAATAAGAGGTATATAAGTTCTCTAAATTGGTATTGACAACACAAACATACATGTAATTAAATTATATAAGTACATATATATATAAAAATAATACAAAAATGAAAAAACTTACATGTGTTTGATTTAAATGCAGTCATCCCACTGTACCATCTGCATCCTCTGTCTCTTGTAATGCATCTATGATTGTCTAGTGCTCGTCCATTGAAATTGTCCATAATACCTTATTGGCGAGTCTCCCTTTGTACCTTTCTAATTTGATATTTGTTGCCACAACCAAATGAGAATAGTGTAAAATCTTCTTTTTGGTTTGGTAGTCTTCAAATGCTGGCAAACCATTTCTTCTTGTTAGGTATCTACGTAGCCAGGTGCCAGCTACAACAACAAACTCGATTGGATACTCAAAACCATCATCGTCTACTTGATGACATGTCATTATTTTCTTAGGTTCCACACATCTAACTAGCCAATACTCAGCCTGTTCATCATTATCACTAGGTGCAATAACAACATAAACATGTCCTACAAGATAAGATAAAGTATAGAAACACTTTAATCACTTGTGTACATATGCAAATTATATAAATTGAAGCATGAGATAGAAAAAAAATCTAATTAAATTGTGCATACTAGGTTCTATGAGGTCTGAAATACGATCATAGTCTTCTGATGCAAAAGTAACATTCTGGCCTTCATTTACTATATCATCTTCAAAACACGTGTCAGTAGGTGCTAATGATCTTTGTTTCCAATTTTCAACCCATTCTGTATTCTCACATTCTTCCCATTCACCTGCAAGACAATATTGACAAAAACAAGAAAGCTCCCTAATCCATATAGTCCAAGTGTTTGAATCTGAACTCCTAAATGAATGCCATTTAGCTAAACCACTAATTGTATCACAATCATATCTTGAAGGGGTATTATTTTCTTCAACTAGGTACAAGAAACGTTTGATTGTAGAGTTTTGACTTGATCTCGTGTATAAATATTTGCTACACCATTCGACAATCTCATGTGCATTTTTGAATTTAGCTCTTTCCTCAAATTTTAATTGCTCTTTACTAAGGGCTCTCTTCACACATGCACTAGCACCATCATGTTCTCCTTTACCACGTCCAACCTCAAAAAAACTCCACACATGTTGGATGCTAGTTTTCTTATGTGTCCTACTCAACCAATAGAACATTCTAGCATTCTTGAATTGTCTTGTACAATTATCTGACCATATCCAATGTTGTGTCATTTGAATTTGTCTCTCTTTTAAATTATCATAAAAGACCTTTAAACAATATTGGACAAAGTCGGATGAATGGAGTTTATTATCACTTAAATAAAAATGGTACTCAATATTTTTCAATTATCCTTTGTACTATCAAGTGGATGCCTATAAACCATATGAACATAAATTGTTACTTGCACTGAATTGTAATATTGTGGTTGTACCTCTTCTTGCGGTGCAAGTGTGAATTTCTCTGAAAAGTCAACAACTGAAAGTATAGTACCAATTGGAAATGTATTCTTACATATGTGAAATTGTCCATCAAGCCATCTAGAATATTGAGAGTGTTTAACATATTTTGGTATGATCACACTCTTAAACTCATCCATAAATGCATGACAACTAACTTTATCTGTAACTAGATCACACCTTCTTCCAAACTTCCCATCCTTCAATGGATATTCAATAGTTTTGAATCTTTTTACCTCAACTAATTTTTGTCCAAAAGTAGTCAAAGCATTTTCATGCAAACATTCATCTAACAAAGAAAATTGCCACACATATCACATGTACTAGAAAGACATGCATTGAAAAGAAAGTATTAATCATTAGGTGGCTTACAAAACAAACCTGATATGAAATCTTTTATAGTTTGAGGTGGTATTTTTATACCACATTCTTGCAACATTTCTTTACTATGCATGGTACCACGTATAGATTGAAATACATCGTAATGGTAACGAAATTGAATATGAGTTTTACAACATGTGATTCTTTCCTTGTTAATCCTTACATACCATGGTTTACACTTTTCAAAAGATCTTTGACTAATGGTAATATTTAATACCTTACCATCTACAATTTTTTTAAACAATTCAGTTTGAGTCATATCCAAAAGGTGTTTAGGATGTGGATCACGTATTTTTAACCCAATTCTCAATTTAAGAACATGTCTTGAATTAGGTGATACTCTTGTATTATCATGCCAAAAATTTTCAATCAAACTTTTGATTTCACTAGTAAGTTTCATATCACATCTCGAGAGTCTACCACTAGAAGTCCATAAAATATTTGCTAGATCACATTCAAAGTTAACCCTTCTCTTTACAACTCTTTCTAAAGTCTTACAATTCACATTAAGATATCCACTTATGTTGGTAATCAATCTTTTTTCAGATGTTGATTTGTTAACTAAAACTATTGTTATTGCTCATCGTGCTGCATTCTTATCTTTAGACTGACTTCTCTTTTCGATAACATCAAAGGCACTAGCAACAGTGGATACAACTTTTTTTAAAGACTCATTTTTATTCTTGGGTTTTGCATACATTCCCAACCTTCTCATTACTTTTCACATTTTAGACATTTTAATTAGTTGCAACATTAGCTGACACTGAAAGCCAAATTTCTTATTATAAAAAAAATGCCTATACAATCTATTAGCATGTGTCCTAATTTGTCTCCATGAAACCAATCCCTCAAGATTATCTAACACATCATTAGGAATATTAAAATTATGTTCAGACACTTTACTATCATCCTGACATGTTTGTTCAGTAGTTGGTGTTTCTATGTCTACATTCATGCAATTTTTATTTTCAAACAATTTACTATTTTCACTATTATTTGGGATTTGAATATCATTTTCAAATTTTCTTGGCATTTCTTTTGGGGCAAGCATTTCAATTGGAGTGTTTTGTGCATGATCGTTTGACAATTGCTTCTCATGAAGAAAATCTAAATCATTTAAATCATAACCTGCTTCTAAAAAATCACCAATTTCATCATGAGAGAAAATTTGAGGATTTGGAGACACACCTGTATTGAATGCATAATTAGAATGTGCACCTGAATTTTCTTATATTGGGTTCTCTTCTTTGACTTCTTCATCCATTGTGGTTCTTCAATGTCTTTCTCCTTTGAAACATTGTTCAAGTCTCTAATTCTCCGTCTTCTCTCTCATTGACGTTGTGCTTCATTCTCTTTATTTGCTGCAATCTCCTCATCTGTCAGAACTCTTGCTTTCTTCTTTCTTCGTTGTTTTGATCCCATGTTTGCACCAGTTTTGAATTTGAATAAGTAGCCTGCAAATTGTACAAGAGGACAAGAAAATAGAATAAGAGTGACAAAATTCGGTGTTGCTGGTCGAAATTTTTGTTCAATCATTTCAATCATTGAAATTGGGTCGGTGGGGCAGCTTTTGGGACCCAACAGGTACATCAGAAATGGGTACCCAATTTCTTAAAAATCGGGCACCCAATTTTTTAAAACTCGAGTACCTATTTACAAATCGGGTACCCAATTTTTTTAAAATTGGGTGCCCGATTTTTAAAAAGTCGGTATAACAGTTTAAAGAAATCGGGCACCTGATTTATGAATTACAAATCAGGTGCTCGATTCGTGAGACATGAGCGGGAATTTGGCATGGCTCCCGACTTTTGCATGGGGTTTTGCCTTGGAAAAAGGCATGGAGTAGGCTTGGTCCCACCAAGCCATTCCTTTTTACTCCTTTTATTTTCTAAGGCATTTAATCGACAATTTTTGGTATTGTCATAATTTTTTTATAGTCACTCCTATTGAATTTTTCGATGAGACAAAAACCCATTATAGGTCTTGTTATTCTGATTTCAAAAATGTAAAATTTTATAGTGTTATTAGTTTATTTTCTATTTTTCCACTATTTATTAATCAAAACTATCTCCTAAATGTTAAAACGTGACATTCACTAAAACTTTAATAACTTTTTTATTTTATAATTTTTCTTAAATTAATTTATATGTCGTCAATCTACATACAATTCTTTTGATGTTAAAAAAAAAATTGAAAAAAGTGAGATTTTGATCAAATTATGTGGTCCGTACATGAGAGGTTTTAAAATTTACCTTTATAGCCAATTAATAATTAATAATAATAAAATTATTGAATAAAAAATTAAGAAAAAATATTTTCATCAATCTTAGGTGTATTAGGTAATTCCATTTAAAAGGATTTGTAAAAATTCATTTATTTGTGTCAAATTATGGTGTTTGTACACAAGCATGGTATGGTCCTAAAATAGGCATTTTGAAAAAGTTGTTTTTAAAGATCCATACCAAAAAAATAATCTATCATATGGATGCACAAATAAATTACATATTCAAAAACTAGATTTTGAACACTAAAAATTTTATTTCTGGAGTTTTTGAATATTCAATTTCTAAATACCTCAAATTTTGACATCAATTGACAAAAAATTTCAAAAACAGGAAAAACACTTCCACTTTTTGGCCAAAAGTGAGACCCAACTTCATGCATTGACCCTATGGATGAACTCTTAAATATTGTCCAATCTATAAAGTATGGTATTTCTCCTAAGAATTTAGATCATTTACTTAAAATGGATGTAGATAAATTGAGAAAACTTGCAGCTAGTGTTCAACCATTAAGTTTGTCTAAGAAAAGGTCAATGAAGAAGAAGATAAGAGAAATTATGACTCAATTTGATAACACTTGAACAAGCCCAATTGCTTTCACTTTTGATTACACAAAAAAAGTTGCAAGAGGCATTGAAATTGTTAGGTGTAAACACAACATCAAAGAAGAGAAGATTTTCTAGCTGCAAACTAATTTGATTGAAAATGTTAAACAAGGTTTGAGAAACATTGGAAAACACTCTCAAACTAAGGATAAGTTTGTGGCAAGAAAAGTGATGTTGATGTCTGTTGTAAGTAAAAATATGTCTCAAAATAGACAAATATCTTCAATTTCATCTGAAATGGGTTTTAGTAGGAAAACAATGAGACAATATTTTAAGAGAAGATTAATTGTGGATGATAGTACTATGGAGGGCAACTGGGCAATCATGCATAGAGCACCTTGCTCTGATAGAATTGAAGAGTTATTGAAAAATTTAGTCATATCATTTTAGATTGATAACACTAGTCCTTCATCAAATAGTAGAGATGTTATCAGGCATAAGATTGCACTTGGTCAATATGAACATCATACAAAACATTGGTTGGATACAACACAACACGAGTTATATGTGTCGTTTTGTAATGAACATCCTAATGTAAAAGTTGGTCAAACATTGTTTGAAAAATTGAAGCCATACTTTTTGAGGTCGAACAAAGTGTTTGAAACTTGTTGTCGTCGTCATATTGAGTTTGATCTCCACTATCAGCTATTTCAAAAGTTTATAGAAGACACATATGGTTTTCATGTTGGTCCTCCTAGTAGGAGAAGTGAGTTTCTATCATCCATTTTGTGTGACAACATAGATGATCCAATTGGTAAAATAAATTGCATCAAAGGATTATGTGAAACATGTGGTGAATTGGCTCTATTTCCTTTGAAAACTAAAAATATTGATGTAACAAAAATATTGAATTGAAAAAGTTAGAATTATGTCAAGAATGAAACAAAAAGGTTGGAATATGTTGAAGAGGAGTTGCCTATTCTAACATTTATGGACAAATTTAAGAAATTGATTCAACCTTATATTTTTCATGCATTTTTTGTAAAGTGGAAAGCACAATAGTTTCAAACTCTGAGTTGCAAAAGTTACAAGTCTATCAAGAATGAAACAAAGTTGGGGAAGAAACAAAAAGGTTGGAATATGTTGAAGAGGAGTTGCCTATTCTAACATATATGGACATATTTAAGAAATTGATTCAACCTTATATTTGTCATGCATTTTTTGCAAAGTGGAAAGGACAACAGTTTCAAACTCTGAGAGATAACTTTCCACTTGGAACAATTGTATCAGTTGTTGATTTTGCAGAGAACTATTCATTTGTTCATTAGAAAGAAATTCAACCAGATTATTACTTTAATAAGCAAGTCACTATTATGGTACATGTTTTTTATAGACATGCACAATTAGATTTGGATGGTGTTCAAAGTACAGCTCAAGCGCAAGTAATTATAAAGGAATATCATTTTTATATAACTGATGATAAAGAACATGACATTCACTATGTAGAACATTGCTTCAATAAATTCTTTTCTTATTTGAAAGAAAGAAACATAAATGTTGATAAACATTATGTTTGGTTTGATGGATGTGCCGCATAGTTTAAATCATCTAGAACATTTTATGCATTGTGTAGATATCATCGAAATGAGAATATAAAACACATATGGAATTTCTTTGAGAGTGGCCATGGAAAAGGTGAACATGATGGTGCTAGAGCTTGCATCAAACATGCTTTGCAAAAGTATCAAATGAATTATCAGGGAGTTCGTGAAAATGATGCACATGATGTTGTTGAATGGTGTAAGACTCATTTTGCACTAGATGAGGTCGGGACATCATCAACAATGAGTCAACATACACCATATAGAGTTTTATGGGAGATAATAGGTATGGATGTGTACATCTGGTTAACTTTTATGCAATTAAATTATAAAATTTTATTGTTAAGTTCTATTTTTGAATTCATTAAATTTAATTTTTATATATTTTCAATTTAACGAACTTTCAAGTGTTAATAGAAAAAACATTCATGGGTGCAAGAGGATAGAATGGACATGTTCCTTACATTCAGTCATGAGTATAGATAATTGCAATTAGACATTGAAGAAAAGAGAATACTCATGTTTTTGTGACAATTGCATTAATGAAAACTATGAAGAATGCATCAATCAGACACATGGGTATACAGGTGCATGGATTTCGGTACCACTTGATGTTACTGATACATTTGATAAAGAAGATGAAAATTTTGATGATATTCCATTGATTTCTAATTATTATAATCATATCTCTAGATTGGTAAAAGTGGGTGAGTATCATAAAAATTAATCTCAACTTTTTATTTAATTATCAATTTCAACTGTCTTATATATATTGTACACATGCATTCATGTATACTTGTTATGCAAGAGATGTCTTTGCAGTGATTGCCAAGCCTAGAAATCATGAAGGTGTCAGTTATTATTTATTGTGATGTACTACAGAGAGGAAACATTTATGTCACCCTGAAGAAAGTGATGGAATGTTGTTCCCCATAGGTAAATTATACATATACATGTGCATGCACATATATATTTAAATAAATATATATATCTAGGTAACTTCATATCTGTCAAATTTTAAAACACTTAAATTTGTCGTACAGGTTCTATTGTGATAGAGGGAACATATATGAAGCAAGACAAAATAGTCCAACATGGAATACACTTTGTTGTTTATCAACCTGAAAACAAGGTTTTACAATATAGCCACCTAGTCGTTGCTATAGGGCTTTGTTTACATCCAGTCAAACTTAAACATGTACGTCGCAAGTGGAGACTAGATAGTGAAGATCATTAAAAAATATTGCATGTTATAAGTGTACATCATGGTTGATTAGACCTTTGAGATTTATTTTATAATAATTTGACTACCAACTTTGGTGAAATGTGTTTTCAATTGTACTATGGTGAAATTGTGAATATCAACTTTGGTGAAATTTTGTTTTTAATTTGAATATTTGAGTCTTAGTTGACATTAGTTTATTTAAAAACTATAATATTAATTTTACTATGGATGAATTTAATAATTTAACAACTTGATATAAATAGGCTAGAAGTTAGTTCGAACTTACACAATTTCATTATCTATGTTACAATTCTTAATTATCAACTTCTTTTCAAACTATTGAATTTCATCTTGAATTAAATGTGTTTAGATTAATTGTAAGATTGTAAGTTCTTAATTTTCTTTAATTAATTAAAAAATAGATTGAATTTCATAAGTGATAAATTATATTTATTTTTCTACTTAACTAGATTTAGGGTTAGGTTCAATTGTACTCATTGTTAAGAATGAAATTCAATTAGTTTTATAGTTATGGTTTAACAAGATTAGCATAGAAAAAGTAAGAACTTGTTTTTAAAAAGAATTGTGTGAGACTGCTTGGAATCTAATACACGAAATAGCATCACTATAGAATTTCCTAGCTAAGAAAAGGGTTTCCCTTAATCATCTACGATTCTCCATACTCCACCTTTAAAAGTTCGAAGGAAATTCAAGTAGTTGCAAACAATAAATATGGTGATTTTGTATCATTGTAAAATAGAATGCATACTTTCTAAGCCCACAGAGGTCCTTCAAAATTTCTAATTAAAAACCATTCGTTAAAGAAGATTAGAAACATTATTATTATGATAAGCTTCCACAACAAACCACTTTAGAGTTATTTCAAAGAAATTCGTTCGATGACTAAAAATTGAACTCTCATTAAAAAAAAAAGTATTTTCTGATTGTAGACCTTTATAAAAATAGTTTGAAAATGAAAAAAATTACTATTCTTAGTTAGGGTATGTAATCCTTTGATTTGACAATTTAAAATCAGTAGAGAACATTCTGTTCTAGTTAAAATCCTTTTCCATTTTTCAAGTAGTCTATTAACGTTGAGCTATTTACAAAAAAATGAGCCTACACATTGATCAGGAAAAATTATTAGCTGAGGCTTTTGAGTGCATTATTTTCCTCACTTCCATCACAATGTGAGGAAACTCATTAAAAAATAGATACAACAGAACTTAAATGTATCCCAAGTCGATGAAGAGCAACTTCTGCTCCAACAATACCAGAAAATAGAGAAAGTACTCTGCTACCATTAGGATATAATGCTTTCAAGACTGATAAATGATATGCAATTGTATCTATTTGGAATGAATTACCCAAACAACATAAGCGATCAGTCAGACAAGAAGTTCCACGAGTGTGATCTCTATCAAATCCTAATATAAGCTCTATCTCATGAAGCTCTAGAGGGATGATGTCACCTGGCCCCACCCATACCAAATTCCACTCTTCACACTTTTGAAGTATATATTTCTATGCACTATCTTGCAATTGCCCTCATGAATTTTGAATCATAACTCTCAGTTGATCAATAAGGATAGTGCCACATCGTCTTGAGTCTATGGAATTCAATTTTGTCCTCTGATCCCATGAAGGCCAATACTTTTTATTTGTAGAAGTGCTTCCTGAATAGTCATGGGGGGGAGAGGTTCTACTTGAAATTGCTCTTCTATTGGAACATTATGGACATACCCTCTTGCTCTTCTGGAAACTGAAAAGAACATTGAGTCCATCAACTCTAGTTGAACACTATTAAATTGTTCGGATATTGTCTTCCAAATATCCTTTGATGCAAAAGCATCATTCTCATAGTAGAAAAAAGGTGGCCCTTGCATGAACGCATTAATTTCCTTTGAACACTGGCCAATAGGTTTCCCAGGAACTCCAAAACCAATTAGTTCCTCGGGACACAAATTAGAGACTGCATCACATACTTCAAACATTGCTTGCTTGTCTTGCATACCCTTTATGTATTTTTCATACTACAACACTTTCATTATCTATGTTACAATTTTGAACTTACACAATTTCATTATCTATGTTACAATTCTTAAATATCAACTTTTTTTCAAACTATTGAATATCATCTTGAATTAAATGTGTTTTTAATTATATGATCATAAGTTCTTAATTATCAAATTTAGTTTATTAAAAAATTATTTAATTTAATAATTTAAATTAATTGTACCATGGATGAATTTAATAATTTAAATTCATTTATCAACTTTTTTTCAAACTAGATTGAATTTCATAAGTGAAAATTAAACATGTGTTTTTAAAATTGTAAGATTATAAGTTCATAGTTATCATTTAGGTTAGTTTATTAAAAAACTATATATTTTAATGTTACTTTATTACATCTATGGTCATGTACTCTTAAAGTTCAAATTAATATTATTTTTAATATTATATTTTGTAAAAGTTCTCTTAAATAATGTATTGGCTTACCTGATTAACATATTTTTATCCATATAAAACTAATATTTTTCTTTAGAGGGTTAGTAATTGATAATTTAAGAAATATGTATCTTTCTAACTTCCTACTAATTGATAATTGATATACATGTACACACGTCTCAAGATCATGTTCTATAGCTATAACACAAAAAAATACACATATATACACATATACGCATCTCAAGAATAAACATCTATAGATCTAATATATCTCTATGTATCTAAAATGCAAATTGTCAATCACTAGTACATCTGAGACCATTTTTTGACCATTATTGGTTGAAATTTCAACCCATTTTTTGACCAAAATTTGACGAAATTCGACCAACCCATTGGTTAGAATTTTTTCGGTCAAAATTTTGACCAACCTTCTAGTTGGTTGAATTTTCAAACAATACTTTGGTCGAAAAACTTCCATAGCCATTGTGCAAGTTTTGTCAAAAATTGGTCAAAATTTTGACCAAAAAAGGAAGAAATTTTCGACCAAAGAAGGTAGAAATTTTGACCAATGAAGGTCAAAAATTTTGACCATTGAAGGTAGAAATTTCGATCAATGAAGGTCAAAAATTTTGACCATTGAAGGTAGAAATTTCGACCAATGAAGGTAGAAATTTCTACCAATGCGTTGGTGTAAATTTTTTTTTTAGGCATTCTATAAAACAGTTCACATGCCTTGCGTATCATATGAGATTTTGCATGCATCTTGTACTCTCTCATCTGGCTGAGTGATGGAATACGGAGAGTGATTGTTCTGGTAGACATGCGTGCAAAATCAACAATATCAGATTTCCACAATCCATTTGTAATGCAAGTTCATTTTGGATTTGATTGTGTTTTTTTTAGCGTCATCGTTTCAGATCACTCTCCATAATCCATCATCAGCTAGATGAGAGAGTGCAGGATGCATGCAAAATCTCATATCATACGCAAGGCATGTGAACTGTTTCATAGAATGCCGGAAAAATATCGACAGTAACTAATATGCTTCTTCATTAATATGCTCGATACAATAAGCAAACTTGGCAACTATGCACAACAAGTTATATGCTAAAAGGAAATCATTTAGGAGATACAAAATTTGAACAACCATATGTTAAGATTCTACAATTATAAGAAAACCGTCCAACATTCTTTCTAATGGTAGGCTTTGTCAGTATCAAGGGCATAATGAAGCACTTTGCAGTAATCACAAAGGAAATCTTCCAGTTTTCCATATACCAATTCAAACTTAGATATATCTTGCTGATATAACAACATCCCATCATTAAAAGTGCTAGAAAGGCATGCAAACATTTGTAGATCAGCGTAAGATCCATAATACTAAAATGTACTTGTAATATGCACTTGGAGATGATGCATAGAACCTCTATCTGTAAGAGTCATTCTATGAAAATTTCTACAAAAATAGCAAAGTTCCAGATACAAGTAAACAATAATGTACTACTCATCTTCCATCCAATGCCTTCCCACACCTGAGATATTAATATCTTTCATTTATGAAATAGTAAATGTAACCACCAGAATCTCTTCAAATTCTCAAGCTACCAACTAGTAGCTTGTATAATATTTCTGCACTTTGATTCTCATTCAGCCACCTCAAGCTACAAGAGCCTCTTCTCATATAAAAAGAGTGTTGCCTTTAAAAAATTAAGTTATGCCTCTCATAGCCTGATTCTATTCCAGGCTATGGCAACCTCATGATCACATATCTGTAAGTCATAGAGATGTGTTAAAGAGACATCATACTAAGATAGCTATGTAGTCTACTACTCAAACCACAGTAAGGTCTCACAAACAAAAGATTAGACTTTACTATTAGATACTAAAATTTTATAGTAGAAAATCTGACAATTATACTTACAGCTTAATAATAGGATGAGCCATGACCACCTAAGTATCCACCACCCATGCCATGACTTGAATACAAAGATGAGTAAGAACCTCCACCAATCTGAATACAACAAGAACTAGTTAATATTGTTACAAAATTAAACAAATCAAAACAAAAAGATATCAAGTTACATACATCAGCACCACTAGATGACGAATAGTTAAACACATCACAACCTTTTTTTTCATGCTAAGAAGATGTAGCATAGGAGATGAAAAAATAAAGGGATTAAGTCATTATTTATCTTCATCAAGCAATAGGCATACACATGATAGTTTCTAAACTATAAATTGTGTTGTCTTCAATCAGAGGTTGATGTGGATTTTGTTTATGGATGCATAAAAATCATTACAACTACCAACAAGAGGAAAGGAGGAGCTCAAGTAGTTCATATATAGGCTTTCATCAACATCAAACACTTTATGTTGTATGGGTAAACCATTCAAAAGGACAGTCAGCATAACATCTTCAAACTAGTCAACATGTAAATTGTAAAGCAATAACCATCACAAGATTATCCATGATCAAATGGTGAAGGATCCTCAGCATGACATCTAGTATTGAGAAATCATTCCTAGATGAAGGAAAGTACTCATATTAGAGAATCACAACTATGGATAAATCATCATTTAGAACTATTTTCACTAGTAGCTAAGATATCAATCTGCATCATACATGGAAGAAGTTGAAGAGCAGTCAATACACATCAACATCATGAGAAGAAGTGACTTTGTTAATGAACCAATTACTAAATCAATATGGAGTACTACATCTGTTGTCTTAATTACCTTAGACTAGGCAGATTCAGTTCAATCTCAGCTTTTTTCTTAAAAGCAAGAATATAATTTCAAAAAAATGCTACTCAAGTTCAATGCATTAAATATCTGGGGAGTTGTGACCTGAGCCTGTGCTTGGATCCTTAAAGAGGTCAAAACAGTCAAAGAAACCATTTCCAGTGAATATAAATATTCAATTTTGTAAGCACAAGTGTCTTTTGATAACCCATGCAGATACTTTATCCTTCACTGCATGCTGCTAATAGAGTCAAAAACTGACAAATGCAACCATTCTCATACTGATCCCACCAATTTTTTGCTGGAAGACTATCATTTCAACCAAAGTTTCTTGTCAAGGTCACCACATCACAAACTCATCCTTCACAAGGAAATGTGAGCATGACATTGGTACTACAGAATGTTTGTTAAAAGAATATTATTTGACCTAGACGGATAAGACAAGTTGGTTAATATGGCCAAAACTAATAAGACTATACTAAAACTAAGAATCTTAGGGAAAAAATATAACCTTTTAATCTCTTCTTTTAACATTGAAATCAAAAGGCTTTGAATGCTCCTCCATTTTTGTGATTATCTCAATAGCTGGATACTTGGATGTGAAGTGTACAACCTATTTAACACTCTGCACAATACACATCAAAATCACTCATGTTTGAGACCTAAAAGACTTAGTAGCTTAAAATATTCAAGAAAGAAAGAACAATTCTATGCGGGTATGGTACAGGTTATATTTCTTAATAGATTGGGTTGTATTTCTTAATAGATTTTTCTTTCAATAGTGATTTTTAGCATTTACTTCAATAATACCATGCCAAAAGCTAAATGACTCAGCCTTAAATAAAAAATTAACTTATCATTTTTCAAAACAGAGAAATTTTATGTTATGAATAAAATAATGTTGATGAATAAGTGAAATATTTTGGTAAATTCTATGCATTGTAGTTTTCCTTTTGTTGGTAAGTATATGTTTTAATTCTATTGTTCAAGTGGTTTGTTCCAATATATACTAAATGTGATCAGAAAGATAAATTTTAACTTTATCATAATGTGTTATACTTGTTCTTTTTAGAAAGTGCAGTCAAAATCCTATGCAATGGTATATTGTTTAGTATTTATTAATTTAATATATACCAAAGGTCATATTTTTGTGCAAATTACTAAAATTCTCAAGGAGCTCGAACAAGCAACATTTGCTCTTGAACCCACAGAAAAGGAAATCGGTAGGGATCTTATAACATTGTTGCAACAGGACAAGGATGTCAGTGGTCTAAATCATATATCAGAACTAGAAGCTTTCCATCAATCAACTACAAGGTTTGGAATAGTATCTCCTAAAACAATTTCAATGGAGAAGAGAAGTTTGAGGAAGCAACTTGATAAATCTCGTTGTGAGGATGACAAGAGAAAAGAATCAATTATTTCATACCTCCTACACATCCTAAGAAAATACAACAAGCTTTTCACAAATGAATGTATGGATGATGTTGATTCTCAGTACTCCGATCCATGTTCTCCTACAGTCAGCAGTTCTTTGGATGAAGCTCATGTTAATAGCAGGAGGAGGGACCAGGATGATTGTAAAATCTAGTCATTCAAATTGGGTTCCAAGGAAACTCTTAGAAGTTCCATGGGAATGTTGCCAGCAGTTCCTGAAGAATTTAGATGTCCAATTTCCTTATAGTTAATGTCGGATCCTGTGATCACTCGCTCTGGTCAAACATATGAAAGAGTATGCATAGAGAAATGGTTCAGTGAGGGTAACGATACATGCCCAAAAACATAGCAAAAATTATCGTATCTTTTTGTCACTCCTAACTACTGTGTGAAGGGATTAATTGGGATTTGGTGTGAGAAAAATGGTATCAGAGTTCCAGAACCACCTCCCCCAATTTCTTTGCCTCTGATATACTGGAGATGGGAGTAGTCAGATTCCATGAAAAGTGTTGCTAATGGTTAGTTGAAAAGAGTCAAGGTGGGATCATCAGATGATGACCAAGTTGCAAATTTTGGTGAGGGAGATGTTGGTGCTTTATCAACTCCCACTTTAGATCATAACATCTCCTCTAAGTCCACAATTTTATCTATACAAGGAAAATTGATACAAATTAGTGGTATAGACCCTTCTTTGACTTACAATATGGTGGACGCTCAAAATCTAGAAAATCAGAGTACTGAAAAGTATGAAAGGTTGCTTGCAAACCTTGATTCATCAAGTTTAGGAGTACAGTGTGCAGCTGCACAGGAAGTTGCATTATTGTGTAAGGATGATGGTGCTTGCTCTTATATGGGTGCCAATCATTTTATTTCTTCTCTTGTGAATTTCCTGCAGTCTTCTGTAGATGCACTAGATACAAAGGCTCAAGAAGTAGGGGCATTGACACTTCTCAAAATAACTTGGAACAATAATAGGTAGACAATTTTAATCTGAAATGTTGAAACAGTTTTTGGCATTTCATTCAACCATCTTTAGCAATCAATTGTTTAAATGTATTCATGTAAAATCTACGACAAATTTCTTACAGTGTTCTTGAAATTTTTATTTTTTAGGAACAAGGCATCAATTCTATCTTCAGGTGTAGTTCCATTGTTATTGAATCTTCTTGATTCGAAAGCAGCTGAAGTAGCATTGGCAGTTTTACTAGCACTATCTAGTCGGGATGACAATAAGGCAAGCATTGGTTCCTCGAGAGCTATTCCTTGCCTAATTATACTACTAAGCTCAAACTCCTGCCAATGTAGACAAGATGCTCTAAACTCATTATATCATTTATCCACAAATGCTGAAAATTAGTCTAGAATGGTGTCAGCAGATGTCATTTCCAAGATTGTTCATCTCCTCACTGTTTGTGAAGTTGATTTTATAGAAATTTGCATTAGCATCTTATATAATCTAGCTACCATTGAAGATGGAAGAATAGTGATTGCCAATACTGATGGTTGCATCGTGACTATAAAAGAGCTGCTTGATACAGGCACCCCTAAGGAACAAGAACAATCAGTGGCTACACTCTCATTGCTATGCACCAAGAGCTTTGACCATTGTTAGCTGGTTTTAAGAGATGTACTTTGAAATCAACAAATGCCCTCTTATATTATTCAAACATTATTTTGTAGACTTGTAGGAAAATATCAATATGAGGCCAGAGTTGTAGATTTGAATATTGATTATTAGATAGGTTCAAGAGATACTAACCAGTGTTAGATGCCAAATAGATGATCGCCATAGCAACATCCCATTTATCTCCTTCTTTATAAAGAGGTTGGTTTTTTCGAAGATCACCTAGGAATTCCTTGGGTGAAAGTATGTCCATTCTAGGAATACCTTCAATTGGACTAGATGCAATACCATTTGTACATATTCCATAATGCACAATAATTAACAAATATTGTACAGATTATGGAAAAAATTAATAAATTTCTTGTGCTACTCTTTGTTTGAAGGAATTACATCTGGGGTTTATAGCCACTTTATAAGTTATCATCATACAAAGGACTTAAATTGGATCCTCCATGGCATGGATCAGAAGGCACATTCCAATTAACCAAGAAGATTATGCCTACGATATTGTCATGTCCCATGAGAAAGAAGACGATGGAAACTGTGGGTAGAACAAGTAAATAGAAATCACCCTCAAAAAAGAAATCATTGAGTTCTAAAGGAAGCTTAAAGATCAATACAGTTTAGCATTACCAAATGAACTTCAGGATAAAATCTCAAAAGAAAACAGTCAAACCAAACCTTGTGTATAGAAATTAAAGAAAATTATATTAATGTCCACAAGGGACTAGAGATAGCAAAAGTTAAAAAAAAGTTGTAGGAAGATGAAAAGCAGAATTGTCTGAACTCTGAACTTTGAAGGTGTATTTATTATTGAAGTAATATGTTAAAACTTAAGACACATAAATCATTGATAAGTAGGTGATATTTTCCACATCAAGTCAAATTCTGATATTGCTATCAAGATTCAACAATGTAGTTTTTGAGTCAAACTCATTGAGCCATGATTCATGCATAGTAGTTCACACAGACTCATTTCTCATGAGAATGAATGAACACTTTGCACTCATTGCATCGAAGAAGTGCTCACAAAGATGAAGCACCATGACTTTCTCAAAGGCTCAACTATTCCAGTACTCTTCCAGCTCAAGAAGGCTTAACTATGGAGTTTCCTCCATGGTTTAAACCACTCTACTTGGAATCCCATTTGCATAACCTACAACAAGTGTTGTGCCTTATGAACAATTCATTAGAAAGCCCCTTGAGCTCATCAATAGATAAGCCTAAGATATTTCCCACAGCAAGTCAAATTGTGATATTGCTATCATGATTCAACTGAACATTTTTTGAGTCAAACCCATTGACCCATAAATATAATATATGGCCCAAGAAAGAGGATGAAATTGTAAATGTAATGGATTATACATCCTTTCCTCCTACTACCAGATGACTAAAGGTGCTTGTGTGATAATTTTAACTCATTTTCTTGTAGTTATTTGCAAAATATACGTGGAAAAATGAAATTTCTGAAATGACAACTCACAATAATACAATCAAATTTCTAAATGAAATGTAACCATAAATACTAGTAGAAGCCTTCAATTACTTGACACAAATATATAATTGGATTGTCATTGAATTAAATCCTACATTGGTCAAAATTAAATAACAAGGATAACATATAGAGCATCACATGTCCCAAAATTATTTGTCAATAGGACAAGTGGCTAGACAGTGAAAATCTCAACATGGGAGGATTATACCATTCACTACTCCCCTACTAACAAAATGTCAAAAAGTCTTTAAATGACTATGTGCCATGCAGGTCCCTTTGTCCTTAATACCAACATACATGAGGAAGATATGTCTTAGTTCAATGACTAGTTGTGGAGGTTGCATTAAGATGCTTTAAAAACACACAAGTAAAATAACCTCAGCAAATGTGAAAGGCCAGAATCAATGAATGCATGGGCTTATTTCAAACAATATACTTGATAACTTAGACACATAAGAAATCAAAAGCATAGTCATCCACTTTAAAGAAGTCTTGAATGCCCCTCCATTTGACCTAACTAAAGCCCAAATAAAATTTAGATTAATGTGATTCCTATGCAAAATCCAAGCTACAAGTATAAGTTGCCTACCTTAGAGACAACCTCATCAATATTTGCAAGATGACTGTTGCAGGACTTGCAGGCATAAATCTGCCCCTTTAGCTATACTAGAAACAACCTCCCCATGTTACTGACCAGCAATAATATCAGCCCTTAATATTAGACTCAAAACTTCTCACTAGCAAGATTTCAAGTATTGCATGACCCCAATTAATTTTCCACAACAGAAATCGAATTCCAATTAAATTAGATAAACTAATTGATCAAATAAGATATCGTTACAATTACATACATCCTTCCCATGGTTCAAAACACAATAAAACCAAGCACTCATTAAGTGGCAATAAATGCCCTAATTCATCTACCACTCAAAAGAGATCCCCACTGCTATTTCAAGATCAAAAAGAGGTCTCCGAAGCATTTTAATAGCACAAAAGTGATTTCAAAAACATTCTAATGAAGAGAAAAATTCTACCAAAAGCGATGATAAAATAAGTGATAAGATTCTACCGTTTATGGAAATATCATCTGAAATGTTATAACCAAAGAAAGCCTTGCATGAAAGAAGTTTATCAAGAAATCCAAGAGAGCCAGGAATTGTTCAAGTTATTAAATGTTGGTGGAAAAGGTGGAAATTTTCTACATTAGCTTCAAAATTCCAATTAGTCATTTAAGATGGTAGCAATGGTGTTAATCGATATCATGGTGAGGCTACTAACAAAGTTTGAATGGGATTTGAAGATGGATGTTGGTGCAGAGGATATGATGAAAGCTTATAAAGAAATAAAAGATCTGTTAGAATTTGTGGACTTCCCTAAGAACATAGCCATTCAACCGATGGATATGTTTGGTTCATGTAACTTTGAAGCTTTTGAGATGAGTTTGGAAGTGACAAGCACATGAGATGGTTAGAAAAGAAAATTGAGCAACATGGAGGAGGACATGCTCAACGGACTACAATGAGTCAACACCCTTTTTATTTCCTCAAGGAAGAGAAAGAAGAATTAGAGAACGAGATGAAAAACTTAGAGTGTAAAATTGGAGATAATGTTTCCTATGTGACACTTTCAGGATTTGTTCTCGTATTCATTTGGTTGTTCATCTTGATTCTGGAAATGTGGAAATACCTAGATGAATGGTTGCACAAATGGGAGCAAAATGGGAGCCTATGAATGAATCGGAAGAGCCTCCAAATGAGTCGCAAGAGCCTGTGAATGAATCACAAGGGCTTGTGAATGAATCGCAAGAGCCTGTGATTGAATCATTGACCGGTGTAGATGGATATATGGTTGACTATCTTGTAGTGTGTCTTGGGTATGTGGTCAGATGCCTTGGAGTCCTACTTCTAATTTGCATGATCATAATTGTAATAATGATATTATACTTACTGTTATTTGTCCCAATTTCAATAAAAACTATGTTCCTCTCGAGAGATGAAAAAGAAAAGAATGGATACTATAAGAAACATGCACTAAACAAGAGTTGACATTTTGTCTACATCCCTATCTTAGATTCTTACATCTTTGAATTGGAAAATGATAATAATTCTAACGATGGTAACATTGTAATCACTAGCTTGGGAAATGAAATGATCAGTTGCTTCAGAGAGCTTATTCAGGGTTGTGTTCAGCAATTACCAGATTTGCTGATAAAACACTCCAACAAGTGGGCCAGAGAATTCCAGGAAGACAAGATAAGAAAGGCTTTTGAGATAGTAGAAAAGCTCATAGCACTGATGGAGATGACAGTAATAGGGGATATCAATGTCAACCAAGAAAATAAAAAAAGAGAAAATGAAAGAGCAGAGAATGAAATTCAAATTGAGTTGACAGATTGAAAGTAAAAGGTCATGCCATTTGCCTCATTTTCAACTTATCTATCACATACTCTAAATTCAACATCAAACCTTGTAATCATTACGTATAAGTCATTTGCTAAATGAATATTTTCTATTTTAGGTTTTTCCTTGTTTTTTTTGGATTGATAAATTGATGAAGTTAAGAAGTTTTGTATTGATTTTAAAAGTAAAAATTAAAGATATGCATGAGTTTTGCAAACTATCTGTGATAGAGAATGATCAGTCAGCCAATAAATAATCAACATGTCCTAAACACTAACTACCCACCCACACAAAATAAGAAATATCTATAGAATAGCCCTAAGAATCACTTGCCTTTTGGTTTTATAATAGCCTTTTTTTTGCTATTCAAATTGTAGAGTTTATCATCAAGGCCTAAAAATAATAAAATGGAAAAATAATTTTGGGTTGTCTATTATCAAATCCTAGATTTTGTAGCAGAATGTAATGTTTTTGTATCCTTGTTTAACTACACTTAACAGAAATCCCATAAGCTGTCAATTAACAGATGATCTTGAGTTCAAAATATCAATTTTGATCTGAGTTCTATCCATTCTTTCTTTTTTATGATGGATGGAACTCAAGATGGGATGCTTGAATATGGAATGTTGAAAATAAAATCTGCTAATTTTATTCTTTTCACATTTTGACTAAGCTAAGATTAGTAAACTTGAATATGTGGGTGTAGCATTTAAGTAGAGTTGTTCCCAAGCTTTTACTTGTTTTGATGGATGGTATGTGGACTTGGTCCTGAGGACCAACAATGGATTCCACCCCTTCCAATCACCATTTTTAGCTTCTCTTATTTCTCATTGGGAAGTCACCAAATAAAATGAATAATAGTGCTTAACGTATGTTTTAACCATCTTGCCTAATCTTTCAAGATGTAGAACTGTGAAAAGTTTATTAAAACATGAAATTTCAATCACTATGGTACATAGTCTGCATCCAAATGTAAATTATGTGTTACTACTGGATTTGGACATCACTGATCTATAAAATATTATATATTAAATCTTTCCTCTAACCTGTTTAGGTAAAGCACTTTTCATATAATTGTACACCTCTTTTCTCAGCCACATTCTCATCAATTTCCTAACTTTTAACAAAACCATATACAAAAAATAAGTTACGGAAGACATATTATTGTGCCATTTTAATTGTATGGACCTTCATTGTCCTTGTTTTATTGTTACTTTACCTTGGGCAAGAAACAAAAATAATAATTCATAATTTAATAGAAAGAAAGAAATTGTATTAATGTTTATGAATGACCAATAGATAAATAGAAGTCTAGTCAAAAGTACAGCCAACAATGATAGCAGAAAGATGAGTGCCTAAAGTATCTCTAACTATGTTGGGAACTATAAGAAATAGATATATTAATTTCAAATGCTATCATTATAGAGAACCAATATGGATATCTGTCGTCATTAAATCCATACTTTATAGTAGATCTTATTTTCATCAAATAAAATGCAAAAGAACATTTGTCTTTTTAAAACAATATATTACCAAAGATTACCTGTAATCCATTATTCTAACAACTGGAGGGTCTTCGTCGCGAGATAAAATCACCTACAAAGTATATAGACACCAGGTTATCATACAAATGAATGTATGAAGTATTATTTACTATACAAAACATTTAACACTGCTACTGTATTGAATTTTGAGATATATAACAGGAAGCCTGTGAAGTAGCTTCATTCACAACGTATAATTGATCTCCCATGGAAAGCAATAACCAGATAGTCCAAGTTAAACTTACTATTACATAATTGAAAAAATCTATCTAATCTCTAAAGATTGTTTAAAAACTTAAAGCTGAGAAAAAAATTAGAATGAGTACAGCTATTGAAAACTTGAACAAGATATAGGTATTAAGTATTTTTTCAGGTCCAAGAGAAACATTCAGCCACTCATTATGCCTTCCTATTAGTTACAATAAATTTTAGAACCCTCAATAAATCCTTGACATCCTAGATATATATCATGGATAGTGAATATTTGGGGCTTATTTATTGTAACTTTCAATGTCATGGGTTTAGAATTTGTGATAATTAAGTGATAGATCCATTGATAGGGTGAAAACAAAACCCACATATCAATAGAGCATTGTAGAAGAACTCCAAGATAATTAGTCCAAGAATAATTAGTAATAGCAATAGATGATTTTATTTACTAATTATAAGGAGAAAAAGAAAGAGATTAGGGTTACTATGGTCCCTGATGAGCTGAGGAAGGACCGGATTCATCACATCCTAGTGGCTGGCGAAATCCCATCTTCGCTAGTGGCAGTGTTCTTGCATCCTCTGTCTCCAACTCTAACTGCAATAATTTAAGTCAAAAATCCATTCTCCATGAAACTCATAAGCCTCTCGATGAACCTCAAACTCCTTTGGATGATAGATTTCTTGATATCCGTAACCTCATGATTCCATACTGTCAAGATGGGAAATCAATCATAAATGCTCTGCACAAAAATCACCACTTTGAAATCTAAAATCCATATATCCATCTTCAAGTGTGAGAAAAAGAACTCATTTCCATTCATCATCATTTGAACATTAATGGCCTTCATTCACATGCTAGGAGCCCCAAAATATAGTCGATCACATTCACCAATTCTTGTGCTTGTACAACTCCCGCATGCTCCATGTTAAAATTATTTGATGGTTTCTACTGCTAAGTGGAAGAGGGGAGCTTATTGTCTCCGAGAGGAGTCGGCTCATATCATACACTCGAATAAGGTCTTGATAAGCTGACCCTCCAATAGCGTAATCAAAAGAGAGATTTTGGCGTGGGAAAATTTGAGTTGAATAACATCCAATCCAAAACCCTTTTTATTTATTGTTAAGCTCGTGTTGGTTGAAATTTCAACCAACACGGGCATGGATTTAAAAAAAAAAAGATATTTTTCTTTCATATTCTGACTAATTTAAAACATTTTAATAGATGGTCAAAAATTTAGGTCAAAAAATAGGGTCAAATGTACTAGTTGCATGGATATGCCTATACGACCTGGACATTAAATTTGGATTTAATGAGCACTACTTTGTTACCTCTGCTCTTGCAAGAGACGTCCCCTAAATTGGAAAATTTAATGATAGGTCATGGAATGAATCATTAACCAATACTTAACAAATAATAGAAATAGTCTTTCAGGAACAAGTTGATCTCTTTCTATTCATGTTTTTGGAGCCAAGGATAGCAGTCCCCTCACACAAAGATACGTACAGAATGAATTGAAAAATTTAAAAGTCAAAGTTTAAAGCCCGAATATAAATTTCAATCACTTATTTCTCAATCCAAAGACCACTTAGAAATATAATGGCTATACCCTCATCTTAGTTAACCAAATTGCGTAGTTGGTGATAACAGTACATCAAAGTGGCAGCAACATGTGGCATGAATAATTTCACTTCCAATTGCTTAGGACCAACAACTTTACTGAATCAATTAATGCACTTGTTATGTCTAATGTATTGATACTGATCGACAAAAAAAAAATTCAAATGACTAAGCAATAAAATGAGTGTTCAAATGACAAAATGTTACAAATAATGACGTTGATAAAGATAGTTGGATGTAGTTATTGTTGTTCTAACTGCAAGATAACTGCATATAGGTTTATTTATACATGATCATGTGTAAAGTTGATTGATTGATTACTATCACAGGTAATGTATTTCTCTCAAAGAGTTCCTATCGCACTTGAGTGTGTATAATCTTTCTTCAGATATAATAAAAGAAGAAGATTTGATTTTTTTAAAGAAAATGCGATAGCCTTTGTGTGTAAAATGTTGCAAATATATAACCATTGCTTATAGTTATTCTTAATAGATTCACTAACACTTGATAAGCTAACCATAAAGGTTAAAAGGCATCTTCTGAGAATTGAAGTTGTTTTCATTTTTTTAAGAAATTGAACTTGACTTTGAGTGTGGGATGTTGTCAATATATAAGTATTGCTTATGATTATTCTTAATGGATTTGTCAACACTTGCTAAGCTAACCATTGAGATTAAATGCCATCTTCTGAGAAATAAGGTTGTTTTGAATTCCATCAAAATGGTTAATATTTTCTTCGACAGAGTCTTAGAAGAGAATGTTTGCAAACACACAATTCATGAAGAGAATGTGAAGGAAGCAAATTGACCACACAATATGGCTGATATTAATTATATGTGTTATGGTATCATTTTAAATTTAAGAATATAAATGAACTACATGAATGATATTTTTGGTTTTCAATAAGAATAGAGAGGTGCAACTACAACAGTTTCAGAAAGGGTGGGGTGTCTGAATAGACATGTCTCATCATAGTGCACTTCATAGGATATATTACTTCTACAATTATTCATCTTTTGCATCCAATCTTTTCCTTCTTTTGTTGAGTTTCTTAGTTGTCATTTTGCAAGTAAACACACAGTATCCATTACTGATAGAAAAATAAATGTGCTCTGTTATCATTTGCAATGCAGTGTGTTTAATTTACCCAAATTTTATTTACTATATATTTTGTATTTCTTTGATAAATATAACTATATACAGGTAATTCTAGAAGTATATACCCGGTGGGACTTGGAGACTCTCCTATCCATATTCTCTTACATTTAGTGGGATCTGAATATCCAAGGGTGTGCAGTAAGGTGTCTTAGACTTGGCTCCTACTCATGGCCATGATGGATTTGATTTGAGGTAAGTCTTTCGAACCCAAACTGTGGTCTTTGAGCATCAATATTCAAACAGGAGTTAACAAAAAGAAAACAAACTTTGAAAAATATAATGTTACATTCTTCCTCCCTGAAATTTAAAGGCATCTATTAGTTCATTGGAAGAAAAAGAATTTTGAAGCTTAAAAAATGACAAACTAGGGCATGCCCATGGCTTCCACTGTTACAATAATTCATTCTTCCTCAATACTCCACCAATCGATCTCAAATCAAAATGAAAATAGATGAATGAAGATAAGAGAAACTTACAAAGAGCATCCCTTGGCATTTCACAGCTAGGACAGATCTTTCTGAGGCATTCAGAAGAGGGAAAACCATTTTTGCATGCAGCTCCCGCATGCGGGCAAATGCATAACAATGAAATAGCGAAATCCCTTTTTTAGTTTAACATTATGAAGCCCGTGTTGGTCGAAATTTTGACCAACATGGGAATGGATTAAAAAAAAAGATGTTTTTTCTTCCATATTTCGACCAATCTAAAACATTTTAATAGATGGTCGAAAATAAGGGTCAAATGTACAAGTGAATCTCAAATAAATACATGTATGTAGCAAAACATAAAAGTCATATATACATACATGTGATGGTATCTAACTAGTGAAATACTCAATAATCAAATAAATAGTGAAAGTACATTCATGTCATCAAGGAACTAAAATACACATGTGTACATGTAACCTAGACCTCCAATATATAAATGCATCAAAAAATATATAAATCTAATCTACTACTAGAGGGACCCCTCAAGACACATATGAATAGAACAACCCTCTGATCGAGTCTCCTATACATCCTCTCACCGAGGAGCATCAACCAAGCCTTGCAAATATATATACATATATGTGTTAGAGTTCTATCTTTAAAACATATCTATACATACGTGCATCATGTACATGTACATTCAAATTAAATACAAACTTGCATATATATAGATATATATATATAGTTTTCAAACTATTTAAATAAGTTTAAACAAACTATTTAAAACTCAAGTACTTGAGCACTACCAAGTGCCTCAATAAAATCATCTCTCTCATGTAAATGATGCCCTAAACCAACAGTATGTGTAACCATGTGCTCAGTGACCTATGCCTACATGATTTATTACGAGTTAAAAATTAAATTAAACATGTACATATATATCTAAACTAAATTTTACAATAAATGAACATATTTTTTAATTTCATATATATTTAAAATAAAAAATAAATTATATATGTACCTGGGTCTCCGAAGGTGGAGGATGATTAGTAGACTCCATTGTATCATCTACTAATGCACTTGAGCCTAAAACTCCATGTCCAACTGCTAGTAAATCTAAGTGAAGTGGACTGTGTAACTGGTTGGGTACATTTGGTGTAGAATCAGTGCTACTAGGTCCGAACAATCAGTCCATGTATGATGAAATACCCAGGCTCGAACTAGTATCAATCTTAGACAAGCCTCACAATTGCTCACTAAAATCAAGACCCTTAGCTATGATACGGACATCTCCAACTTGTATGCTCGAGTCATATGTAGAGTATCGTGAGTCTGGTGCTAAATGTTGTGAGCCACGCACAAGTGTATCATCTGTCACTAGTGTGGAGGCCTATGTCTATGGAACTATGTCGGGGCTCTGATGCTATCTAACAACATCCATCATTGAGTGTACTGGAATCCTATGTATTGAAAATATAGCTAATAAAGTGCAACATATCCTCCAAAAAATACAGTGCCATATCCATATGTGTCTATTGTCTTGAAAGACCACGAATATCGCCTGGCAGTGGTAGCCCAGCAGCTCTATATGCATCATCAGAGGAGGCCCCTGAAGTGCTACTAGATGCTTGTGAAGATGGTCAACCAAGTGGATAAGGATGTCAACTATGAAGATAATGACCAATAGAATCTGATTTGATACTAGTCGTCGTAGATGCAATGTGCCCAATAGTGTCAATTGCTTCCCTCTAGGAAGAAATGATGACTCTATCTACAATAGGCACATGTGTAAGAGACACAGGAGGCATCATCGGTCCAACAAACTATCTAAGATCTGCAGGTGGTAGACGATCTATACTGTGATACTAATCACTATCTGTGATCTGACCATGCCCCTGCCCATAATAATCAGGAATATCCAAGTAGTTGACATTGAGCCCTCTATGAAACTTAGTGTACAACTGTTGTGCAAAATAACAGGGTATCTGGTTGTTATTAGGATAATGACCATATGAAGCTAAAAATCATGGATAGATCATGCTAGCAATAATAGTGTCTCTACATCGTGTGACTCTGTAGCCTCTCACCCTACCCTGTGTTCCCTCATAAGCTAGAAAGAGCTCTCTTTGGATGACATCTTTGGAGGCTACCCTCTTGATGTCATCGAATGATGCATTTCCTAAAACCTTAGCCCTAAGCTCCCTAGATATGGAAGCTAAAATGGCAGGAATAAATGAATGGTGAGCTCTAAACCTAGCTATCAAATCTTGTAAACTCCTACATATTGTAGTACATATGTCTCTATAAAGACCATCATCAGAGGTCAATATAGAGTGATGTAGTCTAGCAACCTCCTACTCTAAAAATGCAAATAAAGCATCGATATTGATGTGTGGAGGTGGTGCAACAGGACCTCTAGCAAGAGCTACAGGTGTAGCCTGACTTGGAATAGGAGCTGCACCAGGAGCCACAGCAGAAGCTACACCACCAAGAGCCACACTAGGAGTTGAAACATGAGCTTCATGATGAGCCCTACATCGAGGTACACGACGAGACCCACTAGAAGCTGCAGTACAAGCCCCACCACGAGCTACATGAGGAGCTAGATCAGGAACTGCATTAGGCACTGCAACAAGAACCACATCAACTTGTGTCACAATAGGAGCCATAGCATGAACTACATCAGGTGTCGCACCAGAAGCCACATCAAGCTGATCATGTGAAGCCATATTTGTAGAAATGTATGAAGAGCTAAACTGCCTGTTGTACACACAATTTTCTATTTTTAACATTAAAAAGTATACACATGTAATTGAACATACATCACACATCATGGACCTAGATAATCTATAACACATTAGACCTAGATTAATTTGCATATAAGTATAAGATAACTTTAAAGTTGAGAGTTTGGTTATGGTTAGAGTTAATTTATTGTTCTAGGATTTTATTATACTTTGGTGGGTATTATTAGAGAATTCAATTACAGGGTAATAAATTATTTATATTACTCTTAAATGATAATATTTCGAGGTTTAGGTTTCAAGTTGGGTTACATATATATCATTTAAAACAAGGGTGAATACTTCATGTATGTACATGTGTTTGAATGTATGTGCATGTATCTCAAATGTAATTTTTAACAATTTAGGATTAGGGTCAACTTGTTTTAATTTTATGTAAGTTAGGCCTCAATTAGGTTTCAAAATAGGGTTTTACTACAATTAGGCTCAATTTTAGGGTAACATTTAAGACCTTATGACATTGTTAAGGTTTATACAAACTTACATAATTTCTAGCATTAAATTTAGGGGTTAATATTAAGGTCCATGGTTAAGAATTTAGGATAAGGGAACTTAGCAAATGAAGTTTATGATTTGGTTCAAGATTATGATTTAGGTATTTATTATCATTTATAATCTTGGGTTTAGAAATTAAATTTTAAGATCAAAGTTAGGGTTAGGGCTTGGATAATAGTTAGGGTTAGGGTTTGGGTAGGTTAGGGTTAGGGTTTGGATGTACATGTATGTTATATTCATACCTAGATATGAAAATTAATTTACATTCTTATAGATGTATAATTTAGGATCTCCCCTTAAGACATGTCATTGAATTATATAGTTAATTATATACTTCTAATTATTAAGACAGTAAAAATAATAGCATGTGCACATTTAAACATGAATATTGAAAACATATGTATGCACGTGACCTATATCTAACACATGAACATATTTACATGTACATTTATGAAATAAAATATACATTTTAATCTACATTCTTATGTATAATTTAGGATCTCCCCTTAAGACATGTGTTATTAAATATAGTTAATTACAGTTAGTTATAAGATAAATTAAGATCAATAGTTAACATATACACAAATTATACATATAAAAATGTGAATTTATTAAAAACATGTACATACATCTACTTTTAACCATGAACAAATATACATGTACATCTATGTTCAAAATAAAAAAAATTGTACATTCTAATCTCTATTTTTACATGTACAATTTAGGATCTAGACCCTTAAGATATGTCATTTAATTAGACTTCTAAGATTAATACATTAAAGTGAATTTGACATATATACATAAACATTAATATCGAAAACATACATGTCAAAATTTAGCATTAACACACACACACACACACACACACACACACACACACACACACACACACACACACACACACACACACACACACATTTAATGTTTTTTTTAAAAAAAATTCTAAAATTTATACTATTATAAATTTTGTAATATTTTTTTAATTTATTTATATTTTAAATTTCTAATGTTTTTCTAAATTTTATATTATTATAAATTTTCTAATGTTTTTCTAATTTTTTTAAAAAAAATTTCTAAAATTTATATTATTATAAATTTTCTAACGTTGTTCTAATGTTTTTTCTAAATTTTTTTTCTAAATTTTATATTAAATTCTAAATTTTCTAATGTTTTTACAATGTTTTTTTTTTTAAATTGTTTTTTAAATTTGATATTAAATTATAAATTTTCTAATATTTTTTCTAATGTTTTCCTAAATTTATTTTTGAATGTTTTTAAAATATTTTTCCTAAATTTTATATTAAATTATAAATTCTCTAATTTTTTTGTAATGTTTTTTTCAAATTTTTTTTCTAAATTTTCTAATGTTTTTGCAATTTTTTTTTCTAAATTTTCTAATTTTTTAAAATGCTTTTTCTAAATTTTCTAATTTTTTATAAATTTGTTTTCTAAATTTTATATTAAATTATCAATTTTTTAATGTTTTCGTAATGTTTTTTCTAAATTTTCTAATATTTTTGTTATGTTTTTTTTGAAATTTTCTAAATTTTTAATAAATTTTCTAATATTTATTTAATGTTTTTTTACTTTTTTCCTAAATTTGTTTGCTAAATTTTATATTAAATTATAAATTCTCTAATGCTTCATAATGTTTTTTCTAAATTTGTTTTCTAATGTTTTTCCTTAATTTTATAAACAATAAAAATATTAAATAACATTTAGATATGTTTTCAAAACCATTTAAAACATAAATAACATTCAAATATGTTTTAAAAACATAAAAAAATGCATTGAAAATATTAAAATCTACTTTGATAACATAAAAAATTACTTTAAAAATGTTGAAAATATTAAATTAATAATATTTTGACATACCCAATGACAAGAATCAAAATGAAAGTGACAAGATGACGCTGATAGAGGTAGCACAAATCACATGTTCACCTGAACTCTAAAAATGAATAGTACTCACTGTGAAAATGAATTGGGAAAAGTTGGAAAAGCATTTTTAACCATCGAAAATCCATGTGCTATATGTTCACGCGAACATGCCGTAATATGTTCGTGTGAACATATGTCTGTTACATGTTCACGTGAACATATCAGTGGGGTTTGCACGAATGTTCGATGTTTTGAATTTCAAAATTTTTGCAACTTTCCTATGTTTGTTTGTCCCACTAAAGTGGAACCCATTATTGTGGGTTTACCTGATTACCCATAAACCCTCTAATGAGAAGGTAAAGTTGGGGTGGGGATTGAACCCACAAATCTTTATTGCTATAGTAATAAAGTTTATCTAATGAAGGTTACAATGTTTGATCATGAAACATGATCTACCTTGTGAAAGATCTTCCCTATTAAAAGATTACAAAGACTATTAGGTCTTACCCTATTAAAGTACTTCAACACCCCATTAGAAGTGTATTTGTTTAAAGGACTTCAACTTACAATTAAGTAAGCACCTTGTTAGAGGTTTCCAATATAGCCTGTTAGGAGTACTTTGTTAAGAGATTTAGCTAATTCACCTATTAGAATGTGTCATGAATGACCCTATGATTAGTACTTTCTTTCTTGATGTTAGATCACCTCTATCCTATTGTGTACTTGATCCTTCTTGATCAGATGTCCCTCTACTATTCACTATTTCCTTCTTTTATCCTCCTTTAACTAATTATGTAATGTAATTTAGATCATAATACCTTGGTCACCATGAACGTCCTATTTGCAAATGAAAACTCTCCTTCTCTCTCTTTGATCATTCATAAAAAAAATAGGGTTTGTCCTCCTTAAGAAGACCTAGGTGAATTAGGGTAAGGTATGAATCAATGGTTGTGATTCATCCACATTGTTTCTTAAACCTTCCCTTTACTTGATTGGATGTATGTAATACATAGAGATTCCCACTTAAGATTCATCCTTATCAACAAAAGATCTTAAATCAATCCTTAAGTCAGCACAAAAATGATTTATATAGTAGTTTGTACCAATAAAAATAACTATGTCAAAACTATGTTACTGGGCATCTAAAGCCCCTAGTGCTTGGCACTAATTATGACTTTAATGTTATTAATCAAAAATTGAATGAATTCGCATGCATTGCTTTATCGGCTCCTGAACCACTTGGCACATACTATCTGCTTGGCACATAAGTGACTTGGTACTCACTATTTACTTGGCATGCTCTAACTTAAATATTTTTCTTGGCATATGTTACTTGTTTAGCATGAACTAAGTAAATGACTTATGTATATAGATACTCACTTGTCAAAACCAATCTAAAATTAATAATCTCCCCCTTTGACATTAGTGTCAAAAATACTTGGTCATACATTCCTAATCTTATTCTTATGAGAATAGCATAGATGTCTATTCAGCTTCTATACAAAATTAAAAAATATCAAAAAATTTCAACATGAATTATACCTCAAAATTTATAACTCAAAATTTTATAGCTCCCCACAAGTTGTTTGATCTATTTTTTTACTATACACTGTATCAAAATCTTTCTCCTGCTGAGTAGATTTGCATCAACTGATACTCTTTCTCTATTCTTGTCTGGATACTCTTTCTCCTACTCCTTCTTTTTTTCTTACTCCCCCTTTGGATAGATATCTCTTTGTTCTACTTGCTTGCTCCCCTATTTCTCTTACTCCCTACTTTTGACACTAATGTCAATGGGTTATTCACTAATAGTGTATTTGTCCAAAAATGATTTATGGACCTCAATTATAATTTTAAAAGATGCATCCCAATTAGGACAAGCTACCTCCAAAGAATTAATTTGGATGGCTTTCCTGGTAGCAAGGTGGACTAATCCATCTAATGTAGAAATAATGGGGTCTTTCTTCGTAAGTGTTTCTGCATAGCCTAGTTACTTGTGTAAAATCTCTATATGAGGAGTCAATGTTGACTAGATGATGATCAATTTAGCCCTTATGTTGTCTTTATCTACTTGTAATGATGCTAACTAACTCTAGGATTGCAATAGGGTCCTAAAGTATTTCTTAGTTTGAGTTGGAGACTTGGGAAATATTGCACCAAATGACTACATTTGGCTCTCCAAAATTAGGATGTGATTCCTTATCTCTTATGTGAAGAGTGTATGATTACATAGTTGGGTGTACATAGAGAAAATGTTATCTAGTAACTTCTTTACACCATCTATCTTAGTTGCCAATGCAACCTATGTCAATGCAATATCATTGGATATCTTCTCATTTACCTTGTTTTGAAACTTCTTTTTAGATCATTCTAATATTTTGACATTAATATCTAGGTCTATGTCACCAACTCTTTCCACTATATTGGTCAATTTTTCAATGATTGGCTTGGTTAAATCTAGAGTAGATATACTAAATGCATCTAAGAAAATTTCTTTGATATCAATCAAAGCTTACTTCTACCTATGCTCCCTTCTGAGCAGTTATTGATGGTTTGTCTTTACTGGGGCCTCTTGTAGTATACCTAGTTGCTCAATTTTGATTTCTACATAATCAAATTTAGGCAATACAATCTCTTCATGTAGGCTAACATCTCCCTAAGTAATTACCTCTTCTTCCTTAAATGATATAGGACTCGGCACCAAAAATTGTAATGGATTTTCCTCTATGCTTGGTCTATGAAGAGGTTGAGTGGAAGGAGGACTGGATTCTAGTAATGTCACTAGTGCTTGAATTGCTACTAGTTCCTTCAGCTTGGGTGTCAAACTTGTCTCTTCAGACATGTCCTTTTCTGCCTCTATGATTTTAGTTATACCTTAATCTTGTGCTAGAGGTGTAGGTGTATCTACCTAGCATGCTTGGCTTTGAGTTCCATCATTTTCTAGTGTTTCCACCTTGTCTTCTCCAACTGTCTCAACCTTACCTTTCTCATTTTCTTGTTCACTTCCTAAGACTAGAGTGTCTTGCATGAGTGTATTGATAGTGAAAACCTATTTTCTTCTTCCTTTGATATACAACTATGGGTTGTGAAGGTTGTACACTTGTGACTTGAGGAGTGATTATAGGTGTTTCTTGTGTTTTCACTTCTACCCCTACAGTTATAGTCTCTATCTTCTGAATTTAATCTGCACTCACCAGTATAGGGTTGTCACATAATTTGGCCTAGAGAGTAGACTTGACAAGTATCTTTTACAAATCCTCCTTTGTAAGGGGATTGATGTTCTGATCAGTATTATTAGAAACATCCTTTACTTTGATAGTTTCAGTATTTACACTTGTCACCTGTAGAGGGCTAGCAGTTGGCATTTGTGTATCTTGTACACTCTATTATGTTTTCTACTCTTCATTAGCTAGTGCCTAATTATTAATAATCATATCAATGCCTCCCTCAAATGTTCCTTTTTCATTATCATCTTCTTCATCTTCTCCTACCTCAATAGGTTTATGGTCATATTCTTTTGATGTTGACAAACTGTATGTTAACTTCCAAATTTGTTTGGACTTCTTTACAATATCCTCTATATTGTTTTTAAATATGCTAAATGCCATATACTTAGGTAAAAATCTTATAGAATATTTCTTTATGGATTTAGACATTTCAGCCTTACCAAGTTCTTGCATAACTTGAGCAAGGGGTGTCTCATAATTTTTTATTTCACTGTTTAAGTAATCATGTCATTTTTTCTCAACTCAATCATATATACTTTTACATATGCAATTGGAAAGTTCTAGAAGAGTCTTTTTAAATGTAGCCATGATGGCATATACTACCTCTTCTACTTTGTTCTTCTCAATCTTACCAACATTATCAAACTCAATGTGAGAGATACTTGACAAATCAACATTGTTTCTAACATTCTAACATAAATTTTCTAGATCTAAGGAGGGGCTATGACTCACCACTTGGAATTGGTTGTTGTCATCTGAGTCAATCTTCTCCTCATTAGTTGATTTAGCGTGGGCAACATACTTCCTCCTCGGTCTCTTCTATTCTCTAGCTTCTTTCTCTTTATGCTTGGCTACTTCTTTAGCCTTCTGTGCATTGAATCTTGTACTAGTCCTTATGGTAGGTGTTGTAGGTTTGGGCTTATTGTGTTTTATAACCTTCCTTTATTTTTTCATTGCTTAAGTCTTTGCCTTTCTTTTCTTCTTATAAGTAGTTATAGGTGCTTCACCAACTTCTTCTTCCTCAACACCTTTTATAGTTCTGACTTCCTTCTCTTGCTAATCTTCTCCCTGACCTTTTGTTAGTGCCAATGGTGATTGAACCCATGTGTCCTCTTCTTCTTCACCATCATCATCTTCCTCTTCTTCTCCCTTAGCTCGTTCACCAAAAAAAATTTCACTTTCTTCACCAATTTTTTCTTCTTTCTCATTGCCAAAGCAATCTTCAATTCCATTGTGATTTTTTATTTGGCCATTTCATAATTACCAAATGATTTGACTTCCTTATCCACTTCTTCTACAAGAAATTATGTGATTGTTGTAGAGGGTTCATCAACATTGATTTCATAACCTAATCACCTTAGCCATCTCACCCTAGGAATTGTTACTTGTACACAAGTGAAATTAGTATCAACTAGGAACCAAACATCATTAAAATGTTTCTCCATTAGTGAGACTAGTATGCTTAGTCTTTTCTTCATTATTTTCTTAAAATCTTCAAAATAACTAGTCATCACTAACTCAAAGTTATCACCTAATTTCTCAATAAATTCTCCTATTTGAATAGAAATTGATCTATTCACCTTCCATGTAACCTTACCAAATGTAGGAAATGTATTCGGCACATAGAAGAAAATACATACTAGAATAGATCCAAATTTACACTAAGAACTCTTAGTTTTCCTTATGGATTCTAAATTCTCAATTAATTTTTGCAACTGCAACTCGACAAGATCATAGGTATGATCCTTGTTCACAATTTTGTAGCCCATATCCACTACAATGCAAGCTACACTTTAATCTACTAGACTGATAAAACTTATGTTCTATTACCCTCACTGCAAAAGCTATCAAGGGATCTATGATAGTATCAATGGTCATTCAGAACCTTTTATTCCATACAGATCCTATGTTGTTTTCAATAACTTGCTTTGATTAACTTCTCATGGTCTTTGGCAGATCTAGGGTTGGATACCTTGTTACTCTGTGAACTATCTTCTTCGAGGTTTTTACTGGCCCATGTTCTAATCATATAGAGCCGTCATGAATTTTACTTTAAAAAATCTTAATCCACTCTATTTTGAAGACATTGGGAAAATCTAGGGCATGAGTTAACCCTTTCTTCTTGACAATCTTGAATTCTTCCTTCAACACTCTATTTTCACATAATGTCCCATATGCTTCTTTAATTTCCATGTCTCCTATGCTTCCAATTTTGCATGTGTAACAATTCATAACATCTTGGACCATCAAGACTTGTGGTGGTATCATAGATAACACATTGGAGGGATCCTGCTTATAAGCTATATCTGGGATAGCATTGAAAATAGGTTGTTTGATTTCATTCCTAAATAACTAAACATTTAAAACCTCTTTTCCCTCTACAACTTTTACTTTAGAAAAACTAGACACCATTACATGTATCTAAGATTTGCAAATTTGAAATTGCATTTCTCGGCACACAATAAATACCTTATAATTCCTGTTGAAATGGTGTCAAACCATCATTTAAATCTCCTGCAAATGCTTAGATCAAATTCTCTATATCGCCTTTAGCTCTTCATATTCTTCTTGAAGTTTGAATGATGTCAAATGAACAAGAAATTGATCAAATAACCCTTTAAAAATTGCATTTAATGTTAAGTTCTTACACAGCTATAAGCTCAACATCAATTGAATTTCTAGCTCACTTGGCATCCATGTGTCTTTTCATATGCTTGGAAAGCACTATGAGCTCAGCCTCAACTAACATATTTTGTTAGCTCGACATCAACTAACATTTCACTCGATAACCACAAGAAACTTTTCACCCTTAGTAGTAACATGAAAACTTGATAGAATTTAAAATTTTATCCTTGATTTCTAACAACACTTTGCATCTTTATTCATGCATGTTTAATATTTTCAAAACTAAATATGGTATATCTTTTAAATATTAGTCCTACATACCTCTTTATTTTTTAATTTGATGAGGTGTGATTACCGAACTCATTGGGTGAAGTGATCTTCCTTTCTCTTCCATGTCTTGTTCATCTCATCTCTAACATTTTTAATATCTCCCTTGCCTTTTCCTTTGTTGAACTCACAACTTGGTGCCTTTGACCTTGTTGGACAACATTTGCTTATGTGACTAGTCTTCAAACAACTTAAACATGTGGTTTGACTTAACCACCTTTTGTAATCACTTCTGAAGTGTGTTCTAATATAGTTCTCATGAATATGTCCATACTCTTGACAATAGTGACAACTATACATTGTATTATAATCCCAATTATAAGAGTTGCCATTTTTCTTTACCTTTGTTTGATTGTTTGATGAACACTTGGGTTTGGATCTATATTCAACAGCTCTATGTCCATACTTCTAATAGTTATAATATTATCCTTAAAATCTTTGAGTATACATGGTTTTGGTTCTGCATTCATGTGCTAAACGATATTTTTTGTTGCACTTATGGTAGTGATCCATGTTCTTCTGATTAACATTTTGATTTATAGTCTTTCTCTTGCACACATTAGTAGTATGTCCTATCTTTGACAATTATGACATGTAGGTTTGGAGAAGCTTACCTTTGTTACTTCTTTCTTCATCACTTTTGGATAATTCTCCTTCTCCAGTACTAGTCTATCTTAGTCTAAATGTATCATTGTTAAATCTAGGGAATCTCATCAATTATTCAAAGTACTTGATGAAATCACTAGGTTTATTGAAGCTTTCAAAAAAATCCTTTTCCCTTTTTAGATAATTGCTCAACATTTCATTCTGCAACTTTAGTGTTGTGATCTCAATGTCTGTGGCATTCAACTCATTATTTACTAAGCTTAACTTGGTTAACACTGGAAATCATTTTTGGAGCAATTTTTACTAAGCTAGTTTGGCCAATTAAGGATTTCATTATTTTGGGAAATAAAGTTTATTTACTTAATGTAATTCTTGTAGCTGACTAATGTATGGTTTATTAGTAAATGTAACTTGTAATTGAGCCGACTTGACAATTTGTAATGTATAAATAAAAGATCAAGTTGTGATTTCAAATGCATGAATGGATGTATGAATGAGCGAGTATGCAAGTGAGTTAGTGTGAGAAAATTTTGAAGAAGGATTAGATATCCTTGAGGAGCAATAGAGTTTTATTCAATCAATGAGGATCTAGTGAAGCAAACAAGAGATCTATATTAGCAAAGTTTAGTTGCATCTCATTTAGTTCACTTATTGTTACTCTCTCACCATTGTAGCAATAATTCCTAAATCTCTTAACAGAGTTGGTCTAACAACCATTTTATAAATCATCTAACAAGGTGGATAGTTCTACTAAATTTTTCTAAAGTCATCTGGCAAGGCCACTCCTAATAGGGTGATTAAATCCTCTAACCAGGTCACACCTAATAGTGTGTTGTGTAACCTTTAATAGGGTTGGCTCCTAATAGGGCTTACTTCAGAAGAGTAAAATTGGTAGCTAGTTACTTGGTGATTTTTTCCATATTGGGTTTCCACATTAAATTTGGTGTCTATTATGTTCATGTTTCTTACTTTTGCATGCATGTTAATAATTGTGAATGCTTAAAGATCAGTAACAAGTTAATCTACCAAGTTACAACATTTTTTTGTGTGAATACCAAATAATAGTAGTAACTAATTCTTTAAGACATCTAGGGGATCTTTGGATTTTTTTTTTTGTGGTAACTGATTCATCCCCCTCTTAGTTACTCCATCTATAATTTCAACAATTGGTATCAAAGCTTTTGGTGCTCGCAGGAAAGATTTCAAGGATCTAAGCCAAAGATTAGGATGTCTTACAAGATGAAAATTCTAAGGCTTAATAGGGATAACTTTTGAGCATGGCATGGTCTCATGACAATCCACCTGAGTTTCATTAAAGATATGAGATTAAAATATCTAGATGAGGCATATGTAACTCCTACTGGTACATTATCTACTAATGAAATTGCTGCAAAAAAGACTCATAACATCATGATGATAGACATTGTATTTGCCCTAAGCTATGAAGAATTTGATGATGTCAAAGACTACAAAACTACATTTGAATTGTGGAACAAGCTGACAGAAATCTATAGAGGAGATGATAATGTAAGAAGAGCCAAACTAAAAATTTTAAGAGGACAATTTGATCATATGGGGATGAGAGAGGATGAAAACATTGCAAAATATGTTGAAAGAGTCAAAGCAAGTGTTAGTGCAATCAAAGCTTCTATAGGAGATATCAAGTCTAGGAAACAGCTATAAGTAACGTTCTTAGAACATTACTTCCCATTTATGCAATTAGAGTTTCTACAATTCAAGAAAGAAGATGTGAAGAAAATCATAAGATAAATTTAGAGGCCATAGTTGGAAGATTCACTTCATTTGCACTATACAACTATGATAACTATGTTCCAGCTACCAAGAACATTGAATCAAAATTTGAAGCCAAGCTTTCACTTAAGGAGAAAGGCAAGAAGATAAAGTATTCTCAGTCAAAAAGTGAAAAAGAATTAGAATAGAATTATAACAATAATATTGAGGTGGTTAAAGCCCTACTTGCAAGGAAATATTCAAGAGAAAAAGGGAAATAAAAAGGTAAGGTTCCTCTAATCTATTTTTCTTGTGAAAAAATTGGACATATTGCTTCTACGTGCCCAAATAAGCAAAACAAGGATGAGAAGAAAGGTCACAAGTGCAATGGGAAGAAAGACTTCAAATCATTCAAGGATAAAGATAAGAAAACATGTTTCATGGCTAAGGATTCTAAGGATTCTATTGATGAAGAAGATGAAATTTGTACATTGATGTAAAAGATGAGTCTGACAATGATGAGGAAATGACACTTATCTCTCATGCGAGAAAAAATGATACATGCATCATAGATAGTGGTTGCTCTCATCACATGACTAGTTATAAAACCAAGTTTGAACATTTTGAAGACTATGATGGTGGTAGTGTGAGATTTGGTAATAATGAACCTTGTTGCATAAAAGGAAGAGAAAGAATCTCACTAACCAAAGAACTTGTATGTGATAATGCATATTGGGTAGAAGGACTAAAACACAATCTATTGAGTGTGGCATAGCTACTCAATAATGGATTCAAAGTGGAATTCATGCATGAAAAAGAAAGACTGCTAGATGACAAAGGAAAGCTGATTAGATCAGGCACTCAAACAAAAGGTAACTTGTTCTATCTTGAACTTAGTGAATGTTCATATTTTATTGCTCAATTTCAAGAAAGTTGGTTGTGAAATAGGAGGTTGTGTTATGTGAACTTTGATAACTTGGTGAAAATAAGTAAATTCAGGAAAGTAAAAGGCATTCCTAATATAAAGAAACCTGAGGTTGCTCTCTGCAAAAATTGTCAAATTGGCAAGATGGGAAAGGCTAGCTTCAAAAGTAAAAACTATCAGTTTGAAGAAGTTTTAGAAATTATGCATACTAATTTATGTGGACCTATTAGAATTGAAAGTTATACTGGTGAAAAGTTCTTCATTCTTTTTGTTGATGACTACTCAAGAATGATGACTGTCATTTACCTAAGAGAGAAGTCAGAAGCATTTGAGAAGTTCAAATGGTATTTGGCTAGAGTTGAGAAGGAAATAGGCAAAAGACTAAAATGTTTGAGGTCAAAAAAAGGTGATGAATTCATTTCACATGAGTTCAATAACTTTTTCATTGAAAGAGGGATCAAAAGACACGTATCAAGTTGAAGATCTTTTCGTTGATGCTAAAAAATCATTGAAACGTTGCATATTTATCAATACATAAGGTACATTGCTATTAATTTGGTTTGTGTTGTCTTTGGCATGTGTTGTAAAAGAGGGAGAGTGTACCATCGTATCTTTCAAAAATTTGAATTTGTTTGTGAAAAGATTGATGTTTGTAAAGAAGCTATGTAATTCTTTCATAGAGGGAGATTATTGTATTTGAGGAGTCTATGGAATACAATGTAAGAGGGAGGAATATTCTTTTAGAAAGGACTTGTTTTGAAATTTCATTCTGCTATAACATGTTGTGTTGCCATCAATGCCAAAGAGGGAGATTGTTGGATACAATTATTCAATTATGTGTTGTCTTTGATGTTACACAAATATCATATTAGTTATTAGACAAAGTATACCAAGCTCAAAAGGTTAGCAAAGAGAATTATAGAGTCTACTAAACATTTCTAGAGGTCATACTATGAAGACAATTTCTACCAAGCTCACTTAGACGTTGAAGGCTTCTATGGCAAAAATCAGTTTCTACCAAGCTAGCAAGTTCAGCAAAGGGAAATTAGTTTCTACGGAGCTCACAAGGTTAGCATAGGAAAGTTAGTTCTTATTGAGTCAACTCGGTCTCTAAAGGACTTTTGCAGAATTTGCAGTGTCTACCGAGCTTCACTTGGTTAACACTGGAAATCATTTTTGGAGCAGTACTTATCGAGCTAGGTCAGCCAATGAAGGATTTCATTGTTTTGGGAAACAAATTTTATTTTATTAATGTAATGCTTGTAGCAGACTGATGTATGGTTTATTGGTAAATTTAACTTATAATTGAACTGACTTGATAATCTATAATATATGAATAAAATATCAAGTTGTGATTTCAAATGTATGAATGGATGTATGAATGAGGAAGTATGCAAGTGAGTTAGTGTGAGTGAATTTTGAATAAGGATCAGATATCCTTGAGGAGTAGCAGAGTTGTATTTGATTAGTGAGGATCCAATGAAGCAAAGCAGAGATTTGTATTAGCCAAGTTGAGTTACATCTCATTTAGGTCACTTATTGTTACTCTCTCACTATTGTAGCAATAATTCCTAAATCTTTTAATAGAGTTGATCTAACATCCATTTTTTAAATCCTATAATAAGGTGGATAGTTTTACTAAATTGTTCTAAAGTTCTCTAGCAAGGCCACTCCTAACAGGGTGATTAAATCCTCTAACTTGGTCACACCTAAGAGTGTGTTTTGTAACCTTTAATAGGGTTGGCTCCTAACAGGGCTCACTTCATAAGAGTGAAAATTGGTACCTAGTTACTTGGTGGTTTTTCCCATATTGGGTTTCCATGTTAAATCTAGTGTCTTTTGTATTCATGTTGCTCACTTTTGCATGCATGTTAATAATTGTGAATGCTTAAAGATCAGTAACAAGTTAATCTACCAAGTTATAGCATTTTTCTGTGTGACTACTGAATAACAACAGTAACTAATTATTTAAGACATCGAAAGGATCTGTAGATTTGTTTTTGTGGTAACTAATTCACCCCCCTCTTAGTTAGTCGATCTATAATTTCAACAATTGGTATTAGAGTTTTTGGTGCTTGCAAGAAAAATTTCAAAGATTTAAGCCAAAGATTAGGATGTCTTACAAGAGAGAAATTCCAAGGCTTAACAAGGATAACTTTTCACCATGGCAAGGTCTCATGAGTCTCCATCTAGCTTCCATTGGAAATACAAGATTAAAATTTAGGATGAGGCATATGTAACTCTTTCTAGTACATTATCTACTAATGACATTACTAAGAAAAAGACTCATAACATCACGATGATAGACATTGCATCTACCCTAAGCTATGAAGAATTTGATGATGTCAAGGAGTGCAAAATTACATTTAAAATGTGGAACAAGATGAAAGAAATCTATGGAGGGGATGATGATGTAAGAAGAGAAAAAGAAAAAATGTTAAGAGGACAATTTTCTTAGATGAGGATGAGAGAGGATGAAAACATTGCAAAATATGTTGAAAGAGTCAAAGCAAGTGTTAGTGCAATCAAAGCTTTTGGAGGAGATATCAAGGAGGAAACAGGTATAAGTAAAGTTCTTAGAACATTACTTCCCATTTATGTAATTAGATTCGTTACAACTCAAGAAAGAAGATGTGAAGCAAATCATAAGATAAATTTAGAGGCTATAGCTAAAAGATTGACTGCATTTGAGCTAGACAACTATGATAACTATGTTCTAGGTACTGAGAACATTGAACTGGCATTTGAAGCCAAGCTTTCACTCAAGGAGAAAGGCAAGAAGATAAAGGATTCTTAGCCAGAAAGCGAAGAAGAATTAGAACAAAGCTCTAACAATGATCTTGAGGTGGTTGAAGCCCTACTAGCAAGGAAATATTAAAGAGGCGAAAGGAAATACAAAGGTAAGGTTCCTCTAATCTATTTTTCTTGTGAAGAAATTGGACATATTGCTGCTAGGTGAGCAAAATAAGAAAAATAAGAATGAGAAGAAAGGTCACAAGTACAATGGCAAGAAAGACTTCAAATCATTCAAGGATAAAGGTAAGAAAACATGTTTCATGGCTAAGAATTCTAATGATTCTGATGATGATGAAGATTAAATTGTACACATTTCTATAAAAGATGACTCTGACAATGATGAGGAAATGGCACTTATCTCTCATCTGAGAAAAAATGATACATGAATCATAGATAGTGGTTTCTCTCATCACATGACTGCTAATAAAACTAAGTTTGAAAATTTTAAAGACTATGATGGTGGTAGTGTGAGATTTGGTAATAATGAACCTTGTTGCATAAAAGGAAGAGAAAGAATCTCACTAACCAAAGAGCTTGTATGTGATAATGTATATTGTGTAGAAGGACTAAAACACAATCTATTGAGTGTGGCATAGCTACTCAATAATGGATTCAAAGTGGAATTCATGCATGGAAAGGTAAGACTAGTGGATGACAAAGGAAAGATAATTGGATTAGGCACTCAAACAAAAGGTAACTTGTTCTATCTTAAACATGGTGAATGTTCATGTTTTATTGCTCAATTTGAAGAAAGTTGGTTCTGGCATAGGAGGTTGTGTCATGTGAACTTTGATAACTTGGTTAAAATAAGTAAATTTAGGAAAGTAAGAGGCATTCCAAATATAAAGAAACCTGAGGTTGGTCTATGCAAGAATTGTCAAATTGGCAAGATGGGAAAGACTAGCTTCAAAAGTAAAAACTATCAGTTTGAAATTTTTTTAGAAATTGTGTATACTAATTTATGTGGACCTATTAGAATTGAAAGCTATACTAGTGAAAAGTTCTTCATTCTTTTTGTTGATGATTACTCAAGAATGATGACTATCATATACTTGAGAGAGAAGTCAGAAGCATTTGAGAAGTTCAAATGGTATTGGCCAGAGTGGAGAAGGAAATAGGAAAAAGACTAAAATTCTTGAGGTTAGAAAAAGGTGGTGAATTCATTTCACACGAGTTCAATAACTTTTGCATTGAAAGAGGAATCAAAAGATAGGTATCAAGTTGAAGATCTTTCAGTTGATGCTAAATAATCATGGAAACATTGCATATGAATTAGTACATAAGGTACATTTCTATTCATTTGGTTTGTGTTCTCTTTGGCATGTGTTGTCAAAGAGGGAGAGTATACTATCATATCTTTCTGAAATTTGAATTTGTTTGTGAAAATATTGATGTTTGTAAAGAACCTATGTAATTCCTTCATAGAGGGAGATTACTATATTTAAGGAGTTTGTGGAATAAAATGTAAGAGGGAGAAACATTCTATCAAAAAATACTTGTTTTCAAATTTCATTCTACTATGACATATTGTATTGCCATCAATGCCAAAGAGGGAGATTGTTGGATACAATTATACAATTGTGTGTTGTCTTTGATGTTACACAAATGTCATATCAATTATCAAACAGAGTCTACCAAGCTTAGAAGGTTAGCAAAGAGAATTATAGAGTCTATCGAGAATTTTTTGAGGTTATACTATGAAGAAAGTTTCTACCAAGCTCACTCAAGCATTGAAGGATTCTGTGGTAGAAATCAGTTTCTACCAAGCTAGCAAGGTCAGCGAAGGGAAATCAATTTCTATCGAGCTCACAAGGTCAACATAGGAAAGTTAGTTCTTACCAAGTTAACTCAGTCTCCAAAGGACTTTTGTAGAATTTGCAGTCTTTATCGAGCTTCACTTGGTTAACACTAGAAGCCATTTCTGGAGTAGTATTTACCTAGTTGGGTCAGCCAATGAATGATTTCATTGTTTTCGAAAATAAAGTTTATTTGCTTAATGTAATTCTTGTAGCCAACTGATGAATTGTTTATTGGTAAATGTAACTTGTATTTGAGATGACTTGATAATCTATAATATATAAATAAAAGATCAAGTTGTGATTTCAAATGTATGAATGGATGTATGAATGAGCGAGCATGCAAGTGAGTTAGTGTTAGTGAATTTTGAAGAAGGATTAGATATCCTTGAGGAGCAATAGAGTTGTATTCAATCAGTGAGGATCCAGTGAAGCAAAGAAAATATTTATATCAACAATGTTTAGTTGCATCTCATTCAGGTCACTTATTGTTACTCTCTCACCATTGTAGCAATAATTCCTAAATCTCTTAATAGAGTTGGTCTAATAGCCATTTTGCAAATCCTCTAACAAGGTGGATAGTTCTACTGAATTTTTCTAAAGTCCTCTAGCAAGGCCACTCCTAATAGGCTAATTAAATCCTCTAACTAGGTCACACCTAACAGTGTGTTTTGTAACCTTTAACAGGGTTGGCTCCTAACAGGGCTCACTTTAGAAGAGTGAAAATTGGTAGCTAGTTACTTGGTGGTTTTTCCCATATTGGGTTTCCACATTAAATCTGTTGTCTCTTGTGTTCATGTTGCTTACTTTTGCATGCATGTTAATAATTGTGAATGCTTAAATATCAGTAACAAGTTAATCTATCGAGTTACAACATTTTTCTGTGTGACTACCAAATAACAAAAATAACTAATTATTTAAGACATCTAAGGGATCTATGGATTTTTTGTTGTTGTAATTGATTCACCCACCCCCACCCCCACCCGCCTCCCCCTCAATTACTCCATCTATAATTCCAACAGGGGGGGTGGGGGTGGTGAATGAGTGCTTTAAACTTTAACACATAAAAATAGTCACCACACATCCATCTCACATATTCAATAAGTAAATTGAAATACCATGTAAAGCATAGACATCTAAAATATGTAAATGAGTAAGCATTCACACATATATGACACAAGATATGATTACCTAAAATCCCTCGAATCAGAAAGGAAAACTAGGGTGGGGATGACACCCACAAACCTTCACTACTATAGTAATAAAGTGTATGTATTGAAGATTACAATGTTTGATCATGAAACATAATCTACCCTGTGAAAGGTCTTCCCTATTAAAAGTTTACAAAGACTGTTAGGTCTTACCCTCTTAAAGGATTTCAAAACCCTGTTAGAAGTATGTCTGGTTAAAGGAATTCAACTTACAATTAAGTAAGCACCTTCTTAGAAGATTTAAATACAGCCTGTTAGGACTACATTGTTAAGAGATTTATCTAATTCACCTATTAGAATATCTCAACAATCATCATGTGACTAGCACTTTGTTTCTTGATGTTAGATCACCTCTATCTTGTTGTGTACCTAATTCTTCTTAATTAGATGTCTCTCTACTATTCATTGTTTCCTTCCTCTATTCTCCTTTAACTAATTTTGCAATGTAATTTAGATCATAATACCTTGGTCAAGATGAATGTCCTATTTGTTCATGCAAACTCTCCTTCTCTCTCTGATAATTTATAAAAAGTTTAGGGTTGTTCCTCCTTAAGAAGACCTAGGTGAATTAGGGTTAGGAATTAATCAAGGATTATGATTAATCCATAATGTCACTTAAACTTGGCTTTTACATGATTGGATGCATGTAATACATAGGGATTCCCACTTAAGATTCATCCTTATCAAAAAAATATTGTAAATCAATCCTTACGTTGACCAAAAAATGGTTTACATAGTAGTTTGTGCCAATATAAATAATTATGTCAAAATTGTGTTACTTGGAATTTGAAGTCCCTAGTGCTCGACACTAACTATGACTTCAATGTTGTCACTCAGCAACTGAATGAGTCAGCACGCATGGCTCTAGAACCAATCGACACATATTGTTTACTCAACACTTGAGTGACTCAGCACACAAGTGACTCGACACTCACTATTTACTTGACATGCTCTAACTTAAATATTGTTCTCAGCATATGTTACTTGATCAGCATGAACTAAGAAAATAACTTAAGTGTATAGACACTCACTTGTCAAAACCAATATGAGATTACCACAAGTGTGGCCCTGATTCTAGCTTCTTCCCTTAATATGTAGTTCTACCTATAAATTTGTCAAATATTCGATCTTGGTGTAATGCATAGAGCTATAGCTTGGTTCAAGTGATAGCTGGTGTGCACTGTTCTGAAGTCACATCCTCATCTATCTTGGACAATTTATCCTTGATCTCCTCTATAAAGATAGATTTGTCACAAAAATTAACAAAAAATGAAAGAACATTATTGATAGATGTTTCTAATGAAGCAAGAGTGTTGGAGTGTTCTATTTGGTTTATTGCAATTTTTTGAACAACTTGCTCCAACACTTTTTTTCTAAACTTCTTCTTAGCTGCCTTCAACAATTCTCCCTGAACATTGAGTTCATCATTATAATTTTTAACAATATTAGCTAATTGATCCAAAATGGGTTTTTTCTATCAACCTTAATACTTAGAGCATCCATAAATATGCCTTTCATATCATCAAGAACCTAAGTTTTCTTCTTTCTTTCTTCTCTAAGCCTTTGTTGCTTAGCTCTTTTCTTTAATATTTCACCCAAGCTATCTATTTGATCAAGGGTGAGGGTAGAGATATCCCAATTTGGAATAACTATGTCCTCATCTAGATCATTTTCTTCTACTTCTTATTTACACACAACTTTTAGAACAATAGAAATAATTTGTTTACCCTTGTCTAAGATGTAGTGCTTGGTTGAGATTGATTCTTAGTTGTCATTACACTAGCTATGGATACACTTGGAATAGAGACAATTATAGAAATGAATGGAGTAGAAATAAATATAGAAATAATGCTAGCAATAGGAATACCTTATTGTTTCTTGATCAAGCCTGATTATGAAGGGACTAACTGCTCAGTAGATATAGTGCTAGACAATTTAGTCAATGAAACACTCAGCAGTGTGGATCTAGAGATTGGCTGGGTGGTTGGAGATCTAGTGGTTACCACAACCAACTCGGTAGAAGCTGATCCTAATTGCATTAAGGATTTTCTCAATGAGAGAGGAAATAAAGCCATGACTTGTGCTCTAAATTTATGGAAGGCTTCCTTTAGTTACTTCTTTCTCTTTTCCTTCATCATTGTCAATCTCATCAAGTTTGATTTCCACTTCTCCTTCTTTCTCATCATCTTCTTCATCATCAACGTTATCATCATCTTTTTCATCAACTTGAATAACAAAGTCATTGGGCTTGTACAATTAATAAGCATTTTTTCAAGTGGCAGTAGTTGACTTTACCTCATATTCAATGTCTCTCATCAGTACTAGACATGTATTGAACTTGTTTGTAATCTTTTTTTCATTATTTTTCAACACTTCTTTCACCTCTTTGTCACTGAGACTTGACATAAGTTGTCTCAGGGTCTATTCACTAATGTCCTTAGCAATTTTCATTACACTATCCCATTGTTACTTAATTTATTTTAGGAGTGCACTAGGAAATTTTTGTATAAGATCATCAGCGAATACTTCCATTTCCCAAATTTGATAGAAGAATGCCCTCAATTTTCTTATTCTCCTTAGGATTCTGAAATTCATATTTTAGTGACTTGAAACTAGTCGTACTAAATCCTTTTGCCAATTTCTTCAATTTGTCTTTGAGAGTAAAAAATATCTTCTAAATGATAATTTTCTTATCATCTTCTTCTTCTCCCATCTTCAACTTCCTTTTGGTCTTGGCTGACCTTCTGGTGAATATAGTAGTGGGAGCTTTAGTGGGTTTTGTTATGATAAGATTTCCCTTCTTCTTTGGAGGTTCTTCATCCTGTGACTCTACTTCCTCTACTTTTTCTTCTTCATATACAACATCATCTCCTTTTCCCTCGGCAAGAACTTAATGATTTTATGTTTTTTGTCATCTTTTTTGTTCTCTTCTTTCCTCTGTTTACTACTTGAGGTAGCTTGATTTGAAGATCAATTATTTCCTTTGCCTCATCATAAGTACTAAAGTAGGTGTCTTTAGAATCCATAGGCTCATTCAGTAGAGATTCTATTATAACCTTGGTGTTATCAATGTTAACCCCATATTCTGGAGGCTTAATTCATGCCACTCTTGGTCTGAAAGCTTGTATATACATGTACTTTGTCACAATAAACAATGAAACATATATCATTCTCATATTCTTCTACAAGCTTCTTAGGTATTTTGAACCTATATTGCATCTTCTCTTTAAATGTTTCAAAATAGTTATCCATGATGCTATCAAAATTTTCACCCATTTTTGCTATATATCCATTATTTGATATAATATAGGAACATCTTTTCTCCAAAAAATAGATCCTTTGGAAGGGAAGAACTTTTGAACAAAGAAAAATAAGCATACCAAAAGTGAATCAAACTTCCATGGGTTATTCTTTGATAACCTGATGCTCTCCATGTTTTTGTTGAATTGGTTCAACAATAGCTCATCAAGGTTGAAGGATAGGTTACTTTTCACCACCTTTTATGCCAAATCAACAACTTTACATGATACATTGTTCAATTGACTTGAGCTATAAATATTATGAGAAATTGCATGGACTCTAAATTTTAGTTCTGGTGTTTTCCATGTCATTTATCTTCATACCTCTTCTATCCCATTTGAAAAGAGTTCTCTTGGTTAATTCAACCCAACCTAGGGTTTTCATCATCTTAGCTTTGTGAAGCATTGGTAGTCATGTGATTTTGTGAATCATTTTCTTAGTAATATGAATAGGTTGATCCAACCACAATTTTCCATTGTGTACATGGCTCAAAATGAATCTAATCCACTTGACTTGAAAATCCCTTGGCATATGTGAGATATGTCTCAAGTCCTTTCTTGCCAAATGTTGATGCTTGCGTTTTAAAACACCATCCACACATAATTCCTTTAACAACTCGTTCATCTCTAGGGTTCCAAGTTGTTATATAGAGTAGTCGCAAAATGAATGGATTTCATGTATGAGTAATACCTTAGTTGTAATTTGAGACTATGCACTAGCTGGGTCAAGTTTTTATGTGATCATCAGACTTAACTTGAATGTAGGAAACTTTTAGTCTAGTCCATGAACTAGAATTTTAGAACCTTTCTTAGATATTTTTCTCAATGATGCCATAGCTCGATAGGGTTTCTAAAAGTTGGAGAAATCTTCAACAATGAATGATCAAGTCACTCAAGGGGTCTTAATTCTCTCTTCGCATTGTGTTTTGAAAATTTGTGGTGAAACAATGCATTCAATTTTATCCTTTTAACAAATTTCCTCCTTTTGATTGCCATTAATGCTTTGTATGTATACTCACTTGTTGACATGATGTTCTCTACTTGGTTTAGTCATTAATGATCGAGGGACACTTCAAGCTCAATATGGTCTTTAGACTCGGTAGCAACTACTACCTTAGAATTTTTTTGAACTCCATAAGGTCACCATCACTCAGTCTTAACTTGGTACTTGTTAGAGTTATCAATTTTACATTTATAAAATGATGTGTAACCTGACCTTTCTTAATAAGGTCTTGAACTTCTATGATCACTCGGTGATCCTTGTGCATCCTGAATTCTAATATGGATCTTTCTTCTTGTAGTCTGGAACTGATGAAGGATGTCTACTTTTGAATCTTAGTTCTAGTGATCTTTATAGGGAATTAAGTTGAAATGTTTGAGTCACCCAACTCACTGACTTGGGTGTCATTAACTTCATGACTTTGGCTTGCATTCTCAGGAGATTTTGGTTCCCATTTTTGCCTCATTTGATTTCTAATGTTGTTAGCTTTGGCCTTTTTCATCTTCAATTCTTCATATCTTCATGTAGTTCTTGGCAACGTATCCATGTTTTATACAAATAAAACATCTCTTTGTAGTGTCTCTTTTCCTCATATGATGTTTCACACAATTTTCTCCAATGTGCCCATACTCACCATAGTAGTGACATCTACACCATGTTTTTTAGTCCCATCCAAATATTTCTTTTAGAATCTATTATGCTGGGTTTAACTTCATGGTCTTGCATTCAGAATATTTATGTCCTTTTTTATTGCAATTGTAGCATTTTCCTTCAAACTAAGATTTTTCTTTGTGTTTACTTGCTCTATGACCATCCTTTTTGTAATTGTAGCACTTTCCATTGAATTTAGGTTTACCATTGCTCCAACATCTATTTGATGTATGATCTATCCTACCACAATGATCACAAGAAGCCCTTTTATTCTTTTGAACTCCTTGCTTAGACGATTCCCTTTGTGTTTGTATTGAGTTTTCTCACTCAATTGATTCATGCTTTGTTGAGATTTCATCATTCTTTCATTTGTTTTATTTTCAGTGCTAAGTTCATTTTGCAATCTTTCATTTTCTATTCTTAGATTGATAAGCTCTTGATTTGCATCATTGAGTTGATCAATGAGATGTGCTTGTTGTATGGATAGTTGATTGATTTCATTATCTTTTCCTTCTATCTCTTCTTTAGCTTTGCCCTTTTTTTTCAAGACTTCACACAATTTGATTGATTGGATTTCTTTCTCTCTTCTCAAATTTATGACTTCTTCTTGAAGATTGAGGTTTCTTTCAAGTAAAACTTTGATAGTTGCATTAGCTTCATTTGAGTTTCTTTCTAGACATAAATCTTCAACTCTTTCTTCAATGTAAAAATTGTCATCCATATGTGCTACAAGATCTTTCCTTCTCTGTAATGATTGAGAGAGTTGATCCTTTTCTTTCTTGATCTGTCCAATAGCCAATTCCAAATCCAACTTGTCATTCTCAATATCCTTTTCTAGCTTCTATACCTCCATTGTCTATTATCTTTTCATTAGTTGTTAAACTTCTTTTGTGCGAACCAAATGCTCTGATACCAATTATTGGAAAAATAAGATAGGTTAGGTTACTAAGAGGGGAAAGGTGAATTAGGAACCAATAAAATTTTTAACTTATTTCACCAATTAATCCTTTATATTAGTTTGATCTAATTGCATGCATGAAAGGATGAAATCAATAAAATACCCATAATATTTTGACACAAGAAATGCTGACCTAGAAACTTTCCAAAGAGAAAGTAAAAATAGGGTGGGGATGATACCCAAAAGCTTTAGTATTATAGTATAAAGTTGGCCTATTAAGGCTTACAATTTACCACTTCTATTGATCTACCCTATTAGGAGCAACAAGGACTACTAGGTCCGCCTTGTAAAAGGATTTATAAACATACAATAAATATGCACTCTATTAGGAGATTTGGCACAAGACTATTAAGTCTACCCTATTAAAGGATTTGAATGATGCAACTTTTAGGATAAATTAGTGATGAATCTCTAATCTGCAAGTTTTTTTTCCAATTGAGATTCCTTGTAATACAATGATCAATTGACTGTGATAGATAAGTCTCTATTGTCTCTTATACTGCTTGTAGCCTTCAATTAGAAGTCATATACTTTATATGCTTAATTCATTACAACCTCTACACCCTTGGATGTGATACAATACATTACATATATATCAATCCTATTAACTACTCACTAGAGTCGGCTACAGTACTAGAGTAATCATAATTCACAAAGTTGGCCCAACTACTATAAGTCAAGTTCCAAAAATTGAATTAGTGATGTTCTAAAACTTATTAACCAATGTCAATGCTTAGAAACCTCTGTCACTTGGTTGAAGATGAAGTTTGGTCCATACTAATTACTTTCAATTAGCTATAACTTGGTCAAGATTGTGCGACTCAGTGAACACTAAGAAACTCGATAGCTATTGAATCTCTTGGTTGACACTGCATAACTCAGTCAACACTAGATTCACTTGGTTAACACTGTGAGCTCGATTAACACTACAGAACTTACTTAAAACTATAGAGATTTGTTAATACTAGAGTCTCCATCACTTTCATTGGATAGCTCAATAGACATTGCTACACTCGAGCTATACTACAAACTGTCTCTAATGCTTGGTGGATTAGTGTAGCTTGGCATGAACTGAAAACTATGTGTTTAGCTTAGTAGCTACTGAGACACTTGATTAAATCTATTAGATAAATGATAAGCTTGTTAGAAACTATAGATCTTGGTGGCAATGTAACCATTTGTCTAAGTGTTGAGTTACTGATAGACAAGTTGACCTTAATTCAAAAATTATTATTTATAATTCTTCAAGTCTATACATTTGTTACATATTATGAACTATTGAATCAATAATATATGATGTAGAAAATTTACCCTGAATGTCATAACTAATATAATTGACCCTACTAATTACCTGTTTTGGACCTCCCTAAGATAAAATAGAATTTTGATCGGGGAGAAGAATATGTAATGTTAGTTTATGGGGTTCTAATGAGTAAAGAATAATGATTTAAGTGTGTGTATATTAGAAGGAGGATGTAGATGTAAAATAATAGATAGATTGTCATGGAATGTGGATGTAAATATAAGGATGTAATGACTAATATGGGGTACTAGTAAGTTTAGTAGTCACGAATAAGATATGAAAGAAAAATATAATGAAATAATAAAAAGAAGTATCTCAAAAGTTATAAAGCTAGCATGTGAGACAAACCCGAGATGGACATAATAGAAGGGATGAATACTAAGTTGTGTTATACTAGTAATGCTAGTACTATGAGGATGAGTGGTGATGAAACATTATAAAGAATGGATTGATAGTGGAAGTAGTAATGATGTTGGAGGTAATAATTACATAGTACATGAAGTAACCTTAGCATTGATTACTCACAATTACTTTGATCTACATGGTTTGTTAGTGAACTAATTATGAATCAGATCAAATAGTTAGAATTTCCAATATTAGCCCAACTCAGGAATAAGTCACCTAGGACAATACAAAGAAAGACAATCCTTATGGTTGTGCAAGGATCAAAAAGATAATGTCACATGTAAGAACATTAGAATTATTATGCAAATATTAAATTCTTTTACATAGTTCCAATTGAAGTTTTCCTAGAATGTTCCTCACTAAATGGGGTTGATATTCAAATGATGTACATGTGAGGTTCTACATTTACATTCATCTAATGCTTTTATTACAAGAACATGGTAATAGATTGCATAATGACATGTTTGGTCATTTCATAGTAACTTTTAAGATTGGTGAGAGTCAAGAAAATTATAATTCCAATATTTGAAATTTAAAGGGTTAGATTAAGGCAATGTATAAACAACAAATTAAAACACATATCTTACCAAAAGGGAAACTTTGATTTTTTATTTTTTCAAACATTCCTTATAGATTTAATGGTTTAGTTTGCTGAGAACTATTACCTTAAGTTTGTAAACAATGAATGAACAAGATAGTAAGTAGTAGTACTTTTTAAAAAGTAGATGTCTAATCAATGATTGATCTAATAATTATGAATAAACATAAGAAAAACTAAAAGATCGAATTATAAAAATATGATAAATATAGATTTATTTGAAAAAAGATTTAATAATTATGAATAATATAAGAAAATCTAAAAGATTAAATTATACAAATATAATATTCAATAAATTCAAAAATTATATAAACAAAATGAAGAGAAGATTTATAATCATTAAGTATCAGCTACCAAAACTTTTGCATTAGAATACACTAGTGGATCAAAATTATTTTCTTAAACCTCACTTTCTCTTCCACACAAGATTATCCTTAACACATGCTTCCTTCGTCCCATCAGATGCTTTCCTTCGAAGAAGTTGAAAGAGCATGAAATGTGAAATGAAATGGTAACAAATTTAGGAGAAAACCTTGAAAATCCTTATGCTTGTCATTTAAATTGTTTTTGGTGTGCTTTTGCTCTCGTGATGTTCTCTACTTAACCTCCTTTTATATATACTCTCCACTAAAAATCCTTGTTACCTCAACAAGAAGCCTTTCTTCATTATTTTATGTTCTACTCTTTTTGTGTCTTTAGCTCAGTCCAATTTCATGGCATATGCGTCTTACTCAAAGGTTCAGGAATCTGCATCATCTACATCTAATTCTAGTAGACCTTATGGTTTTTTTTATCAATCATCATGGTCCTGATGTCAAACATAGAATAGCTGCCAAAATATACAACATGCTTACCAAAGCCATGGGACTAAATGCTTTTTTGGATTTAGAAGAATTTGAATTGGGGGATGGTTTTTTTGGAATATTAAATGCATATAGACATTTGTCCCTAGACCCAAATGCCCACCTACCACCCCTGATGGATTGTAGAATAGACAGAAAACATGAATGCAGTAGGTGAGTTTTTTGAAATTATAAAAAGAGTGGAAAACTATATTGCTAAAGACAAAAAGGAATGTTTGAATCATTCATTCTGTGAGATAAAGAGAAAAAGTTCAGTAGAGCAGAGAAGAGATTAGAAGTTGTAGAGAGGAAAGAAGCGATCAGTAATCCAGTCTTCAGAGTGTAGAGATAGAAGGAAGTCTATTTCATGCCTGCAAATGCATGTGTTTCTTCTCTGATCATTCTGTAAGTTTATTGTTTGTTGAGTTCATCTTGTTGAAGTAGTGATTTCTCCAGGCATTATTGTATGCAGGCATTAGAGCTGCAAGTTTAAAGTTTTTTGAAGTATTGAAATTGTCTAAAGTTCGAGGGTTATTTTAGAGTTTTCTGGTTGAAGTTGAATGCTCCCAAATTTTGTAATGGTTTAATCAAAGTTGAATAGAAAGCAAGGAGACATACTAGAATCCTTTGTTCTTCTTCTGTTCATTGCATTTGAGAAGTTTGTTTGGAAGTTTCAAGCTTTTGATTTCTAGTTTTAATGGTGGAAACATTCACATTGAAATTTTTCAAAGTTATATTTTTTAAGTTTGAACCAAGCTCACTCAGTACCTTCTTCTACTGAGCTCCAACCTCCAATGGCTACTGAGCTAACTCGACTTGGTGCCGAGTTGTTCTTCATTTGCTGAGCTCACTCGGCACTCTCCTGCCACTCGGCTCCTTATGGTGCGAAGCAAAACTAGAACTCGGCAATAGTTTTTGCTGAGCATTTAATAGGGTTGTGAAATTGTTATTTAAGGTTGGTAATATATTTGTCACATGGTATCAGAGTTTTGAGGCCCCACATCCAAAGTGAGTTAGGGTAATTTTTTCTTGGGGTATTTGACATGGCAGGAGATGCAGGAAAGATATGGCAGCAGCCACCACCCTTCAATAGACAAAATTATGATACATGGGCAAAGAAAATGAAAATCATAATGGTTGCTAATGATTTGTGGGATTTTTTGGTTAATGGATTCAATGATGTGACAAACCCAGCTCACTATGCTACTCTCACAAATGCACGGAAGAATCAATTGAAAGAGTCAAGGAGGAAGGATGCTAAAGTATTAAGTCTTATTGAAGTAGCAATGATAGAGACAGTTTTTCCCAAAATTGCAATAGAAAATTATGCAAAGGAAGCATGGGATATCCTTGAGACAAACTTCAAGGGGACTAATAAAGTCCATACAATAAAGCTACAAAATATAAGGAGGGAGTTTGAGAACCTTCAGATGAAAGAAAATGAATCAGTTGTGGATTTCAGTTCAAGGACCTCTAATGTGATTAACCAACTAAAGTCAAATGGAGAAGACTATCAAGAGAAGAGGATAGTGAAAAAGATATTAAGGAGTTTACCTCATAAATATGACAATTTGGTGATGACCATAGAAAAGGGAAAAGACCCCATTGTTTTGATGATGAATGAGTTGATGGGTATTCTTCAAACCCATGAGCATAGGATCAACAAATCTAAATCTTCTTCTTCCCAAGAGGAAGCATTCAAGGCTCACTCAAATCCAAGAGGAAGGGGGAGAGGAAGAAATGTCTCAGGCAGAAACACCAGAGGTAGAGGCCGAGGTAATGGAGGACAAAGAAATGTTGCAACAGAAAGCTCAGGAACAGTAGATGGAACAAGTAGCTCACAAAATACTTCAAGAAGAGTTAAGAAAAACTACAACTTAAATAGGAGTAACGTAGAATGCTACTACTATCATAAATATGGGCATTATGCAAGTGAATGTTGGAAGAAGCAAAATGATCAATGAGGACAAGAAAATGTGGTTGATGTGAACATGGGAAGTGGAAATAATGCCACTACCTTCATCATGTGTAATGTTGGTGAAGAAGGAAGCCCTGAGGTTTAGTACTTCGATAGTGGATGTAGCAACCACATGAGTGGTAATGAAATCTTGTTTTCATTCATTGACAAGAGTTTCAAATCTGAGATTAAATTGGGTAATAATGGAACCCTACTAGTAGTGGGCAAAGGATCTATTATGGTCCACACCAAGCAAGGTGAGAAGAAAGAAATAAAAAATGTGTATTTTGCCCCTAGTATGAAGCACAATCTGATGAGCATTGGTCAGCTCATTCAAAATGGATACAAAGTGCTGATGGAGAATGACACGTGTGTCATTCATGAAAAGGATGGGAGTAAGAACCTACTTGCGGTAGTTCAAATGACAAAGAACAGAACATTTCCCTTGAGGATAGAGACATGTTTCTTATCTCAAGTTGGTGTTGCACCTCCCACACAATAAGCTCTAAGGAGTGTGATTGAAGACCCTTCATAGCTATGGCACCTCAGGTACAGTCATCTTGACTATGCTTGTTTAAATTCATTATCAAATAAAAGAATGGTAGAAGGTTTGCCACGTATAGGAAATTCATGTCACAAGTGTGAGGCTTGTAGTTTGGGTAAGCAAAATAGGCTTCCCTTTAATCCTATAAATTCGAAGAGGGCTAGATATCCATTAGAGTTAGTGCATAGTGACCTAGTCGGTCCTATGCAAGTTACTTCTATTAGGGGGAGTACTTGTTTTATAACATTTATTGATATTTCAGTCATAGGACATGGGGTTATTTTTTGAAATCTAAATCTGAAGCATTTGATAAGATTCTTGAGTTTAAAGCCCAGGCTGAAAGAGAATGTGGACACTATATCAAGGTCCGAAGATCAGATAGAGGAGGGGAGTATAACTCTAATTCTTTTGTAAATTTTTGCAAAAAATATGGCATAAAGAAAGAGCTCACAACCAGCTATACACCACAGTAGAATGGAGTGGTTAAAAGAAAGAAGAGAACCATTGTTGAAATGGCAAGGAGCATGATGAAAGAGAAAGGTCTCCCAATTAAATTTTGGGCAAAGGTTGTGGTAACAATAGTTTACCTAATTAATAGGTGTCCTACAAAAGCAATCCATGATAGAATTCCAATGGAAGAATGGTCAAGAGGAAGATGGATAGTTGAACACCTAAGGGTGTTTGGATGTGTTGCATATGCACATGTTCCTAAAGAGAAAAGGTAGAAATTGGATGACAAAGGTGTGAAGTGCATCTTCATAGGGTACAACTCAAAATCAAAGGCATACAGATTGTATCACCCATTCAGCAATAAGATGATTCTCTCAAGAGATGTGGAATTTCTTGAAAATTAGTCATGGTATAGACTGATGAATGAATCATAGAGCACCTCAAGTAAATTTCCAATTATGAATGAAGAAGATGCTGATGAACAACAAGAAGAAGGAGCAGATAGAAGAAAAGGCAAGCAACTTTAGTCATTTTCGAGCTCCTCTAGGCATGATCGAGTGTCAATGTCGAGTAATAGTGAAGACTGAGCTAGTTGACAAAGCAACAGTAGTGAAGATTCTAATCCCACACTCTCCTTCCTATTACCAAGAAAGATTAAGAGTCTTAGGCAGATATAACAAGATGAAAGGTATGAAGATTATGATGAGAGTGTTAATTTTGCATTATTTTCTCATAGTGATCCAATATATTTTGGAGAAGTTGTTAAGGAGAAGAAATGGTGTAAGGCCATGGATGAGGAGATAGATTCTATAGAAAGGAATGAGACATGGGAGCTAACTGATTTGCCTCCCACAAGACAAGTGATTGGAGTGAAATGGGTCTACAAGACCAAATGCAATGCTAAAGGCAAGATTGATAGGTATAAGGCAAGACTGGTAGTCAAGGGCTACAAACAATAGTATGACAGAGATTATAATGAGACATATGCCCCAGTTGCAAGAATGGAAACTGTGCGTATTGTCATAGTAATTACAGCTTAGCACAAATGGAAGGTATTTCAAATGGATGTGAAGTCTGCCTTCCTAAATGGTGTATTGAAGGAAGCAGTCTATATGGAGCAGCCACCTGGTTATGAAGTTGTAGGTGAAGAACATAAAGTATATAGTTTGAAGAGAGCTCTTTATGGGCTCAAGCAAGCTCCAAGGGCATGGTATAGTAGGATTGACTCATATTTGATGAGCAATGGCTTTAGCAAAAGCAATGGTGAGCCTACTCTCTACATCAAGGCAACAAATAGAAATGTATTGATTGTTGTCTTGTGTGTAGATGATTTGGGTTTTATGAGTAATGACAAGGCTCTAATTGGTGAGTTCAAAGAGGCCATGAAAAATGAATTTGAGATGATAGACCTTGGTCTCTTAAAGTACTTTATAGGCATAGAAGTAAAAAAAATGCATGATGGCATCTTCATCTCTCAAGAAAAATATGCAGAGCAGATCTTGGAGAGATTTAAAATGTAGAACATTAAGGCAGCCCCAACACCAACAGTAATAGGTCTGAAGTTGAGCAAGGAAGACTCTAGCAAGAGAGTGAATCCAACACTATACATGTTAGTGTAGTTTTTTATTTTTCCTATTTTGCTAGGTTTTTCCTACACTTTTAATAATCTCGCTTAGGTTAATAAAGCATGTCTTATTAGGTGAATGGTTGTGAGGTGTCACCTTCTTACATGTGAGCATCCATTAGCTATCTTGGGAAGATACTTTGCTATCTTTAGTCCGATAGATGGTTGCTCCTCATTGGTTGGTGTTGCCACCTCCTCCCTCTTCCTAGCCTATATAAGCATGCTACCTAGCTTGTATTTGGATATCTCTTATTTTTGCATCCTCTTAATGCTATTTTGCTTCCAGCATTTGCATTACTCTCTTGGAGACTAACTCTATGATGCTATTTTGATTTTGTATCATTTGCATTCATAGTTTAGATATTTACTCTTTGCACTCGTTTTCTGGGTTATTAATCTTTTCAGATTCTAACATGGTATTAGAGCTTTTCTATGTGCAAGAGTAGATTTTGGTTTCCTTATTTGAGAGATTCGAGGGGGGCAAATAAACTTTATTGTAGTTTTTTGAAAAATGAAGTATGCTCTTCTCTTGCATCATTGGATGATCATAAGAATCAAAAAAGTTTTGACAAAAACAGTTTTTCTCTGGGGTTTCAATCTCAAATCTGACAACCAACTTGCATATTTGGAGTTTTTAATCAGTTTTACAAGTTTCAACATGTCATTGGTGGACTTAAGAAGCTGATCCAGCATTTGCATGTCATATTTTGGTTGCTGGGGTCGTCTTTTGATTTTTGGAGCCATTTTTTACTGTTAAAGGCGTATGATTTACACTACAGAAACATCTTTTGTAGATCAGCAAGAGAAACGGTTTCTGGGTTTTGTTCGCAGCCCCAGAAAACCATCTGGGTATCTTTTATATTTTGCATGCAAGCTGTATATTTTTCAGAATCGAGCATGCAAAGCTACAGCCATACCCCTCTCCATTGGCAGTCGCAGATTTGAATGCAATTTTCAAATGTCTCATTCTTGCTCATACGGACTCCAATTTTGATGATTCTTGTTATGAACTTGTCTATTTTTTTGTGCTCTATCCACTAGTGGAGTTGTTTTTTGATTTTCATGCATGAATTCTTTAGAAATTGCAGATTCTCAGCCATGACTGTGCACAGTTCTCACTTTGGAAACTTCAGAGGATCATAAATTTCTCATACGACCTCATATCGAGGCGATTCTTTTTTTGAAAGTGCATGATTTTTCGAGTAGATTGCAGTGGTGCTATTTGTTTTTTTGATTATTGTGCCCAAGTTTCACTTCTAGCATAAGCTCTTCATGAGGGTTCGTAATGCATTGAAATAAAGACAACTAAGTATTTCTTTCTATTGGTAGTTGTAAACGCACTAAAATAAAGTGCTAAATAATATTTCTTTGGGGGTGGGTTCTTTGATTGAGTAAAAAGCGGGGGGAATTGTCGTGGCTGGGTTCTCTTCTTTTTAGCATTTCTTCTCTAAATTTTTTCATCATGGATCAAACAAATATGCCCATCCTAACTCCATACAACTACTTTGAGTGGAAATCATGCATGACAATTCACTTAAAGAAAGCTGGATTAAATAGGATAACTATGGGACTTGAAACTGAACCTACTAAAGATGAAGATAAGCCTAAGTGGTTTAACAAATGTGATGAGGCATATGGAACATTGTGTTTGTCTGTTTCTCCTCACTTTCTATTTCAAATTGTGTCTTTGGATACACCAAATGAAGTATGGACAAAGCTAGAGACACTATTTGGCACACAAGATTCAATGAGGGGTCATATGTTGGAAAATGAATTAATTCGTTTGAGTCCAGGCAATTTCAACACAATCCAAGATTTCTTCACCAAATTGAAACCACTAAGGCTGCAGTTAAAACAATGTGGAATTGAAAAGAAAGATGAACAACTGATTCTTAGTATTCTCTCTAAACTAAGTTCAGAATATTCTGTGTTTGTCTCTACCTTCTATGCTACTAAGGGTGCACTTGGTACTCAATTCACCATGCCATCTTTAGATGATTTTGTTGTCAAACTCACTCGAGAATAGGACAAGCTAATCCAGATGGGCATTCTTAAGTCCTTTAAGTCACATGTCTTGGCTGCTAACCAAGGCACAAAAGAACAACAAGGACAAAGTAGTAACAACAATAGTAAGGACAAGAAACAAAAGAATAGTCAGGAGAAGAAGGATCAGATGCTGGTTTCTTCAAAAGCAACTATTGATACACCATCTTCCAAGGGCGATAAGCCTAAGAAAGAAAAGGTCAAATGCGCCTATTGTAAAAGACCTGGTCATGGTGAACATAAATGTTTGCAGAAACAACTTGATTGCTTGACATACATTCTTGAGAAGAATAATATCAGTGTTCCTGAGTCTATCAAAAAAAGTTCTAATGAAGGTTCTAACAAGGAAAAAGAAAACAGCAAGGGGAAAGGAAAGGACAAGGCTCTTTTTGCAGTTGCTTCCTCACCATCCACTTGGGTTCTTGATTCAGGTGCTTCACACCACATGGCTTCATCTAAGGAAGAACTTGCATCCTTGGAGCCGTGTACTATGCCTTCTATTTTGATGGGTGATAACACTCTTGTTGAGGTGTGTGGGAGAGGGTCTGTTGATGTGGGGGATGGTACATTCCATGATGTTCCTTATGTACCCTCATTGTCAACTAATCTCCAATCGGTACACCAAATCACTCACACATGTTTAGGTAAGCGGGTTGAGTTCACTTCTAGTTCAGTGGAGATATGTGAGTTGCACAATGATTCTATAGTTGCAGTTGGGAGAGCAGATCATCAGTCACGACTCTATATGTTTTCTCACTTTGTTCTTGATCCTCCTTTGACTGTTTCACTCACTCACTCTAATGATGTGAGCAGATTATGGCATGAGCAGTTTGGCCATCTTAACTTCCACTAGTTGCATTAGCTTAACCAGCAGAGCATGGTCACAAGGTTGCCTTCTACTTTGACATTGGAGTCACTTGGAATACATGATAGATCTTCTAATGGGTCAGATTCACTTGAGCAGTCTTCTACCTCCACTTCTGATGCAGAGAGTGATTTAGAGGACTCACCTCCTTCCTTTCCTAGTCATCATTCATAGGTTGATGATTCTTCTCTAGATTCTCCATCTTTTGATCCACTTTGGGCTAGACAGACCTTGCAGTTTGCAGGTGATTGGATTGGGGATCCATCAGACACCAAGCAGACTCGTTCACAATTCCAGGATGCTCTACATATCTTCATTGCTACTGCCTCAAATCCACAGTCCTTTCATGAGGCTTCTGGTATTTCTAAGTGGGATACAGCTATGCAGGAAGAGTATAGTTCCTTGATGAGGAACCACACTTGGGATCTTGTCCCTTTTTCTAAGGGAAGAAAAATTGTTCGATGTAAGTGGATCTACCGGAAAAAATTTACAAGCTTTGCTGGGGGTATGGGATGCTTCATCTTTTGGGGGGGGGGGGGGCACTTCCTCTCACTTGGAGTCCTAATTTTCTTTGGGGAGTCTCTTTTCTCTCTCTTTTGGTGGAATTTTATGTACATGGGTACCTCATTAGGCTTGACTTGTCGGGACCCATTTCTACATCCACCTAAGCTTCGCTTATGGGGTGGTGTTAGTGTAGTTTTTTATTTTTCCTATTTTGCTAGGTTTTTCCTACACTTTTAATAATCTCGCTTAGGTTAATAAAGCATGTCTTATTAGGTGAATGGTTGTGAGGTATCACCTTCTTACATGTAAGTATCCATTAGCTATCTTGGGAAGATACTTTGCTATCTTTAGTCCGATAGATAGTTGCTCCTCATTGGTTGGTGTTGCCACCTCCTCCCTCTTCCTAGCCTATATAAGCATGCTACCTGGCTTGTATTTGGATATCTCTTATTTTTGCATCCTCTTAATGCTATTTTTCTTCCAGCATTTTCATTACTCTCTTGGAGACTAACTCTATGATGCTATTTTGATTTTGTATCATTTGCATTCATAGTTTAGATATTTACTCTTTGCACTAGTTTTTTGGGTTATTAATCTTTTCAGATTCTAACAATACAAGTGTATGATTGGAAGTTTGATGTATTTGATTGCAACTCGGCCAGACCTAATGCATGCAATAAGTTTGATTTCCAGATTTATGGAAACAACAAAGGATTCTCATTGGCAAGTGAAAAAGAGGATCCTAAGGTATGTAAAAGGTACCAAGGAATTTAGAATTTTGTATACTACAGCAAATGAATTCAAGTTGGTAGATTATATAGATAGTGATTGGGATAGAGTATAGAATATAGAAAGAGCACTTCTAGATACATGTTTCATATGGGATTAGGTGCAGTTCCATGGGCATCCAAGAAGCAACCTATTGTTGCTCAATCTATAGCAAAGGCTGAATACATAGCAGAAAATCTAGTAGAATGTCAAGCTATTTGGTTAAGAAGGATCTTGACAGATTTGAATGAAAGGCAAGAGGCTGGAACCACAATTTATTGTGACAACATCTCATCTATTACATTGTCCAAGAATCTAGTCTTCCATGGGAGAAGCAAACATATAGAGATCAGATATCACTTCATCAGAGAGTTTGTGAAGAATATAGATATCAAAATGGAATTTTGTAAGTCTGAGCAGCAGCTAGCAGACATTTTCACAAAGCCATTAGGCATTGGAAGTTTTGTACACCTAAGAGAGTGTCTTGGCGTAGTTGATTTGGATCAGTAGTGATTCTTGTTTGTTTGGCTTGGGACAAAGTGGGAGTGTTGGAATATTAAATGCATATTGACATTTGTCCCTAGAGTCAAATGCTCACCTACCACCCCTGATCGATTGCAGAACAGACAAAAAACATGAATGCGGTAGGTGAGTTTTTTGAAATTCTGAAAAGAGGGGTAAACTATATTGCCAAAGACAAAAAGGAATGTTTGATTCATTCATTTTATGAGACAGAGAGAAAAAGTTCAACATAGCAGAGAAGAGATTAGAAGTTGCAAAGAGGAAAGAAGTGATTAGCAGATCTATTGGTCAGAGTGCAAAGATAGATAGAAGTTTATTTCGTGCCTGCATCTTTGGTCATTCTGTAAATTTATTGTTTGTTGAATTCATCCTGTTGAAGTAGTGATTGCTCTAAGCATTATTGTATGCAGCCATTAGAGCTGCAAGTTTAAAGTTTTTTGAAGTATTGAAGTTGTTTAAAGTTCTAGGGTTATTTTAGGATTTTCTGGTTGAAGCCGAATGCTTCCAGATTTTGTAATGATTTAATCAAAGTTTAATAGAAAGCAAGGAGACACACTAGAATTCTTTGTTCTTCTTCTATTCATTGCATTTGAGAAGTTTGTTTGGAAGTTTCAAGCTTTGACTTTCTAGTTTTAATGGTGGAAACATTCACGTTGAAATTTTTCTAAGTTATATTTTTTCAATTTGAACCGAGCTCACTCGGTACCTTCTTCTACCGAGCTCCACCCCGCAATTCTACCGAGTTCACTTGGTACCTTCTTCTACCAAGCTCCACCCTCTAGTGGCTACCGAGCTCACTTGGCGTCCACACTACCGAGGTCACTCGGCATCTATTGGTGCTAAGTTGTTCTTCATTTGCTGAGCTCACTTAGCACTCTCCTGCCACTCGGCTCCTTATGGTGCCGAGCAAAATTGGCACTCAACAATAGTTTTTGCCGAGCATTATTCAGGGTTGTGAAATTGTTATTTAGGGTTGGTAATATATTTCTCATAGGTTTGCCTATTGAGTTAGAAGGAGGAATGAAGAATGCTTCCCTTCATATTGCTATATTTTCAGAGAATTATGTACAATCATGGTGTTGCTTATAGGAGCTATCATTTATGTGTAGAACAGGCACCAAGATCATTCCCATTTTCTACCATGTCAAGCCTAAAGATGTCCGGTATGCAAAAGGAGTCTATGTTGCTACATTTGAACGGCACAAAAAGAAGGGTAGAGTCGCATCTAAAAAGCTTCATGAGTGGAAGGATGCACCATACCGTGTTTGAACTAATATCAGTCACATTGTCGATAATGAGGAGTAATAACCCCACACACTCATCTTGCTTCGATCAATGCATTCTATTTTTCTTTCTGGCTCTAGCTTTCCAGGCCATAGATGCTTTTTATGTATAAAGTCAACTATTGAAGGATGATATTTTTCTTTTCATTTTGTTGTTGTTGTTTCTTATGTATCTAGACACAAGGACATGCTATTGAAGAATATTACATATTCTATTGTGAAAGAAGTTAGAAAGCTAGAATGCGTGGCATATGAAGTTCCCATGCGATTAGATGAAATTGATTGTTTGGCAGCTGGATATCCAGGGGGCTTAGATTGTTTTTTTTGTTAGCTTGGATAGCTGTTTGTCCAAATGCTATTATTTAGTATCTAATTGTTTTTGCTAAAAAATTGGTTAGAGCAAAGAAACTTATTTATTAAATAATTGACTTCTTTTAGAAGCAACTAGAAACCAATTTTGTTAGAGTTGGTAATTTGTTTTATATCTCCACCGTCAATTGTAAATCAATCTCGGTCGTTGGTTTACCAACGAGAGTAGTATAAAAGGGGGTCTAGGGGGCATTTGGCAAACAAGAAATTTGGAGAAACATTTGCAGTGTTAGCAAACAGTCTTGCAGTCTTAGCAAGGGCACAGTGTTAGCATGGCGATAGCAGTGGGGAATATCAGCGGGAGAAATTAGGAGGTTGTCGAAGTTCTGCTAGTAAGAGGCGAGGAATTCTGTATCTCTTGATTTGCTGAAGTTTAATATAATTTCTCATTTGTAGAACTAGTTTTCCCTTAGGGGTTTTTCTAGGGACAATTTTTCCGAAAATATTGTGTTCATTGTGTTGTGCATTTCTTTTCATATTTTATAAGTGAAGTTGTAGTTGTGTTATTTTTCAATATTAGCTGGGAATTTATTTTGAGCAGTTTAATAAGCGTTTATGATAAGAGATTAATAATCAGTGATTGCAATAGTTAAATTTTTCACATGGTATCAAAGCCTAGTTAAGGGTAGAAGAGTTTTGCCCCAGGAAAGAAATTTTGATCTCTTTAGATTTATTATTGCTTTAAACCCTTGAGATGGCTTCAACTGGTTTGAGAGATTAGGATAGATTCGATGGTGCCTCAAATTTTCGTGTCTGGAAGGCCAAAATTTCTTTATTGTTGGAAGAGAATGGTATCAAGGATTATGCTACTAGTGTTGTACCTATACAAACGGATGCAACCCAACTTGTAACATATAGGAAGGACGATGCCAAAATGAGGAGGATTATCCTTGATGGTGTCAAGGATCATATTGTTCCACATATCGCAGAGCTAGATACAGCAAAGAAGATGTGGGATGCCATTTTGAATCTATACCAGAATGCTACCACCAAGAGGAAGTTGATTCTCAGAGAGAAGCTAAAGAATACCCGAATGAATCAGGGAGAAGACGTCACAAGTTACCTCACCAGGCTCAAACTTGTCAAGGATGAGTTAGTAGCTATTGGAGATAGCCCTAGTGATGACGAGCTAGTGAGAATAGCCCTAAATGGGTTTACTAAATAATGGAGTGTCTTTGTTCAAGTTGTTAGTGGACGAGATACTTTACTGTTGTCACTTAGATTTGCACCCTTGTCCAAGGCTTATGCGCGAGGACAACCTAGTGAAACATGGAAACAACCTTCAAGCTGTGGGACTTGAACTATGAGGTTGAGTCTCCGGAGAAGGCCAGCTTCCTCTTACTGTCAGGGCACACCTATCTATTCTCAGGAGAAAATGGAGAAAGAGAGCACTAAGGCAAATCCTCCTAGTCTAATCTAAGGCGGTGATGCACCAAAATAGAGTGTTCAGACCCATTCCTACCCATATATGCACTACAGAGCTAGGGTAACATCCAAAAGTCATACACGTCCAGACTTATATCGATCAATAATCACATACAGATCAAAAAACCAACTGAATGACACCAGGAAAAGAAGATTTCACTTGTATATTATCCAATAGGCCAAGATAGATACAGTATGTGGACCACTAATCTCAATAATGCATCAATGAAAGGAAAAATGAAGCACATACACATTGACCACTGAAAATAATGACACAGGATGCTATGTAGCTCAGAGACACAGGGATTCTACACTGCAAGTCTACAAGCAGTAGTAGAGAAAATCAGGAAGAGTCCCCTCGGGAACAGAATCACAAAATTGCCTTTATAGATCAGGCATAACTTGAAGATTTATGTGTTACATTTACTTCCTACCTACTGGCATTAACTTCCCATCTTGAGAATCCAATCAAAGATCTGATTGAATCCTGGCTTGCATACCAAGAAATCTCATATCTTTCTGAGAAAGAGCCTAGAGAAGATAGAAATGGCGCCACAACATTCCTTGACATGGTAGATGGATCAACTAGATAGATGGAGTGTCCCTCTACACCTGATATTCATTCTGAGTTGGTGGCAATTGATTATGAAATCAGATCCACGGCAAAAAATAAATAAATGATTTCTATCCTTTCTGGTTCACAAAACAACAGGGTCAAAAAAAAATTCAACCGGGTCCACATGCTAACTGGGCCACGTGGGGCAATCACTTTCTTCCCCTTTGCCACCCTGGCAGTCTTCTTCATGCGCTGACCACACCTTTATGTTTGACTGGGCGCTATGTCGCTATGTGTGCCATGCCCTGAAGTTCCTAATAGCGACATAGTGCCCAACAGTTATCTCTATCCGTGGTGGTACCAAACTGTCACTGCGATGCCCAACCTGACTGTATCATTTACCTGGCAACTTAACTGTCAATCATAACTGCGATGTTAACTGTGCATCCAAATCTAGGCCCACGAGGGCACGCGGCGAATGGGCGCTAACTCCCTATCATAAAATTTGCGCGACTTCTCCATGGCGAGATAGCGCCCGTCGCTGATCTTCGCAGATTTGACGGTGTAGAACTCGCCCCTGCAATATGCTGGTTGCATCAAGAACCTTGTCCCACGACATGTCTGTGCCCTGACTAGGCATATGTGGCAATTCTTGATTCGCCGTGGACCCTTCAATCCGCGACTGGGCCCATCCTGTTTGGCACCACCTCAGCGACGCATCCTGGCGAGACTTGACCCCACCAACACATGGCAAAAGGGCGCCAAGTTGCTATGCTAAAAAACTCACAGCTTCGCCATGGCGAGATGACGCCTGCCATCAATCCTTTCCAATCTGACAGTCACAAAATCTCCCTCCTGCGACCCTCCTTTTCTCGTGATTCATTGAGCCCGTTGATACGTGGCGTCTCCTCGTTGATCTGTTGGTCACTTAAATCTGACCGCACCGGCAGCATGAAATGTGGCCCTGCCAAGACACGTGGCGCACAGGCGCTATGTTGTCGATGTTAACACCTGGGCAATTCTCGACAGCGAGACAGCGCCAGTCTTAGATCCCTACGAATCCAGCAATTGTGAAGACTCGCCATTCATGCTGAGATTAGTGGGCCCACTGTATGCTATGCACTGACTCATACGCATGGCACTTCCCTGTTTGGTTCGATGAAGACTAGCTGACAACCCAAGACCTGATCTGCAAAGCGACCACGTGTTAGCTAGGTGCCATGTCGCTATGCAAAAATCAAGACCAAATTCCCAGAGTGCCATAGCGCCCACTAATAGCGTGCCTTGAGATTTATGTGTGTCCCCATCTGATTCGTTACCTTGACGCAGGGCTGACAGATTGCGTTGCAGAGTACCGACGGGACCCATTTGCCTGATCCTTCCTCACCACGGTGAACTTTCCATTTGGGCGCTATGTCGCCATCAGAAAATGCATTGGTTTTCCGTTGGCGCCATAGCGCCTCACCGTGTTTTCAAACTTTCGGGCCATGAAACTATCTTCCCGCCACCATGAAACCCCTGACCTGCCGTACTCTGAGACCTGCGATCGGACTCTGAATGACACCTGGCAATCCTTGGTGAGACCTGGCCCATGTTGATACACCTGGCATCGCCCTGTGACATGGCCCCACCTGACACGTGGCATCAGGGTGCAATGTCGCTGTCATAACCCTCGCGCATCTCTACCATAGTGCGATGGCGCTTACTGTTGATCCGAGCTGATCCGACGGTGGTGAACGTAACCCTCGACTATGTTAGCCGTGCCGACAGGAACTCTAACCTGGCACATGTGGTTTCTCCTGATTCGTCGCCAGAACACCTGATCACGTCGGTCATTGAAACTTGTTACCGTGACTATTTCTGCTGGGCGCTATGTCGTTATGGAGATTTTCCTACTATTATGCGATAGCGACATAGCGGACAAGGCACCGTGGAACTTTTCTGACCCGCCGAACGCTGGACCCACCTCTGCAACGTGTCTTTAGGGCGTCATCGCGCTATCATAAATATCGTGCATTTTCTTTATAGCATGATGGCGCCAACCATCGATCTGCTTAGATCTGACAGCCAGAAACTTGCGGGTTGCAACATTAAAATATTAATTCAAGGCTAACCGTTGCATGAGCCGCACTTTCAAAATTTGAATCCTTGGCGGCAAAACTAGAGGCAACGCTTCTGGTGACTCGTAGGGGGCATGAGCCTTCTCGATGCACGACCAGTGCCTGAGAATGATCCATTGGGCCATGGAGTCGAAAAAGAGGGCCTGGAAGGTACAAAACTGAGAGCTGCAAGAAACCCTAACCCTAAAAGAGGAAATCAAAACATTAAAGAACTGTTGAACTCTGGCTCTATCTTGCGACTTGAAAACAAAAAATAGGACCTCCTCAGCAACCTGAGACTTATCAAAATTTGGAAACTGGTGACTCAAGAAGAGAGCCATGTGCGCACGCACTTATTGCAAATAGGAATGAACAGGAAGCGGCTAGGCTAACTATGTACATGGACTCACAATCCTTCAGAAACAGGGCTTCAAATGGATCCCATTGACTGGAATGGGCAGAACTTCACCATTTGGCCTGCTTAGCTGGAACGCATTGGCCTATTTGCAACTAGAGATCAGATAAGGGCCACTCCATAGTGGATCAAATTTGGAGTGCCTTCCTGGTTTTTCCCTGTCTGAGTCCCACTTGAGAACTAAATCTCCTTCTCTGAAGATTCTGGCCCTTGCCTTCTTATCAAAACTCTTCTTCATCTGTTGCTGGTGTATCTCCAAGGTTTTCATAGCTTTGTTTCTCTTTTCTTCCAGCTCAATTAGTTCTGCCATTCTTACAAACATGGCATCATTTTCAATTAGTTCCACCTGATGAGCCAACTCCAAGGATGGGAATTCCAATGAGATTGGAAGTCTAGCCTCCCTACCATATACCAACACAAAAGGTGAATTCCCAATAAATCTCTTGGGCATTATCCTATCAACCCATAGAGCAGTTCTTAGCTTCTTATGCTAGGCCCTCTGGTTGTCTTCTATCATTCTCTTTATGATTCTGATTAGATTCTTATTGGAGGATTCAACCAAACCATTACCCTGCAAGTAGTAATTTGATGATGTGCTCAGATAGATATTGTGACTCATTGCCCATGCACAAATCTGGGTTCCAAAAAAAGATTTGGCATTATCTAAGATGATAGTAGAAGGAGCTCCAAACCTAGATACAATTCCATCAAGGAATTCAACAATTGATGGCTCTGTAGCATCCTTCAAGGCAACTGCCTCTGTCCACCTAGTGAAATAATCAGTAGCAGCTAAGATCCATTTATGACTTGCACTAGATGGAGGATTAATGGGGCCTATGAAATCCAACCCCCACTAGGTGAAGGGCTGATCCACCTGAATGGGATGAAGAGGAAGAACTGCAAGTCTCTGTTTGCCTGAGAAGAAAGCGCACTTCTCACATTTTCTCACATACCTATGACAATCATGAAACAAGGATGGCCAGTAATAACCAGCCCTCATGATCTTCATGGCAGTTGTTCTTGCAAAGAAGTGGCCACCATCAGGGCCATCATGGAGTTCTTTAATCATCCTTTCAGCCTGATCCTCTTCAACACATCTCAACAGGGTCCCATTAAAATCCCTCCTGAATAGGATATCATCAATCACAACATAGGGAATGGATTGTAGTCTATATTGTCTTCTTGAAGCTCTGTCCAATCCTTGAGGGTATCCATTCCCTGATAAAAAGTTCCTCATGTCATCCATCCAGCTCCTTGGGGCATTAACATTTCTTTCCTCCTGCTGCTCTGTAATTACCATAGCAGCTTCTTCATCTGAATCCTAACTTGATAACATTTCTTTGGATAACATTTCGAATCACACTCTGTGATTCATCATCAGGATATGAATAGCAACATTTTTTCTCCTCTAGCTATTCATATCCTGATGATGAATCACAGAGTGTGATTCAAAATGTTATGCAAAAAAATGGCACACAATCGAATCCAGAATGCGTATCTTCATACTTTATCTGATTGTGGAAATCTATTCTTGCCTAACATTTCTTTGCATAATCCTCTCCCTCTTACCAATTTGGTAATCTGAATGTCAACATCATATTCCATTACCCTAGTGATCCATCCAACTCTCTTCTCACTGATATCTTTGTTTAATAGGAAGTCTTTTACACTTGCATGGGGCACCAAGAAATGGATCCTATTATGGGATAAGAGGTGTCTGAATTTCTTCAAGGCTCTAATGAATGTAAGGGCTTGCTTCTCAACAAAGCTATACTTATCTTCATATTCCTTGAGCCCTTCACTAAAGAAGGCTATGGGCTGCTCCTCATTCTTGTCATTTGTTTGAGTCAAGACAGTAGAAATACTTGACTCACCACCTAAAGTGTAGAGGATGAAATCATTCTCAAAATTTGGGTTCATGAGGGTAGGGGCCGATGCTATTGCTGCCTTGATCTTTTCAAAACTCTCCTTCCCCTCCTTGGTCCATGAGAAGACCATATCTTTCTTGAGCATGGCTGTAAGGGGTCTCACCATGGTAGCAAGATTAGGAATAAACCTTCTTACAAAATTTATCCTACCAAGGAAACTTTGCAGCCCCTTCTTGTGTTTAGGGAGAGGAAGGGCAAGTATTGCTTTTGTTCTTTCTGGATCAATGGTCAATCCATCCTTAGATACAATGTGTCCCAATAGTTTTCCTTGGTTTGTAGCGAAGACACACTTGGCTGGGTTGAGAGAAACCCCAAACTCTCTACATCTTAGAAATACCTGTCTCAAATGATCAAGATGATCTTCTACATTCTTGGAATACACAGTTATATCATCAAGGTATACTAAGACAAACTTGTCAATTAATCTTTTGAAAGCTACCTCAATTGCCTTTTGGAATGTGGCACCAGCATTTGTTAATCCAAATGGCATTTTGCAATAAGCATAGGTGCCCCATTTAGTAGTAAATGTTGTCTTGTATCTATCAGACTCTTTAACCAGCACTTGGTTATAACCAAAAAACCCATCAAGAAAAGAGAATCTCCTTGACCCACTGACCTTGGATAGAATTTGCTCCATAGAAGGGAGAGGATGGTGATCCTTAAGGGAAGCCTGGTTAAGATCCCTAAAGTCCACACACAATCTGATTTCTCCATTCTTATTCCTCACAGGGACAAGGTTAGCTACCCATGATGAATGTTTAATAGGAAAAATTATGTTAGCTTCAATCAACTTGGATAGTTCCTTCCTCATTAAGGGTTCAATCTTGGGATTCATTGGCCTCTGCTTTTGTCTTACTGGTTTGACCCTATCAACCAAATCTATGGTATGCTGAAACAAACTAGGGTCAAACCCCTTTAAGTCATCATATGACCAAGCAAATACATCACTAAATTCTTGACATAGATGAATGAAATTTTCTTGCTCAGCTTCAGAACATACCTTCCCCATGTTAAGAGATTTTCCATCAGCAATAGTAACTGGAGCATGATCATCCTTTTCTGCAGCTAGATTTATTCCTTCGCCTCTTGTCTAATCATCAGGATTAAAGACACTCTCCAAGGTAATGAGACCCTTGGGCAACTTGTTGGAGCTGAGGTGAATGATCTGATCACCATAGAGATCTTGTAGTCTTGACTGATTTCTTTCTAAAAATTCTGCTTCACTCTGCAAGAAACTCACAATCTGCTCATCAGACTCAAACACTTGCCAATGAGTATTATTATCAGGAACAGCAGGCCTTACTACCACCCTTATTTGTTTCTTCTTATCTTCCCCAAGATTCCTTGGCACATCATAAGATGCCCCCACTGCTGCAAGTCTATCAGCATATTTATTTCCTTTCCTAGGAATGCTCTGAATATTAAATGCTTGGAAACCCTCAAGAAAATCCCAGACTCTGTGTTTGTAAGACTTGAGCAGGCCATTTTTGGTGATATTCTGATTTCTCACTTGGTTCACTACCAACTCACTGTCTCCATATACTTTCAAGGTTTGAATTCCCCTCTTCTGGGCAAGTAGGAGACCTTGGATCAAGGATTCATACTCGGCCACATTATTGGTACAACTGAATTGGAGCCTAAAAGAGAAATAATATCTTATTTGTGTAGGAGAGATCAACATAACACCATCCCTTGCTCCATTTATATTCCTTGAGCCATCAAAGTACATATTCCATATTCCGCTCATGTCATCATTAGCTCCAACAAGATCAGGAACTTGAACCTCTTTCTCTATTATGCAATATGTACTAAGGCCTATCTCAAGAGTTTCCGACATAGGCTCAAACTGACATGTATTTTCCCACTCATCTAAGAAGAAATCAGGAATCTCTACTATGGAGGTGGCAGGCTCATTCACTATGTCATTTTCATCCATCTCCAAAATAGGGCAATTCATATTAATGAAGTTGGGAGTGTAGGGTTCAATGTGATGAAGGGCTTGAGGTTCTACTCTAATTGAAGCATTGGCCCCATATCTGGTCTTAAATGACATATAAGACCAATTAGCAGATATGAATCTACCTATTTGGGCAGTGAAGTCTCTTGAAAGATAGATGGCAAAATAGGGCTTAACCTCAGTAACAGATATGTCTTGAATCACAGTACAACCAGGGCATGCATGTAGGGCCATTTCCACACTTCTAAGGATGCCTACGATTTTGATAGTACTCCCATCTAGTTGTAATACATCCCTAACAATGGGCTCATATTTCATCCCTAAAGCATCAGCAACACACCTAGGCATTACCAAGCTACTAGCCCCCGAATCTATCATGCAATTATGGACTAATTTGCCCCATATAATCAGAGAAAGATAAAATGGAGGAGGTCTAACCTTTTTACTTGTCCCCACATCTCCTTTTGGTTGTACTAAACTAGTGGCACTCTCCACAGTAGATGACTGATCCTTGGGTTCAATCCTTTCCAATTCTTGTTGCAGCATCTTCCTCTGCATTGGTATGGTAGCAACAACATCCTACATGGAAATGTTTACATTGGTTTTCTTCATTTGCTCTACCACACTCAATGGTGCATTAGGAATTTTGGTAGAAACTTTAGGAGCTACACCCATGAGAGGCTGAGATGGAGCAGCATAGGGATCACTTGCATTCTCCTCTCTTAGACCTTGCCTTTGCTGTTGTGAAGTGTTTGTCTAATCATTTTCTTTCTGTGTGTTAGGTGTAACACTTGAAGTTGAGGCCTACTTAGGAGAAGGAGGAGCAGCATGTTCCATAGCTCTCTTCTTACTTCTTGTGTTATGAGCAACGGAATCCTGGTTTACATTACAATGCTCCTCCATCTGGTGATTCATGAAAGAGCAATCACCTTTCCTTTGGATATATGAGGCCTCCTTGGTATGATCTTCCTTGTATGGTTGCTTTACTGTAGGCTCCTGGACAGTTAAGGCCAAATAAGATTTTGCCTTTTGACACATGCAATAGGTATAAGAATAGTTGCAAGAAGGAAAAAAATCTTGATCTTGGGCCAAGTTATTTTGAGGGACTATAGCTCTGTTTTGATTTGAGCTTGAAGCAGAAGCATGACTATTCTGCCTATTCTGATCAAAAGAGCTATTCCACTGATTAGGAGGCCTACCACCACTTGGAGCCTGATATTGTAATTGGGGAGGCTTGCCACTTTGGGCTTGCTGCCTTTCTAAGGCCACCACCTTGTTACTCATTTTTTGTATTAGAGAAAAACTATCCTCTAATCTCTTCCCTTTGTCCTTCAACTCCCTCCCCTGCTCTTGTAATTTTTTATCCAGGATCTTCTTTCTTTTATCTGTGTTCAGCACTAGACCTTGGAGCATTTCCTTGAGTTCATCTATTCCATTTGAGGATGTGGAAGCTTGGGGAACTGGAGTAAGGGCTTGTGACATAGAAATTGTAGGAAGAGGGGCTATTGTTGGTTGGTGGTTGGGGACATCCGGAAAGAAGGGCATAGGATGTCTTGGAGCCAACTTTCGTCCTTGTATTAGGATGTTCTCATCTTTTATAGCTGTTTCATAAGCATTTGGTAATGTATCTCCCCCCATAATTTGGATTGTGGTGGCAATGTCACTGTTGAAAGCTCTAAGGTAATGCAAGAAGGCATTACCAGGGGTAGGTTTCACTATAGTAGGTATTCTATCCCATGTCTTTTGGAATCTGTAATTAAAATCAGTCATACATTCATGGGGAGCTCTTTTTATTGTAGTTAGCTGCTCTAGCAGTGACAAATGGTCACTCTTATCCTCAAAATGTTTGCATAATCCTGCTCCTAGTCCATCCCAATCAGTTATGGAACCATGAGCTAAGCCTCTATACCACTGTAATGCTTTTCCTTTTAAAGATGAGGCTAGAAGTCTGACGACAACATCATCTTCTGTAATAGCATGAATATTACAGACATTTGCTACCTCTTGGATATGCTCTAAAGGGGAAATAGAAGTTTCACCAGTAAAATTATGTATGCTTTTTAGTGCAACTACTGGTATATCATGTCTTTGGGCTAAAAAAAGAGGACTTCCACCATTAAAGGTGGCAAAAGGATGAACTCTTGGCTGTACCATATAAACAAGTGTTCTATTGATGAGTGTTGATGGTGATCTAGGCTGAGTTCGAACAATAGGGGGAGTAGATATAGATCTTATGGGTATATCAACTGTTATTCTACCCCTAACTGGTGATAATGAAGTTCTAGTCCTTCTTCTCCTAGGATTTGAAATAGAAAGCTCTTGATATTGAAATTTACCTCTAGAAGATGCCCTTATTTCAGTCCTGGGCATGAATTACTACAAACTTGGTTTGGAACCAGATTTTTTGATGTTCAGAGTCGCCAAGTACTTGAAGAATCAGCCTCTGAAGGCTTGAAAACTGAAGCCAGCACTACTTCTTCAACATTTATCTCTAGAATTCTTACTTCTTGACACCAATAGACCTGAAATCTTCTGATATGAGTCCCACCGGGCATGCCAAAAACTGTTGTCACTTAGGTTTGCACCCTTGTCCAAGGCCTATGCGCGAGGACAACCTAGTGAAACATGGAAACAACCTCCAAGCTGTGGGACTTGAACTACGAGGTTGAGTCTTCGGAGAAGGCTGGCTTCCTCTTACTGTCAAGGCGCACCTATCTATTCTCAGGAGAAAAGGAAGAAAGAGAGCACTAAGGCAAATCCTCCTAGTCTAATCTAAGGCGGTGATGCACCAAAATAGAGCATTCAGACCCATTCCTGCCCATATATGCACTACAGAGCTAGGGTAACATCCAAAACTCATACACGTCCAGACTTATATCGATCAATAATCACATACAGATCAGAAAACCAACTGAATGACACTAGGAATAGAAGATTTCACTTGTATATTATCCAATAGGCCAAGATAGATACAATATGTGGACCACTAATCTCAATAATGCATCAATGAAACGCAAAATGAAGCACATACACATTGACCACTGAAAAGAATGACACAGGATGCTATGTAGCTCAGAGACACAGGGATTCTACACTGCAGGTCTGCAAGCAGTAGCAGAGAAAATCAGGAAGAGTCCCCCCGGGAATAGAATCACAAAATTGCCTTTATAGATCAGGTATAACTTGAAGATTTATGCGTTACATTTACTTCCTACCTACTGGCATTAACTTCCCATCTTGAGAATCCAATCGAAGATCTGATTGAATCCTAGCTTGCATACCAAGAAATCTCATATCTTTGTGAGAAAGAACCTAGAGAAGATAGAAACGACGCCACAACATTCCCTGACATGGTAGATGGATCGACTGGATAGATGGAGTGTCCCTCTGCACCTGATATTCATTCTGAGTTGGTGGCAATTGATTATGAAATTAGATCCATGACAAAAAATAAATAAATGATTTCTATCCTTTCTGGTTCACGAAACAGCAGGGTCAAAAAAAAAGTCAACCGGGTCCACATGCTAACTGGGCCACGTGGGGCAATCACTTTCCTCCCCTTTGCCACCCTGGCAGTCTTCTTCATGAACTGACCACACCTTTATGTTTGATTGGGCGCTATGTTGCTATGGGCGCCATGCCCTGAAGTTCCTAATAGTGACATAGTGCCCAACAGTTATCTCTATCTGTGGTGGTACCAAACTGTGACTGCGATGCCCAACTTGACCGTATCATTGACCTAGAAACTTAACTATCAATCGTAACTGTGATGTTAACTGGGCATCCAAATCCAGGCCCACGAGGACACACGGTGCATGGGCGCTAACTCGCTATCATAAAATTCGCGCGGCTTCTCCATGGCGAGATAGTGCCCGCCGCTGATCTTCGCAGATCTGACAGTATAGAACTTGCCCCTGCAACATGTTGGTTGCGTCAAGAACCTGGTCCCACGACATGTCCGTGCCCTGACCTGGCATATGTGGCAATTCCTGATTTGTCGTGGACCCTTCAATCCTCGACTGGGCCCATCCTGTTTGGCACCACCTCAGTGACACATCTTGGCGAGACTTGACCCCACCGATACATGGCAAAAGGGTGCCAAGTTGCTATGCTAAAAAACTCGCAGCTTCGCCATGGTGAGATGGTGCCTGCCATCGATCCTTTCCAATCCGACAGTCACAAAATCTCCCTCCTGCGACCCTCCTTTTCTTGTGATTCATCGGGCTTGTTGATACGTGGTGTCTCCTTGTTGATTTGTTGGTCACTTAAATCTGACCACACCGGCGGCATGAAATGTGGCACCGCCAAGACACGTGGCGCACAGGCGCTATGTCGCCGATGTTAACTCCTAGGCAATTCTCGATAGCGAGACTGCGCCAGTCGTAGATCCCTACGGATCCAGTGATTATGAAGACTTGCCATTCGTGCTGAGACTACTAGGCCCGTTGTTCAATGAAGACTAGCTGGTAACCCGAGACCTGATCCGCAGAGCGACCACGTGTTAGCTAGGCGCCATGTCGCTATGCAAAAATTGAGACCAAATTCCCATAGCGCCATAGTGCCCATTGACAGCGTGCCTTGAGATTTACACGTGTCCCCATCTGATTCGTTATCTTGACGCAGGGCTGACAAATTACATTGCAGAGTACCGACGGGACCCATTTGCCTGATCCTTCCTCGCCACGGTTGACTTTCTGTTTGGGCGCTATGTCGCCATCAAAAAATGCATTGGTTTTTCGTTGGCACCACAGCCCCTCGTCGTGTTTTGAAACTTCTAGGCCGTGAAACTGTCTGCCCGCCGCCACGAAACCTCTGACCTACCGTACTCTGCGACCTGCGACCAAACTCTGAATGACACTTGGCAATCCTTGGTGAGACCTGGCCCATGTCGATACACTTGGCATCGCCCTGCAACACGGCCCCACCTGACACATGGCATCAGGGCGCAATGTCGCTATCATAACCCTCACGCATCTCTGCCATAGAGCGATGGCGCTTACCATTGATCTGAGCTGATCCGACAGTGGTGAACATAACCCCCGACTGTGTTAGCCATGCCAACAGGAACTTTGACCTGGCACACGTGGTTTCTCCTGATTCATTCTCGGAACACCTGATCACGTCGATCATTGAAACTTGTTGCCATGACTATTTCCGCCGGGCGCTATGTCGTTATGGAGATTTTTTGGCTATTATGCGATAGTGACATAGCGGACAAGGCACCGTGGAACTTTTCTGACCCGCCGAACGTTGGACCCACCTCTGCAACTTGTCTTCAAGGTGTCATCGCGCTATCATAAATATCGTGCATTTTATTTATAGCGCGATGGCACCAACCGTCGGTCTGCTTAGATCTAACGGCCAGAAACTTGCGGGTCGCAACATTAAAATATTAATTCAAGGCTAACCGTTGCACGAGCCACACTTTCAAAATTTAAATCCTTGGCAGCAAAACTAGAGGTAACGTTTACCAAGTTGGGATTGACTATGGACTGATTTCACTTAGGAGGAGTTTAGACTAAGTCTTGTCAATGGGGCCAACAAGAGTCAAGAAAATGAGGTGGAACAAGAGAACGTTGCCCTAGTGGGTAAAGGGAAAGAAAAGAAGGGATCTAGCAAAGGATCGAATTCACAAAATGAAAAGAAGAAGAAGGACCTTTCTAAAGTCAAATTCTATGGATGTCACAAGTTTGGCCACTATGTCAGTGATTTCCCAGAGAGGAAGAAGGGTAAGAAGCAGGTGGCAGCTTCAGCAAGTATGAAAGAACTCTCCAGTAGAATGGAAGATGAGTTTGCACTCATAGCTTGTATGGTTAGCTCAACCTCATAGTGTGTTTGGTATATAGATAGTGGGGCATCATTTCATATGACAGGAGTTAGAGAGTACTTCTCTAGTTACAAGGAGGAGGACACGAACATCTAGATTTCTATGAGAAACTTGTCCAAACTAAACCCTGTTGGGAAAGGGACTATTCAGTTTTAGAGGGAGAATAGAAAGATAATCCCACTTCATGATGTGTTATATGTGCCAGGCTTAGGTATGAATTTGATTTCTGTATCTATTCTTCAGGATAGGGGGTATAATGTACTCTTTAGAGGTAAAAATTTGTTGATTAAGCACAAGGATTTGAAATCACCCATAACTATTGGAGTTAGGAGTGGTCACATTTATAGATTGCAGTTTGATACTCCAAAGGCACTTATGAGCAACAGTAACCCTAGAGATCTTGGAGAGCTATGGCATAGGAGGATGGGCTATATTCATCATGGAGCACTTAGATTGCTTCGTGAGACGGTGACAGGTGTTCCAAAGGTGAGCACAGAGCATGATGATGTATGTAAGGGATGTGTGTTGGGGAAGTTTGTGAAAGCATCTTTTCCAAGGAGTGACACCAGATCTAAGGGTATTCTTGATCTAGTACATTCAAATGTTTGTGAACCAATGTCGACGAAATCTCTCAGAGGATATGAGTACTATGTTACTTTTATTGATGATTTCTCTAGAAAGATCTGGATATACTTCTTGAAGACTAAGGATAAGGTTTTCAGTCGATTCCAAGAGTTCAAGGCTCTAGTGGAGAATTTGACAGGAAAGAAGATAAAGGTTCTTTGGTCAAACAATGGAGGCGAGTACAAAGGAAATGTCTTCCAGGAGTTCTATACTAGAGAAGGAATCAAGAGAGAATGGATTGTTCCTTACAATCCACAGCAGAATGGAGTTGCTGAGAGGAAGAATCATTCTATATCGAAGGCAGCAAGAGCTATGCTACATGACCAGGACATGCCCCATTACTTATGGGCAGAGGCATGTAATACATCAGTCTGCATTCATAATAGAGTTCCACACAAGGTGTTAGGGAAGATGACACCTGAGGATGCTTTCATAGGGAAGAAGCCAGATGTTAGTCACTTCAGGATATTTGAGAGTTTGGCATATTGCTATATTCCTAGAGATACACGTACAAAGTTAGATCAAACTGCAGAGAGGGGGTACTTTGTTGGGTAGAGTGAGACCTCAAAGGCATACAAGATTTTCATTCTGGGGACTAAAAGAATTATTGTCAGACGGGATGTCAAGTTCATGGAGGACAAGGAATTCAGGAGATCCAGAGATTTGCCACTAGATGATCAAAGTGAGTAGCCAACAGAAGCTTTAAGACCAAGTCAAGAGCAACAAAGCTCAAGTATGGTTACCAGTACGAGAGTAGACTCAGTTAGTGAAGATTCATAGAGTATGGAGCAACAGGTGGAATAGGAAATGCATCTAGAAGACTTAGAGGTTGACATTTCATCCTCTACAGTTGGTAGTGGGAACCATGTGGTTCGAGATACACAAAGGGATACTCAGGAGTTTGTTGGAGCTCCTAGGAAGAGTACTAGATAGTGAAGACAACTAGCCAAGTTTAATGACTATGTGGCATTAGTTATTCAATTGGTAGATAGTGAGCCTTCTAGCTATCAGGAAGCTACAAAAAATCAGGTATGGCAAGATGCTATGGTTGAGGAATATTCTTCAATAATGCAGAATGATGTGTGGGAGGTAGTACCTAGACCAATAGATAGGGCTATAGTTGGATCACACTAGATGTATAAGATAAAGCATGGTGTAGATGGTAGCATCGAGAAATACAAGGTGAGGTTCGTGGCAAAGGGGTTCTCTCAGAAGGAGGGATTAGACTATGAGGAGACATTTGCTCCTGTTGCTAGGTATACTTCTATACGAGCTGTAATCTCACTTGTAGCACAGATGGGATGACAAATCCATCAAATGGATGTCAAGATAGCATTCCTTAATGGTGAGTTGAAGGAGGAGGTATACATAGAAAAACCAGAAGGCTTTATAGCACACAACAAAGAGACCCATGTGTGTAGATTGAAGAAAGCATTGTATGGACTCAAGCAAGCTCCTAGAGCATGGTATGAGCGCATTGATACATACTTGCAGAAAATAGGCTTTGTGAAGAGTGAAGCAGATGCTAACCTCTACTACTTGATGGTTGGGGGTGAGATTCTCATTCTCGTTCTTTATGTGGACGACCTATTTCTTATAGGTTCGCTAGGACTCATAGTGGATTGCAAGAGGAACCTTGCAGAAGAGTTCGAGATGAAGGATTTAAGACTTATGCATTACTTTCTAGGCATGGAAGTGTGGCAGACAAAAGGGGAGATTTTCCTTGGTCAAGGGAAATATTGCATTGAAATCTTGAAGAAATTCAGGATGGAGGATTGCAAATCCATGTCTACACCCATGATGACGAATTGGAGGAAGGTAGATACATCTAAGGAGAAAGATGTAGATCCCACTTTATATAGACAATTGATTGGTTCGCTTATGTATTTGGTCAATACTAGGCCAGATATAGCATTTTCCGTAAACTCTCTAAGTTAGTTCATGGTTGAACCAAAGAGAATGCATAGGATAGCGGCTAAGCATGTGCTACATTACTTGTGTCGTACAGTCGAGTATGGGATTAGATATGTTCGAGGTGAAGGTATCAGGTTGATAGGCTATACTGATGCAGATTGGGCAGGAAGTACAACAAACAAAAGGAGCACTTTAGGGTGTTGTTTCAGCTTGGGATCAGGAGTTGTATCTTGGTTCAGCAGGAAGCAGAAGTCTGTGGCTCTAAGTTCAGCAGAGGTAGAATACATAGCAGCTAGCATGATGACATGTGAAGCTATATGGCTTCGGAAGTTGTTAGTAGCCTTGTTTGGTCAGAAGGTTGAGACTACTGTGATACATTATGACAATCAGAGTTGCATCAAGTTGTCTGAGAATCCATTGTTTCATGATAGGTCTAAACATATAGATATTAGATATCACTTCATCAGAGATTGTGTAGAAAGGGGAGTTGTTCAACTACAGTACATACCTACAGAGGAGCAGGTAGCAGACATTCTGACTAAGGGATTGGGGAAGGAAAAATTTATCTTCTTCAGAGATAAGTTAGGTGTCCTGCAGAAAAACTTTCTTGCTAAGAGGGAGTGTTAGTTTTGTTAGCTTGGAGAAATGTTTGTCCATATGCTATTATTTAGTATCTAATTGTTTTTGCTAACAAATTGGTTAGAGCAAGGACAATTATTTATTAAATAATTGACTTCTTTTAGAAGCAACTAGAAACCAATTTTGTTAGGGTTGGTAAGTTGTTTTATATCTCCATCGTTGATTGTAAATCAATCTCAGCCGTTGGTTTACCAACAAGAGTAGTATAAAAGGGGGTCTAGGGGGCATTTGGAGAACAAGAAGTTCGGAGAAACGTTTGCAGTGTTAGCAAACAGTTTTGCAGTGTTAGCAAGGGCGCAGTGTTAGCGTGGGGATAGCAGTGGGGAATATCAGCATAAGAAATTAGGAGGTTGTCGAAGTTCTGCCAGTAAGAGGCAAGGAATTTTGTATCTCTTGATTTGCTGAAGTTTAATATAATTCCTCATCTGTAGAACTGGTTTTCCCTTAGGCATTTTTCCAAGGACAATTTGTCCGAAAATATTGTGTTCATTGTGTTGCACATTTCTTTCTGTATTTTATTAGTGAAGTTGCAGTTGTGTTATTTTTGATATTAGCTAGGAATTTATTTTCAGCAGTTTAATAATCATTTATGATAGGAGATTAATAATCAGTGACTGCAATAGTTAAATTTCTCACATAGATGAAATTGTAAAAGATTTTGAATAAACTGCATTTCAATTGGACGGCAAGCATCATAATGTGCAAATTGTTGGAATATGGGGTCTGGGTGGTTCTGGTAAGACCACTCTTGCCAGAAAGTTATATAATAATTTACGGCGGTCCATGAAGAAGGCTAGGCTTACATTAGATACTAGAGATGCTGCTAACAAAAAGAAATGTTGCACCAAAAGCAAAGAGATCTTGCGGGAATTCTCTATTATGCACAATTTGATAATGTAGAAGAAAGCAAGGCAGTTCTTGCAAGGCACTTGAGACTTGTTGAAACATTAATTGTTCTAGATTGTTTAGATCATGTGGATCAACTGAATCTTTTATTACCTAGACAAGGATCTGAAAATTTGATTGGATTGTATAGTTTGATTATTGTAACTACAAGGGAATTAAAAGTTCTTACATGTTGGAATATCTCTTGTTTGTATAAAATGAAACCATTGAGTGCAATTCATGCCAAGAAACTTTTTTTTTGACACACTTTTTTACAATCATCTCCAATAATTGGATTTGAGGATCTTGTTGATAAATTCTTAAAGGTTTCTTGTGAGTTGTCATTGTCTCTCAAAGTCCTTGGTGGACAACTTTATGGACATTCAAGCAAAGAATTCTGGGAAAGCCTTCTACTGAAGATCTCTAGGATAGTGCACCAGAATATTAAAGATACATTAAAAATAAGTTATGATATCCTAAGTGATGAAGAGCAAGAGGTATTTTTGGATATCGCATGTTTTCTTATTGGAGAAAAAAGCGATTTAGCAATTGAACTATGGAACGCATCAGAGTATAATGGTTTTTACACTTTGAAAAAGCTGAAAAGTAAATGTCTTGTTGAAATAGATTGGCAAAATTCCATCAGAATGCATGATGACTTAAGAGATTTGGGAAGAGAAATTGCAAATGGACAATCACCCTACCATCTTTGATCTTGCCAACAAAAAACAGTAAGTTAACAATTTTTTGATTATCCTATTATTTATATGGGTGAAAAGAAATGACATTTATTGTTAACTTTATGAGTTTTTTGAATTGATATTGGAATAGGGATGGCAGGAAATAATGTCAAACTTAGCTCGAGTAGTCAAACATTGTCTGGTTTTATTATTGTTAACAATGAAGAAAAACGTGCGAGAATAACGTTTTTTACTGGTTCAGTAATCATTGGCAATTAAATCTAATTCCATTATTCTCACAGTTCTTAAGTATTTTTTTCTATTCATGCTCAGAATGGAATTGGCATTCGATGAATAAAGGCCATCTCTGATGATTGCCTATCGCACGGGGAACTCATGGTTGACACAAACGGAGGAATGAGGAACTTGGCGCCTTCTTCACTTGGACTGAAATTTATTGAGGCTCGTGGTCGTAATTTCAATCATATAATTCCTGAAGTATCAGGAGATTTGGTCTGGCTTCGCTGGTTTTCAGTTCCGGCTACATGTCTTCAATCACTAATTCCAACAAAAAATTTGAGGATTTGAGAAGTCTCCAATGAACCTCCATTTTATGCCAGGTTACCGCGCCAGCTTTGTGTGGCTGAGTGCGATGTAAGTACATCTGCCGATGCTTTATGTTTAGATTTCATTTAATCTGCAACAACTGTTGAATGCCTAGTTCATTTCCTAGAAATATGTTGCAGGCTCCTTCGGATTTAAGAGTGTTGAATATTTCTGGCTGCAAGGATTTCCAAGGGTTTCCAAAGTCAATAGGACGTCTCAGGCATTTGAAAAAAACTAGTTCTGAATAAGTTATGGAGTTTGCAACGTTTTCCAGAAGAAATATGCCTACTACAATCACCGGAATACCTTGAATTAGAGGATTATTATAAGCTGTCATCGCTGCCAAACGATATGGGCAATTTGGGAAATCTGCGGCATCCAAGATTGCGTGAGTGCTCGAAATTAGGGAAGTTGACAGTTTCTTGTAAAGAGTTAACTCTGCTGCAACATATGAGCATTTCCTTTTGTTGTAATGTCAGCTTTAAGTCAGACATTATGGAAAACATGTCAAAGCTAGAGTTTGTGAGCTTCGAATATTTACCTGAATTGGACGAGTCGCCTTGCCGAATCGCAAACCAGGTGTCCTTGATGGCGCTCCACTTATCCACTTTGCATAAGGTGAGGGAGTTACCTGTGAAGATCGATCAGTTGAGCAAGTTGCAAAATTTTCCTGTTGGGGGTGTTTCATTGACAAGCTTACCGGCCTCTCTTGGAGATTTGTCTTCCTTGACTACTAGAAATTGTTAATAGCCGCGGTGTGAAATGTTTACCAGACACTTTGGGGCGTCTTAGTCCCTTATAGATGTTAGAGATAAGGAATTCAGGAGTAAAATCCTTACCAGAATCAATGAGTCAATTGTTTAATCTTGAAAGGCTAATGATAGATTCGTGTCCCGTAAGCGAATTGGATCTTCGATTCCCCAGGCTTAAGATGATACATATATCAAATAACAATGAGTTGTCCAAGATCTCTATCCCCAAAGACTGTTGCGGTGGCCTTGAGACACTCATAGTTAAAAATAATAGCAATCTGAGAGAGATAGAAGGCTTTATACCAAGTTCAGTCGGAAAGCTGGTTTTAAGAGGATACCCCAAATTGACTGCGGTTCCTAGTTTTGCCCTATTAGTTTCTTTACGAAAATTAAAACTGGAAGAATGCTTTCAAGTAAAGAAGATTGAAGGCTTAGATCATTGGAGAGAATTGGAGGTGTCGAAAGCATATACGTGGTGCATAGGAAGCCTGGAGTGCACGGAACAATTGAGGACACTGCATCTCACAGCAGTGAGGAAATCTGTCGTTGAATTCTGCATTCAACCCCTGCAGGTAATACAAATCTCTCACAATTTAGAATTCTAATTATTGTTTTTCTACCGAGGTTTAGGTTGAATACTGATTTACAAATTATCTGCATAAATGGCCTAGCGAAATAATGGTATGCACGCGAGCAGTCGAAAATGCAGCCTCAATTGTAATTAACTCCTTGGCCTTTCCTATTCTCTCTGTCGTTGACTCCTTATCTAACGTGCGAATTTGTCTCCCCTCCTGGAAAATGCTATTAAAAGTAAAGCAGCCCAGCGATGGGAATGTCATTATTGCTTGTTTTGTTATGCAGCCTCTACATAAGATTATATGTGCTGAACCTCTTAAGAAGGGTTGTTTCCGCTATTCTCAATGTCTGGACACATTTAACGTGGAGTTGGAGGAAGAGAGATGGGTATGGATTGGTGTCTTCACACAGCATTCTCAGTGGTATGGTGAGAACTGCATATATTCTACAAGCTGCATAAAAGAGAGGCAGAATGGCATAGTGGAGAGAGGATTCGTTGCGACGGTAGAAGAGAACAGAGTTAGGGAGATTCTGCTAAATTTGTTGCAGGCGATGGGAATATGATTTTGCTACGTTGAAGTTATAGATCCAATCATATTGTCCTTCATTTCATTCAGAAAAGATATACAATAAAGTATTGATATTTTTATACAATGTAAGCCATTCATTATGACTAGTGCATGCTATAGAATAATGTGCAAAATCATAATTCTGCTCTTGCCATTTTGAATAGAACTTGTACCATCAGTTTCTTTGCATCAGTTTCCTCAATGCTCTATATCTCTTGGAACCTTGTGACAAATGAAAAATTGACACGTATTATACATGGGGTAGTTGTCAAATCCACATAAGAGAAGTTAGATATGTATTTCAGAGTGTTAGATGTGATCAAATTTGATGACTCTCACTTTGCCATTATGACAAGTTGTGGAGTTTTGAGCCAATGCAACTAATGACATCTTGACACATGTCGAGAAAAGTTTAAAGGTCAAACAAGGGCCCGCGGTGTGGAGGTAGGTTATAGTTGTCACCATTTTTTTTTTTTGACTTCCCCATCACTCTAAGAATAATGACTCAGCACACACATATTCAATCAAAGCCTTAGAATAATATTTTGCTCAATAGTTAAGTTTCAAATTATTCATGGTTCTTTTAGGCCCGTTGTCTACAGAATTGATGGTGAATTAATTCAAGATTTGTGTGAAATTTATGATATTGGTCTGTCCTTGAATCATTTAAATTTTTCCTAGTTAAAGTGTGATTGAATTCCACTATGAGTGCATGAGGAACAAGTATATAGTGTCTGGGAATTGTAGAAAGAAATAGGGTATTGTGGAAGAAATTGCATCAAGTGTAAGCTAAGAACCAATAAATGCTCTTGTTTAGGTCATAAAATTTACTGTTGTAAAGCAATTATAGTTGAAATCTCTATGTGTGAGATATTCTATAAACCCTAGAAAATGTCACCTAAAAAGGATTTCTCAGGGATGACAAATTATTAGGAAAGGAATATACATGATGATTTCTTAGAACAATTAAGGATGTCCACCAATGATATTGTGAAGGGTAAAAAACTTGTCCCAAATTCACCATGACTACAAATTAATGAGGGTTTATGGGATAGAGGAAATTGGGTAAGGGATGCTAAGGCAACCATAAATGGCTAGGAGCTATTCAAAAATTGGTTAATTGATCTTATCTATTCTTGACCACATCCCTATGAGCCCTAGTTTTTCACTCACTTTCTACCATTGTACTACCAACACACATTCTCCTAAAAAATGTACTTATGCATTGTGATTGGGCGTGATTAGCAACAAAAATGGACTTACTAGCGGTTTGATGATGTGTGTAGCTAAATCACTTCCTCCCTCTTGCGATCCGCCAAAAATAAAATGAACTAAGTTTCACTTTTCCTTTTTTTTAAATCCTGATTTTCTCAAAAAATTTACACTAAACTTAATGAATTTTAAAATTTTGATGAAAAAGTTAAGTGACATCAGTTTTTTTAACTTTTTTTGGGAAATAATAAAAAATTTGAATTTCACAAGCCAAAATGGCATAATGTTGAAAATGGAGGCCAAATTTAGTAGTATTATTTTCCTTCATCTCCAAGGATGATTCTTTGTAAATAAGATCAATAAAGTTTGTGATATTTTATATGATGCAATATTGTTCAACAATATAAGAGTGAAAATTTGGCCAAGAACTACATGAACATAGTTAGAATTGAAGATGAAGAGAAAGCCAAATTTGATGAAGAGGAGCCTTTGAGGAAGAAAGGTAAGGTTATTATAACCAAGCCAACAAAATCATCCCCTATTGTATTCACAAGAAGAGTAACCAAGTCTAGAAAGAAGTTGAAGCTAGGTGAAAATGAAGTTGAAGAGATCATGTTCATGAGTTTTGCATCTACTCTCTGAGAGAAACTAAAGAAGATGGAAGAAGGATCTGGAATGGAAAACTTTAATGGCCTTAAGTATGAAACAAGGAATGTAGAAGAGAGAAACAAAATTGAGGACATGCTTATGTCAAAACTAGGCAAATGGATGTACTCACCACATGAACTTGCACAATAAAGTCCCACTAAAGTTTTGTACAGGTAATCAAACCTAGATGGGAAGGTACAAAGGAGACTACAAAGGACATTTATTAGTAGACCTTGAAGCAACTAATGCCTAATCTCAATGAGAAGGAAAATAAAAGAATCTTTGGAGCAAAATGAGAAGAAGCTCACACTCAAGTTAAATGCTTGTATGATATTTCTTAAGGAAATTGAATATGTGGTGAAGGAAACTACAACTACGTGCAAGAAAATCTATTAGTTGCACAAACCTAGTGACTTTATTGTTCATGTTGATAATAAGGAAGATGAAGATAAGGAAGAGGAAGTAGAAATAAGAGATGATGAGATCAATTATGTCAATCTTGATGATGATAAGGAGGAAGAAAAAGAAGCTACTTCAGGAAGCCATCCAGAGATATAGAGCATTGAGGAAACTGATGCAAAGAAAATTACAGCAATAGTCATGGCCTCTTTTCCTCACTCTTCAAGCAAAGCCTTAGTGCAACCAGGCTCAGAGATAGCTTATATCGAGTTGGTTGTGGATAGCACTACTATACCAAGCACCCAACCAAGCTCATGTTCTATTCAGCTAAATGTTGCATTGATAGAAGTGCCCAACACTTCATCTCCTGAGCATCAAGGTCCTCCATCATCAGACTTAACTGAGCAACAAAAAGGTATTCCAGTTATTAGTTCTATTTCCATATTTATTGCTAGCCCATCTATTTCTACAATTTCTATTCCAAGTATATCTATAGCCAATGCAATGAAAGTTGAGAACTAGTCTCAACCAAGCATTGAAATTCTAGAAAAGGAAAAATAGAATGTTCCGACCATTCTAATGGAGAAGGGTAAAGAAAAGGAAGAAATTGATCTAGATGAGGCTATAGCTATTTCAAATTGGGATATTTGTACCCTCACCTGTAATCAAATGAATACCATGGGTGAACTATTGAAGAAGAGATCTAGGAAACAAAAGCATACAGAAGAGAAGAAGAAAGAAAATCAATTTTTTGAAGACATAAAGAGCATATTTATTGATGCTCGAGTATTGAAGTCGACAACACTCAACCTATTATGGATCAATTAGAAGAAACTATCCACAAATTCAGTGAAGACTTGAATGGAGATGAGAAGCTTCTATAAAGAGTAGAAAGGAAGTTTGAAAATAGAGTGTTGGGACTTGTTGCACAAAGAATTGCAATAGACCAAGTAGATTTAACTACCATTCTTGGTTCACTGGATATTATTGTTAATAATGTTGTTTCATTACTTTTCAAACTAAGTGACACATCTATCTTCACCATGAAAATCAAGGATAAATTATCCAAGATAGATGAAGACATGAAGGCAATTGCACACTAGCTGTCACTTGACCCGAGCTAGAGTTCTACACATTTCACAAGGATTAGGTATTTGACCAACTTGTAGGTAGAATTATTAAAGGAAGAAGCTAGGATCCAGACCATACTTGTAGAAATCTAGGGCATGATTCTCCCAAACATGGATGCATTTCATAAACACATTGAGCATGCAAAGACTCTCATCCATGATAACAACTTCTCTATAGCTGATCACATGATGGTATTATCAACAGAAGTTCAGATTATATTACATGCAAGCAAGGTACTATAAGAGAATTGGGAAAAGACAATGACAATTATTATGAAGGTACATTCTATTTTTTTGTCTCATTTTGGTATTAACATATAGATATTATATACCTTTGGTATTTATGTCAAAAAGGGGGAGAAGTATACTATACTCTAGATGTATGTACATAGGAGATGTATGTATGAGGGAGCAACATAGTTAGTAGAGTATATACAAATAAGCAGAAAAATATCACTACAAAAGAAATTTTGAAAAATTAGAAAAATAGAGTATGTTATCGAGTTGAAAATACTAAATGATGGTAAACGAAGTTTTTTGACTTATAGTTTTGAAGTTCAAATTTTTGGTTTTGATAAGTGTTTTTGTCACTAATGCCAAAGGGGTAAATTGTTGACATTAAGGTCAATTTGTCTATCAATGAATTAACAATTAGTCAAATGGTTACATTGCTACTAAGCTCTTTAATTGCTATCAAGCTTATCATTTAGTTAGCTATGTTAACCAAGTGTTTCATATGCTCCCTAGTCAACTAGTTAGATATTAGTATCTACCGAGGACTTGAGGCAGTTCGTAGTTTTTGTTGAGCCATACAGTGTTTATTGAGCCTTAGAGACAATGTTTAGTGCAAATCAAGCATAACAGAGGCTACCAAGTTATTTAGTGGAAGTGAAGAAGATCGTAGTGTTAACCGAGATATGAAGTGTTAACAAAGTTCTCTAATGCTAACTGAGATATGAAGTGTTAACCAAGCTTGTAGTATTAACAATATAAATCTAGTGTTGACCTAGTCATGCAGTGTCAACCAAGTGATTTAATTGCTACTGAGTTTTTCAATGTTCACTAAATCACACAGTGCTAACAAGTTTGAGCTAATTCTAAGTGATTAGTATGGACCAAGCTTCAAGTTAAATAGAGTGCCAAAGATTGCCAAGTGTTGATAGTGTTTGCTGAGTTTTAGAACATCACCGAGTTTTTCTTCAAAACCTGAGTCATGGAAGTTGCGCTGACTTTTTGAATTATGATTGATTTGGTATTGTAGCTGACTCTAGAAGGTAATGAAATGGATTGGTATATATGTAATGTATTATACTATATTCAAATGAGAGACATGAGTGAATGAATTGAGAAGAAGTCTGAATTATGAAAGGCTACAAGCAGTATAAGGGGCAAAAAAGATTTATCTATCATAGCTAGGTGATCATTGCATATCAAGCAATCTCAACCAGCACATAAGAGTTGTAGATCAGAGATCAGCAATTGGTTCATCCTAACAAGTGTATTAGTTAAATCCTTTAACAAGGTAGACTTAACAGTCTCTGCTAAATATCTTAACCGAGTGCATACTTCACTGTATGTTTGTAAATCCTTTAACAAGGTAGACCTCACAATCCTTATTACTCCTAATAGGGAACATCATCAGAAGTGATCAATTGTAAGCCTTAACAAGTTAACTTTATACAACAGTACTAAAGCTTGTGGGTATCATCCCAACCCTAGTTTTACTTTCTAAGTGGAATTTTTTGGGTTACCATATCTTGTGTCAAAAGTGTTATGAATGTTTAAATGCTTTCATTCTTTCATGCATGAAATTAGATCACAATATTATATGAAGGATTAATTGATAAAGTTAGATAAAGATTTCAGATTTTATTGGTTCTTAATTCACCCCCTACCCACTCCTCCCTCCCCCCACCAACTTAGTAACCTAGCCTAGCTTATATTTCCAAAAGAAAATATCATTAGAATTGAGTTCTTGCAAGAGAAAGAGGTGAAAAAGGAAAAATGGAGGGTGTATAAAAGTCCTTTCATTTTATTAATACTTTTGATATAAATTACGAACCATTGAAAGATGCAAAGTTATGGGATAAAAAATTGAAAATAGTGATAACACGCTTTTCTGAAATTATTCAAGTTTTAAATGAGAAAAGAGCCATTTTGATTAAAGCACATCTACAGAAAGAAAAATAGGTGATGCATAGAATTGCATTCACTTCTCCTATGAATATCTGTCAATACACTCTTAGGAGAGGGATGAATATACTATTGTGAGAACAACTAAGGAAGTTGCCAGGAAAGATGAGGAAATAGGATGTAGGTCTTCACCTCCTTGTGCAATAGGTGTTCCCCCTATCCTAGCATATAAAAGACCTCTATAAGAAGCTCTCCCTATTGAATGTCCCTCAAAGAAATAGAGAATGGAAGAAAGTCCTTCATCAAGAATAGATGTATACTCACTCTCTCAAACTCCTATGCACATTGAAAGTGAACAAGGAGTGGCTGAGCATTTGGAGAAATTGGAAAACCAGGGTGATATTATTGTAACCATTGGTGAGTTAGAAGAAGGAATGCTGGAAGACCCTCCAATGCCAACCATGGACCTCATAGTGGAAGATTTTAAAGGAAAGGAATTAGATCTAGTTGTGGAACAAGCTCATAAGAAGTTTTTGTCAGATGTTTTTTTTTTAAATCTAGAGATTTTTAATTTAGTTTTCTTGGAGATTGAGTATGTCAAATTTTGAGGCCAATTTTTACAAGAAGAGAAACTTAATGAAGGGGACTCTATTATATAGGATGAAATAATAGGAGATGATGGAGAGATTTAGTAAAATTACTCTACAAAAAAGAAGAATGATGGTAAAGGAATCATGAGTATTAATTTTCCCTAGATGGGATATTGTTGGTGCCATGCTCTTTGATGCAATAAGGAAAGAAAAAAGCACTAAGTCTAGGACTAAAGAAGAAGCTAGGAAGGAATCCTTTGGAGTAAAGTATAGTGTCAAAGACCATGCTACTTTGATCATGTGGTCTTTGTAGAAGAGGAATCAATCTAGAAAACGTGAATCTTCTAGTAACAATCAATTGGGGCACCTAATAGTAAAAATAATAGGAGAAACTTCAAATGTTGGAGTTGCTCTCATGAATAGAGAAATTATAGACTTTTCATTAGCAATTTCTAGAGAAGAGAAGCATAAATTTGTTGAATTAAATCTCAAATATCATAAGTTCTTAGAGGCCTTTGTTGAACAAAGAAGAAAAAATAGTGAGATGTCAAAGGAACTAGCTTTGTATGAGAAATAAACAAGAAGGAAAATGGAGATAGGAGAGCCCTCTTAGAGAATGATTACATCTTCACTAGTTCCACCAACCCCTATTGGTCCAATTATTGAACTCTTTCAAATTTGATTACACCCTGAAGAATCACATGATGAAGGATTTGAGGAGGAAAAGAAGAATCTCAATAAATGCACAAAAGGAGGTGCTTAAAAGGTATGAAGAGAAAGAAATTGATACAATATTGCATTTTAGATATGCTATTAACACTAGGTATCTCCATTATTGGATCTCAAAAATCATAAATATTAGGGACTCTTTTAATAAGAATGGAAATGTATTAAGACAAATGGGTCAAGAGAGAACAAGTGTTGGGTGAGATTTGTGAAATAACCAAAGATGGATCATAGGATTAGGAGTTAATAGAAAGACATATAATCAAGTGGTAATTTTGTTGGAATTTTATATCAACAAGGAACTAATACAAAGAAGATTGAGATTTTATTTTTCTAAATATGTAAATAAATGTTTTTATCTTTTCCTATTGGTTAAAGATGCAAATAACATGAATACTTATGGAGAATAGGAAGAAGAATTGTGTGCTTTGCTTAATATCAGAATGAATGACATATTAAACAATGATGACATTTTTTTGTTTAGAAAGACTATAGAGGAGATGGTAAGAGAAGAGATATTTTACAATTCTTTCATTTTTGAAATAAAATAGTTGAAGGCAAGATGGAAAGATATCATGGTAAAAGAAAAAAAGATTATGGAGTTTAATTGGCCCAACGATACAATTTTTTATGAATGGGTGACAAGATATAATTCCAAAGAAAAAAATCCACATGTGGCACTTTGTGATCAAGATCAAGGCTAGGATTAAAAATAGAATAATTTGCACCACCACCCAAAGATGTTACCTAAGTAGTAGTAAAAGATAGTTAGATAGTAGGCTGGAGGCAAATAGTAAATGCTATAAGAGGGAAGATAGTTATATGAATAAGGTATCTTACTTTTATGGTTCACCCACTATGGCTACACCTACATAAAAAACATGGAATTGCTCTTGAAAATTCAAATTGTCAAATGTATTTTCTCTAGCTATCTTTTCTTTTCTTTCTTGTTTGCGAAGTCATGGATGCTGACATTTTGTCTTATATGTTACAAATAATGGTTGTCAGATGAAAATATGACACGTGTCCATGCTCTCCCAAGTCTGAAGCTTCTTGCAATCCTTTCTTACAAAAGGATTTCCAAGACTGGGATTAAGGGTCCGAGTTTTGATAGTTGATGAATGTCATTTTTCATGTTTTGAGTTGGTTGAAATAATGTGTTGTGTTATCATGATGTTTTTTTATCATAAATAAGGAATATAGGATTTCAATGTTCTGAGTCTATTTTGAGTCATTAATTCACAATATTTGATACTCCAATTTGTATTATCTTCAGGCAAGTTAACACAAATGAAGAAGCATTTCAAATTTCCCAATTCATAGCTTGTCTCTTCTTGTGTTTTCTTTTATTTTCTATGTTTTATAACAATTATGTTGAGTTGCAGTTGTATTTCATTTTGAATTATGTTACATTTTATATTTTTTTGTTAATTAAGTTTATTAATTTAATGCTTAATGTGATATGAGAGGATTGAAATGTTTCATGTGAAGATTGTGATAAGAGTAGGATATGGATTGGGTACTTATTTTTCCTCACAAAGTGATGAAAAAAATCTAAAGATATAGTGTCATTTTGTAAATGTATGACCCAATGGATACAACAATGGTCATATTCATATCTCGGTAAACAGATAAATCTACACAGTGTCAAAATATTATTCAAAATCCTTTTTTATTTCATGTTATTGTGTAGATCTAAAAGTTAGCTTATACTTGATTTTGAGATCTTTAGGGTATGAAGAATTAGTCATTCTACATTTCTTTTGTTGTCTCTAAGTTAGAAGGATTAGAGGAAAATGCTTGCTATAATTGGAATTAACTTCTAAAATTGTTGTAAAGAAAAAAATGTAATTAATTACAAAGTATACCCACCTAAATCTTGTAGAATTCAAAGGGAAGAAGACTAAATGTCTTATCAATTGTTCCTATTGGTTTAAATGGAAATAGTTGTCATTGTTTGTAGCCAACTCCTAGGTATTTTCCATATCCCAAGAGGTAACTGAAATATTTTTAGATCAGGAGCCAACAAAATGGTTAATCTTCTAGTGACACACTACATTGGTATTATTCAACACTTTAATACATGTTTTTCATAATAGTGTCTTTTCATTGTGATAGAGTTGTCTTTTGTTTCCATATAAGGGTACTTGTTAGGGTGATGTTTGGTTCATGTTTTTGTGTAGGTATGGGGTATTTTATTCTGTAAGTGGGATAATGAAGGTAGTCATGTTTCAATGAAATTTATTTTTCATACCTATTGCGTGTTGTTTTGCCTTTATAGATTCTCAATGTTTTTCATCAAAAAAGTCATTTTCCCTTAGTTGGTGGCAACTTAGTCAAGGTTTCACTAACTAGTGTTATATTATCATAAAATGGCTAACAAAAGAAAGAATACAAGGGCTTATACAAAAGAAAATCTTGAGGTCCCACTACAATCCGACTTACCATAAGTTGGTAGAAGAAAATGGTCTAAGAAAAAGGGAGAACCTAGTCATACTTGGAGACCAAAAGGGTAATATTGATAGTAACCCTCAATATCAACCTATTGAAGAGAGGAATTCATCCATCTTTGAATTTTGAATTTGAAAACACTAGACTTCTTAGTAAACTTTTTGCAACTCCTTTTCAAAATGAAGTGATTTGTCAAGACAAAGAAATTTCATCTATTGGAGATGTTGTTTTTAGACAAAGTGGGTCTAAAGGATCATATCAACATTGGAGATTAAGAAGTTCTCAACCTAGTGGATCTCATCTTGAGAAAATACCTTTCATAGAGAGAAACCTTATTGATCTCAGTGGCCCAACAAAGTCAGGTGCAACTACTTCTAATCTTGATGATGCGATGGCTAAAGTGGAAGCTCTAAGAATGAAGGTTGCAGAGGAAGATACCAAACACATACATTCAGAGACAAAGAAGGAAAAGATAACCATGAATGCTCTCATAGATAGGGATAACTTGCTAAGAAGGATGATCATGCTGAAAGAACAAAAAAAAATGGTTTGAGGAGAGATCCAAGTCTTTACATACTGATCTATTTGGTGATTTTGACATCTTGAAGTCTAATATTTGAGAGGAGGAGCATTCTTTACAAGAGAAAGAGGGGCCTATTATAGAAAAATTTCACAGCTATAAACTATGGAAGAAACTAGGATGGGGATAAGTATTTACAGAGCCTGCAAACAAGCCTGCAAATAAAGGAAAATAGAAGGTTGTGGCTATTTAGATAAATGAACCTTTTGTTGTATCTAAGGGCTCTCTCACGATATCTAAGATTGAATTATAACTTGAAAGGGTGAGGAAGGAATGCGTATATTTGGCTAAGGAGTTGGAAAAAGTAGAGAATGAAGCACAAGCTTCTAAAATGAGAAATAAGATTCAATTCCTCAAATTTTCTTTTCACTTGACCACTAGAAAACTTCCATTTTCTTAGGGTATGTCCTTTGCTCCCATTCCTAGTCCCTTAGTATGTAATACTAAAATTCTTCAATTTTTTCTAGCCTCCTCTTCTACTATAATGAGTTAGTAATCCATGCGACAACAACTGAAATCTAATTTAGTAACAAATATTGTTGCATCTATTGCTAGTGGTGGCGTAGGATTTGAAAAATGGCCTATTAGTATTGAGAAGCACCTTAGAAACTTCATTGATATGTTATATGATTATGAAGTTGAACACGAGGATGTAGTCATGAAGTTATTTTTACATTCACTCACTGAAGATGTTAGGGCTTGGTAGGAGACTCCCTAATGACAATATTTGTTCATAAGATGATTTGTAAAATTTCTTCAAAGAGAAGTATGGGGATAACACTAATGTTGGTTTTATGCTAAATGAGTTAAATAATATTAAGAAAGATTAGAATGATTCCACATTTTTTTTCAATTTTAGGGTCCAAAAGGGTGTGTACAATCTCGTCTAGGTTATGAAGTTAGATGAAAGTGCAAGTCTAACAACATATTTCAATGCATTTGACAACAAGATGGCTTATATACTAAGGGAAAAAGATTCAAAAAAATTAAGGGATGCCTTTAGATTTGTTGTCAACATTGAGAATAATAGAAAAGACTTAGCTAGGTTTAGGAGGAGAGATTATCCAAAAAAATTCAACACTCAAGGTAACAAGAAAGATAGTGATGAGTCTGAAGGAAATAAGAAACACGAGGAAAACAAGATAGATCAAGTTTTGAACTTATTAAAGAACAGAAAAAATTTAGTAGGGCATGTAAATAAAACAAATATTGGTGATAATCTATAGTTTAACAACACTTTCAAAAGATAAAATAGACTACATAATTTTCCTTATGATACACAATAGAAATATGGTAAACCTATTAACTATGCTACAAAAAGGTACTAATGAGAAGGTTACACCAAATCCTTTGCAAAGGTGGTCACTAAATGTTGCAGAAGAAGTTCTTTGGTGTATAGCTTGCCAATCCCCTCACTACCTAGAGTATTGTGCACTTGCTTAGTTAATCAGTGCATCCCAATAATCAGAGCCAAGTGAAGCTATTGACAAAGAAAGTCATGATTATGTGGCTTTCAATCTAGTGATTTATTGTTATGAATATGATAATGAATCAAATGTAGAGGAGTCAAAACTAGATGCTAACCACCAAAGAAGTAATTATGAGAAATTTCATCAACAAATTCTCTGAGAATGAAAATGAGATAGATGGTAGAGCATGTAATATGACATCAGACCCAACATGCATTATCTTGAGGAATCCATCTAAAGAAGATATTAATAAAATAATTTTAGAAATGGTTGCTCAAGTTTAGAGCACTCATCATTTGAGGAATGGGATAGTAAACAATGATGTTGGTAAGCCATCAAATAGTTTTATTAAAGATATTACTCATAAGATGTTTGATACATATAAAGGAAAAGACCCATTGATTGTGAAGCTTCCTTTATCTAAAATAGTTAGAATAGATGAGCATAGGAAAAAAGGCATTAACATGGTTAAGGGGAATAGCGAGGCATATTTCCAGTAAAAATTAAAAAATACTCAAATGTAATAGGATGAATCCAACCCAAAGAAAATAAGGATTAAGTAGAAGTGTCATAGATTCCCCTCATGTACCATGACAATTGTGGAGTAGTCTATATTGAGAATATAGATTCTTTCTTCCTAAGTTCAATCATAAATGGAAAATTGTAAATAATTGTATGATATGTTCTGATGCCACAAACATTGTTATTCCATTTAAGATAATAGTAGAGTCCCTTGGTTTGAAAGTAGAAACTAAATAAGGTAGGTTTTTTGTTGTAGATTCTCAAGAAGTTCCTATCATAGGAACCATTAGTGCATTACCTTACAAAGTAGATGCATATCCTGATAATGATCTCATCATGAGTATGCTAGTGGTAGATATTCCTCCCCAATACAATATGTTATTGTCTGGTAAATGGAGTTTTGCTATAGGTGGTAGTTTGTAGTGTGATTTTTCTTTTTCTACATTTCACACTAGTGGTAAATCTATTAAGGTAAGTAGGGGCTTAGGGTTACCTACATGATTGAAGAAAATGTGGGTAATGATGCAACTTTATTCTTGGATACTGACATAAATTCTTTCAAAGATGAAGTCATTTTTCAAGAGAAAGAGAAGGAACCTACCAATATTGCAAGATGTCAAGAAATGTTCAGAAGGTAGTGATTTTTGGACTATGCATTATGATGATGCTATTAAAAAAGAAGTAGGTGGTTCAAGAGTGGCTATCATTTCACTGGAGAACCTCATGGGCTCCTAGTTAGAAAACTCAGAAGATGAAAATTTTCGCACTCTTTCACTTTGAACTTTACATGAACAAATAACATTGTAGAATATGAAGCACTTCTTTTAGGTCTTATATTGGTTGTTAAACACGGTGTAAAGTACTTGTACATAATTGGTGATTCATAGCTAGTTGTATCATAGATCACACAATCTTATGCACCAAAAATTAAAAGGCTAAAATAGTATAGGAATTCTACTTGGGAAGAGATTGAGGCCTTTGATGCATTTGGAATAATTTGGATGGATAGAAAAAACAATAAGATGACATATTTGTTAGCCAATGTAGCCATCAAGCCTGATGATATCACATTTGTAAGATTGTCCAAAATTGAAGTGCTCAAACTTAATACTAATAAATTGCCAAAAGGTTTGGTTGTGTTTGAAAATAGTTTTGATAATCAAAATAGAGTGCAATCAACTATTACAGGAAAAAAACTAGAGTAATTGGAGGAGATAAATTTGGGTAGTAATGAAGCTACTAAGAAAGTGTATATAGGTAAGAAGTTATCTCCTGTTATCAGGAAGTCCTTTATTTACTTACTAAGTGAAAACATGTCTTTGCATGGTCATATGATGACTTTAAATCTTATAGAGAATACTTGTTTAAACATGTTATCCCTCTTAAGGAAAATGCTAAGCCTTTTAAGAAAAAGCAAAGACCAATAAACCCTACTCTTGCCCTAAAGTGCAAGAGGAGTTGATGAACCTCATGGATAGGGATATCATTAAGCCTATCAAACACTCCACTTGGGTATCTAATTAGGTGCCTTTAAGAAAAAAGAATGGGGGCATTAGGTTGTGTGTATATTTTAGAAATTTGAGTATTTTAGTTGAACGATAATTATGGACTACCAAATATGGAAGCCATGTTTTAGAGGGTGACAAGTTTTGAACTTATATACATGATGGATGGTTTCTCTAGTTACAATCAAGTGTTTGTTGATGAATTTGAACAATACAAGACCACCGGGCAGATCCCATGGTTTCTTTCCTTAGTTTTAATCAAAACTAACATGTTCATTTCGATTGAAACTAACATGGTAGTTTTGTTCAAAACTAAAGAAGGTTTATTGACCACGTGGTTAAACCACCCATAGTTTCGATAGAAACTAAGTGATTTAGTTTCTATCGAAAGTACATAAATTTTTTTTGATAGAAACTCAGTTTCTATCGAAACTACTTAGATAGAAGGTTATATGAATAGTTTGAAGTTTTTTTAGTGATTTCCTTTCTTTGCGGCTGAATTACTAGGTTCAAATGGAGCACTGAAGACCTAAAATTTTGCATGACTGAAGTACTCTGAACTAGCTTTCTAATGACTATGAATTTGGTTCTTTTCAAAATTTTTAAGTATATATTTTTTAACATGAATTGAATATAGGTTTATTATAAAAAATAAACTGAGATATTCGGTGCTCATGGAAAAATAGTAAATAAAAAAATAAAATTTTGAAAAGTAAGTACGGTCTCCATATTTGAGTCACCTTTCAATCAATTTTTTTTTTTTTGAAATTGGGTAAATATATAATAAGTTACATGTGTCAAAAGCCACATATGTCTAAATTAGTGTTATGCCAACTTTAAACTACAATAAAATATGAAATACTAACAATGAAGATATAAGACAAACTCTATGGTTTAGGTATGGATGTTAGCAAACTAAATTTTAAAGAATCACATTGATATCTATTGTAGAAAAAAAGTTATGTTTGTCAAAAATAGTGTCACTCTTTAAAAATTAGGTTATTGATATCATACCAATTTTTGTAGGAGAAAAGAAAATTCAATCAATTAAATTTTTTAAAAATTAAAATAAATATATTTGGAATCTAGACACAAAATCCTAAAGACTCTAGCTTACTTGATCTTCAAATTCCTAACCGTTAAATGGGAATTTGCATTTGAAAGTGAAAGTTTTCTTGAAAATTTAGAGTTCAGTGTTAGTTAAGGCAAATAATTGTAACCCACTATTGTGGGCTCACCCCAGTGCTTTTACTACACCATGGGGAACCTATGTCTATGTGAGGATTTCTTTTAGTCTTATCAATGTTGGAGCCACATTTCAAAGAGCTATAGATGTAGCTTTTGTATATTTAATAGATAGATTCATGGTGGTGTACCATGATGATCTCATTGCATACTCTAAAAGGGAAGATGACCATTGTAGGAATCTTGAAAAAATATTTGTAAAGGCTTTGGAGTATGGAATTTCCCCTAATCAAAGTAAATATGCATTTGGGGTGACTAAAGGTAAACTTTTAGGCCACATAGTATCCAAGGAAGGGGTTAGGATAGACCATCAAAGGGTAGCTACAATAGATAAAATTCCCAAGCCCAAAATTGTGAAGGGAATTCAATCATTCTTTGGATAGGTGAGTTTTTTGATAAAGTTTATAACTAACTTTGTAGAAATAAGTAGACTAGTATAAAAATACTCAAAAGAGGGGTAAAGATTAAGTTTGATGGGGAACCCACATTTTCATTTCAAAATATTAAAGAGGTAATTAAAAATACACCAGTGCTAGGAACTCCTAACTCTAATAAGCCTATGCATATTTTTTCTTTTTCTTCATTCCATATAGTTGTTGCAGTATTAGTCCAAAAAAACAAGGAGAGTTTTGAGCAACCAATAACTTTCTCTAGTAAATCCCTCTAAGATGCAAAATTTATGTATGATATAAATAAGAAGAAAGAATCTACTTTAGTGAAATAAATAAAGGCTTTTAGGTGCTATCTGATAGGTGCAATAGTAACAACTTTTGTCCCAAGTGGTGCAATTAAGAATATTTTCTCTTAGCAAGAAGTGTGTGGAAGGAGATGTAGGTAGATTAATGGAATTTAGGAATTTAATGTTGATATTCAAATTAATAAGTTGGTCAACGGTTAGGGTTTGGCAAAACTAATGGAACAATCAAATTTAGATGCAAACAAGATAAATGTAATGGATGATGAACATAGACCATATATTTGTGATATAGATTCTTGTGACTGGTACAAAGATGTTATACATTATCTTTAATATGTGAGTGCTCCATAAAAAATGAATGATAATGAGAAATGAGCATTGAAGACATTAAATATATTATTGTGGATGGAAAGTTATGGCGAAGAAATATAGAAGTAATCTTGAAATGTGTAGACTAAGAATCCAATCAGGATCTTGAATGAAATGCATAGTGATGTTTGTGGAAGCCATTACATGGATAAGACTACAACCCATAATGTGATATGGGCTAGGTTTTGGTGGACTAATTTGTTTAGAGATGCTCATGAGCTGGTAGGGAAGTATGATCCCTGTCAAAGGTTTGTAGGTAAGTTGAAATTTTCTAGAAATCTATGTTTGAAGAAAATGAAGGTGCATGCACCTTTTCAACAATGTGGTGTTGATTTTATAGGTGAGATAGAAAAAAAATCTAGTGGTGTACATGCTTGGATCTTAGTAGCTACAAACTATTTTACAAAGTGGGTAGAAGTCATTCTTACTAAGAGGTCCATTAGAAATGTGGTAAATGATTTCCTCTTGAACAACGCCATTTCTAGGCTTGGATGTCTAAAAGAAATTGTCTTTGATAATTCTACGTGCTTCATATTAGATGATGATGCCCAATTATGTGACAAATATGGAATAAAAAGGGCTAACTCTGCTCCATATCACCCTTGGGGAAATTGATAGATTGAGTCCAAAAATAAAAGTATCTTAAAGATTATAAAAATAATCTTGGATGAAAATAAGAATGCATTGAACTCTAAATTACCACTGCTAGTGTGGCCAGACAAGGTAACAATTAAGAAATCCATTGGATTAGCCCCTTTGATTAAGTCAATAGGATCCAAGAAAAATTTCCTCAAAATAATTTGATTGGAATGTACAAATTTATCCAAAAATATGATGATGTTGTTGTTGTTGTTGAAAAGAAGATTGTTGCAAAATGTGGAACAATCATTATTTTTTCATTGATGTCAAACCTGCTACTTGTTGGTGAGACAATTGCTTACTTTGGTTTGTGTGCTATCATTTTTTTGATTGATGAAGAAGATATGAAGAAGATACCTAGGATAACAAGAGTACCTACAGAATGGTTGAGTTATATGGTGTATAAAAGGAGCACTAAGAGCAGATAAGACATTGACAATATGATGTATTATTTATCTACTTAAGGATGCAATAGATGGATACACTAACTCAGTCTAGAAGAAGAAGAAAGACAAAATATTTTTGCTAAGATTGATTGAGTGATTAGTAGGAATCGAGTGATGTTAGTTCAAGCCGAGCAGAAAATAAGTTGGTGCCAAGTAAAATAGAAAAATAGTGTATGCCGAGAAAATTTAGTATGTGTTGACTAACAATAAATAGACAATATGTTTCTAGTGAAGTTCAGTTAATGCCAAGCAATCCAGTGTGTACCGAGCATTAGAAGTTACTTATTTTCAGGTGACAATGTAAAGAGTTTCATCAAAGATTTGTTAAATCTGAGCTAACAAAGTTGATTTATTGGACTATGTGAAGTGTGTGGAAGATAAGCTTGATGAGTTGGAAGCACAAAATTTGAGATAAATAGTTTTGAGGAAAATTCGATAAGGATTGGAAAGGAAGTTTCTAGAGGAGGAACAAAATAGAAATATGGTTAGATTCAATGAATCATACCTAACCCTAAAATGGATGATTGTAATTAAACAAAAAAATAACATAATTTTCTTTATAAGGGAATATAAGGCCAGAAGCAACTATTTTTATATGCAAAGAAGCTAAGAAAGACAACAAGTCTAGGGTGTTACTTCATATGGTGATCTAAGGGGATGAATCTGCAAATGGCATACTAATGAAGAAGGCTTAAGGAGTTGGAGGTTTGAAGGGTCAAAAAGCTATCTGATATGAAGAATATGAATGCCAAGAAGAATGGAGGACTGAACCAGAGATCTATTATCTACAAGTGAGTTGTATTTTGTTATCAGATCAAGTCCTACTACTACTCTCTAAAAATTGTATTAGTTTGGATAAATCCTTTAGATTAAGGTTGACCTAATAGTCATTTATAAATCCTTTAACTGGGTGACATTCTAATAGAATATTCTAAAGTCCTCTAACAAGGGTCACTCTTAATAGGGTGACTGAAATCCTCTAGCTAGGCCACATTTAATAGTGTGTATTTTAACCTTTAACAAGGTTGGCCTTTAACATAGCATCACTTCAAAAGAGTGAGAATTAGTAGCATGTTACTGGTGGTTTTTCCCAAATTTGATTTCCACATCCAATCCTTGTGTCAAGTGTGTTATTGAATCTATTATGTTTCATGTTTACATTAATGGAAAGTTATTTTGATCTATGACAGTGATCTAATTAGTTTTAAGTATTGGATGATTTGTTGGATGCATGTATGATATGGATATATGAATATGAATTTGTGAAGTGCTGAAAATATTTTTTTTGAAATTTGGACCTTAGATAACTAATTCACCTTCCATCTTAGTTAATATAAATATTCCAACAATTGGTATCAAAGCTTTGGAGCTTGTAAGGAAATAATTTGAAGGTACTAGAAGCTAAAAGATCAAAATGTCTAAAATGGCAGTACCCAAGCTTAACAAGGAAAACTTTCCTACATGGAAAAGTTTGATTAGGCTACATCTAGGAGGACTTGGAGACTATGCACAATCCACCTTTACCACTAAGCATGTCAACCCTACTAGAGCCCCTACGATTGATGATCTAAAAAAGAAGAAAGAACACAATAAGATAATGGGGTGAACCCACAATAGTGGGTTACACTTTTTTGGAGGAAGAAATTCCTCCAAAATCGCAAAAGTCAGATTTTTTGCCGAAAAACTTTCGATAGAATGTAATCATCTAGTTTTGATAGAAACTATAAAAGTTTCTATCGAAACTACTTTTGATGGCAGTTTCAATCGAAACTAACTATGCAAAAAAAAATTATCCTAAATAGTTTCGATAGAAACTAAAAAATAGTTTCTATAGAAACTATTTAGTTTCTATCGAAACTATTTTTTACATGAAAACTTGGCCTTATTAGTTTCGATAGAAACTAACTAAAAATAGTTTCTATCGAAAGTATTAAAAAAGTTTTGATAGAAAGTTAGTTTCTATCGAAACTAGTAAAGTAGATGGCTTTTACAAAGCCTATAACATTCTTAGTTGTTTTCATGGCTTCCAGGCTCAATTTCTAGGTTCAAATGGAGCACTAAAGACATGTCATTTTCCATGACTCAAGTACTAAGAATGAGCTTTCTAATGAATATGGATTTGATAAATTTTGAATTTTTTCAGTATACATTTTTTTACGTTAATTGAATAGAGGTTCATTATAAAAAATAAACCTATATATTGAACGCTCATGGAAAAATAGTAAATAAGAGAATAAAAATTCTAAAAAATAACTACAGTCTTTGTATTTGAGTCCTCTTTCAATCAAAAAAATAAAATTTGAAATTGGATAAATATATAATAAGTTACATGTGTCGAAAGCCATGTATGTCCAAATTAGTGATAGGTCAACTTTAAACTCTGATAAAATATGAAATACTGATGATAAAGACATCAAATCACCTTTACGATTTTGGTATGGATGTTAAAAAACTAAATTCAAAAGAATTATATTGATATCTATTGTAGAAAAAAAGTTATGTGTGTCAAAAACAATGTCACTTTTTAAAAATCAGGTTTTTGATAACATAGCAATTTTCTTGGGAGAAAAATTAATTCAATCAAATCAATTAAAAATATATATTTAAAAATATATTTAAAATCTACATAGAAAATCCTAAAGGACTCTAGTTTACTTCATCTTCAAATTCGTTACTGTTAAATGGAAAAATATATGGAGGAGATAAGAATGTGATGAGAGCCAAGTATGAGATTCTCAGAGGTAAATTTGATGACATGAAAATGCAAGAATGTGAGAATATAGTTGAATATTGTGTAAGAGTCAAAGAAATTATTAATACTATCAAAGGAGAAAATGGTATTATTGAAGATGAGACTATGATCAACAAAATATCAGAACCTTGCTACCTATCTATGCCATTACAGTCTCTTCCATACAATAATTAAGGTGTGTTCTTGGTAGTGATCTAACTTTTAAAGGATTGATGGGTAGACATACTACTTTTGAGATTTCAATTTTTGTTAATTTCAAAACTAAAAATGTTGAATCTGCATTCAAAACTAAATTTTCACTAAAATAACCTAAAGAGAAGAAAAAGAAAAAGGTCAAATATGTTTCTAGTGATAGTGATATAGATGAAGGTGATGTAGAAGAGCTTGAAGCACTGTTGGCTACAAGAATTCAAAGAGGCAAAGGAAAGTATGAAGGTAAGTTACCTATCATATGTTTCAATTGTAATGAGGTTGGTCATATTGCTGCAATATGTCTAGAGAAAAGGAACAAAATAAGTCAAGGCACTCAAGAATTGGGTGACTCTACCATTTCTAAATAAGTTTTCAAGGAAGAACTAGAACCAAGCTATCCAAGAAGATATCCGAATCAGTTCCAATTGAAAGGTGACAAAGATCCAAATCCGTATACAAGATATAAAGGGGTCACTAAGCTAGATTAGTATTAGTTATTAACAAGTTACCTTTTGTGCCGAGTAAGGTCAGGTCATAGAATCTACTGAGCAAGGTTGGGAGTAACAAAGGTACTTATGGTTACTGAATTGTGAAGATGTCGCTGAGTAATTGATATCATATAGTGGATGATAGATTGTCAACATAATGTCAACTTATCTACTTCTGTACCAAGCATTAATGGTGAAGTTTTAACAAAAGCCATGGAATTGAATTCATTTCTTATCATGAATTTTTGAAGTGCTACTGTGAAGAGCTATTTTTAGTGCAATCAAGCAACTTGAGAAAATTTCTTGCAAAATTTTTTTGAAGTTCTCTCAAGCTACCAAGCAAAAATGGCATCTAGCAGCAAAAAGGTCAAGAAAGGTTCTGACATGTTGGTTTGACGAATTGAATGGAAAGTGCCACATTTAAAGCTCATGCCTATGGTTGCTAAAACCCTATACCCAAGCAAAGCTTAATCCTGAATCCCTCCCAAGGTACTTCTTATTAATGACATTCTTACTCATTTCAAATGTGCAATTCAAGAAATTGGTACTCTAGAGATGGATGATGCCCTAGCTCAGTTATGTGTTGATGGAATCCTAAAACCTGAGCATCAACATTTGGAAGTAAAAGGATTAATACATATTCCCCATATGCCCCAAGATTTTCAAATTAAATGGATTAGGTATATCCTTAGATGGGTGCATAACATACAACTATGGTTAAAGCAGCCAATTCTAATAACAAAGAAAATGATTTTTTGAATCACTATCCTCCATATGCTTGCTAAAGCCAAAAAGAACTAAAACACTAGGTTGGGAAGAGTTGGAGAAGAAAACCCTAGCCGAGTGGGATGGTAGAGGTATGAAAATAAGTAGTGTTATAGATGCAAAGCTAAAATTTGGATTTCATGTTATTGCTCATAAGATATATAGTTCAAGCCATCTTAATAGTGTATCATGTGAAGCCATGGTTTTGGCATATAAAGTAGTGAAGAACAACCTATCATATGACCTTGCTGAGATATCATTGAGGAAACTCAATAAAAACATGGAAAGTATTAGAAAATCCAAGAACAACCTATGCAAATTTGGTTCATTATTAACCTAACTATTCTTTTATGTTTAGAAGTTCTTCCCTTCCAAAGGCACTATAGTCTAGAGGAAAGATGTGCCTATACTTTACCAAATAAATGAATATATTGCAAAAATGGGAGAGAACTATGTTAGTATTATGGACAACTACTTCGATGTGTTCAAAGAGAAAATGAAAAATAGGTTTAGGATACCAAAGAATTTTTTTGAAGACTACAAGGATGATGTGTGCATCATGGTGGACTATGACAAGGTATATATCCATGTAGTTAAGCATAGAGTTGTGTGGGTCAAACCTCCTAGCTATGAGGTGAATATTGATGAGACCAAGGATATCATTAAAGCCCTTGTTAATGAACCAATTGATCCTAAGGACCCTTATTTTGGTACTTATGAAGAAGCTAAGGCAAGAATTGAGTGAGAGATAAAGCTCCCATAGGCGATTAACAAAGGGAAGAGAAGGATAGCCAAACTGAAATCAAGTGCACCTCTCTTGTTAATTGAGGGAAAAAGTGACGATGAGGAACATGCAGAGGATAAGGAAGAATCTAAGAAAGAAGAAGAACCTTTGAAGAAAAAGGACAAGGTGATCATCACCAAGCCTACAAAGTCATGCACTATAGTCTTCACAAGGAGGTCATGGAAGAAAGGAAGTGACATTGTATTCAGCAAACCTCTACCCACATTCAAAGATAGGTTGAAGCAATTGGAAGAAGGAGTAGGAATAACAAACTTTAAATCTTTGAAGTATGAGACTAGGATAGACGTAGAGCAGTAGCAAGTTGAAGAACTGCTACTAAGAAAAATGGGTAAGTGGAAGTACTCATGAGACCAAATCGCCTCTCAAGTCTCTAGTGAATTACTAGAGAAAATAAAGCCAAGATGGTATTTTTCTATGCAAATAGCCAAAGTCATATATGCATGAACCCTGAGATAGTTACTATCGAGCATATCAGATGTTAAGGTGAAAGAGTCTTTAAATAAAAATGGAGAAAAGCTTACCCTAAGGTTTAATACTTGTTTACTTTTGATTAAGGATATAGAGCATGTTGTTAGAAATGCTACAAACACTTGAAAAATATTTATCATCCTCATAAACCAAGTGAATTCCAAATTTAAGTAAAGGATGATGATAAGGAGAAAGATGAGGAGGAAAATGTTGAAGATGTGACTTATTTTGATAATGAAGAAGATGAAGAGGATCAAGGTCCAGAAGCTACTGAAGAAGAAAAGAAAGACAATGAGGAGACTAAACCAGTCATGATAGCTATTGTAATCATTTCCTCACTTCCTCACTCCCTAAGCAAACCATTGACTGCATCAAGCATGGAGACAACTTCAACAAGTTTGGTTGTGACTACCACTAATACATCAAATGTCCAATTAGTCTTTACCCCAACTCAACACAGCATATTATTGACAGAAGTGACTTCCACTTCATCAACTAAGCTACAGATTACTTCTTCATCTATCGAGTTGAGTTCTTCAGTCTTCACTTCTCCAATTTTGAGTTGTTCAATTTTCAATACATCCATGGTATGCTCTCTAGTTTTGTCTACTTTAGTTTTGGATTCTACAATTTTGATTTCATCAATTTTGGATTCTTCAAGCATCTCTGTTAGTATTCCATCAGTGGGCATAGTATTATTTTTTACTGCAAGTCCAAGTATGTCCACTATTATTTTTGTTCTAGGTACAAAAGCAATAAGTTCAAGGAAAGTTGAGCCTAAGATTCAACCAAGTACAAAATTTCTGGGAAAACGAAAGAAGATAGAGGAAGATATAGATTTGGATGAGGAAACAAAAATTCCCAAATGAGATATCTACAATATTTCTATAGAAAAAATGCACATATTTGGTGAACTCCTATAGAAAAAGGCCAAATAACAAAGATTAATATAGGAAAGAGACAATGAGTATAAGATAACAGATGATGCCAAGAATAGCTTGACCAAGGCAATAGAAATTGAGGTTGATCTTCTCAACCTAATTTGTTTCAGCTAGGAGAGGTAGTCTAGAAATTCAATGAGGACACCAAAGGTCAAGAAAAGCTGGTTGAAAAGGCTAAAAATAAATTTAACAATAAAGTGCTTGACCACATTGCTCAACAAATAGCTTTGAGCTTTAAACAATTTTGGTCAATCTTGAGGCATTTTGTTCAAATGTGTCATCACTTTTTGGGAAACTATGTGATGTCACTAAGTATACAAATGAAGTAAAGGACAAATTGTCCAAAATTGAAATAGATCTTAAAGCAAGTTCTCAGAAGCTACAACTTGACCCTAGTTCAAGCTTTGAACATTTCAGGAAGATCAAAGTTTTGTCAGACTTGCAAGCTGAATTGTTAAGAGAAGAAGGAAGGATCTGCTCAACATTGATTGACATACAAAATATGATACTTCTAGTCATGGATGCTATGAAGAAACACATTGTATATTCAAAAACACTGATCCATGATAACAACTTCTCTATTGTAGACCGCATTATTGAACTATTAGAAGAAGTGCAAATTACAATTCATACATGCAAGGTTTTGCAAGAAAATTGGGGTAAAACATTGACAATTACTCTCAAGGTACATTCATAATTCCTATCTCATTTTGGTGTCTTATGTAAATATGTTAGAATAAATGTTTGGCATTATTGTCAAAAATGGGGAGAAAAGTTATCGGGGGAGATATGTTATTATATGGGAGATATAAGAGAAAATTAAAGAAATGTCATGTGCATATAAGAGAAAATTTATATGTACATTGACGAACACATAGTATGGGGGAAAAATATGCTATGGTGGAGAACTACTCTATATATACCTTACAAAGATCAATTTTGAAAAGTTTCAAAAAATATACCAAGCTAGTATCACGTAGTGATGAATACAAGGTATTCAATTTTGGGCTAATAAGTGATTTTGTCACTAATGCCAAATGGGAAGATTGTTGACATATTAGTCAAGTTTATTATTAGTGACACACACTTATTCAAATTCTATATAGCTATCAAGCACATTAAATAGTTCCAGTGTTTTCCATGTAATTCAATAGCCATCGAGCTCTACAATTGCTACCAAGTCTTGTGGACTCATCCTAGTGGTTATCGAGTAGATTTAGTTAGTGTGAAGTTAGATAGTTTAAACAATTTATTTTATTATTCATCAAGTTTATTAGTGGTTACTAAGTATTGTAGTGTCTACCGAGTTTGCAATTCAAGTGATGCAAAGCCATTATTAACTGAGCTACTTTTTGCTAACCAAGTGATTAAGTATTTTTTGAGTTGCATAAGATCTATTGAGTCACCTGTGCAAACCAAGTTCAAGACTACTTGAACATGATCAATACAGTCAGAGCTTCTATGTCTACCAAGAGCATTATGATGTCAAGTAGTGATAGTGGATGCCAATTATCAGAACCTCACCGAGTCAGTCTTCAAAACTCGACTATCTTCATATGGGCTAACTTTTTAATATTTGTGTTAACTTGTGTCATGGCTGACTTTATAATTTTGTAATTTGGATTGCTACATATATGTAATGTACTATATCATATCCAATGAGTGTGTGCAAGAGTAAGAATGTGAATGTGAGCACATGTATTGTAATTTGAATGTGGATGTGAAAAGTTCAATTTATGAATGCAGTAGATAAAGAATTATAAAGGTCATACCAGTATAAGGAGTAGCAAAGACATATCTATCACAGAAAGGTGATCAATACACTAAGGAATCTCTATCAGCAAACTCAATTGCAAATCAAAGATCTATTGCTTCATCCTAACAGGTGAACTAGTCAAAATCCTCTAACAAGGTAGACCTAATAGTCATTTATAAATCTCTTTACCGAGTGCATACTTCACTGTATGTTTGTAAATACTCTCAGAAGGTGGACCTAGAAGTCCTATTTTCTCTTAACAGGGTAGATCATCAGAAGTGATCAAGGTAAGCCTTAACATGCCAACTTTATGCTGCAATACTAAAGTTTTTGGGTATCATCCCCACCCTAGTTTTACTTTCTATTTGGAAGGTTTGTGGGTCCCCAAATATTTTTGTTCAAGTGTTATGGATGCTTTCATATTTTCAATTTCTCATGCATACAACTAGACCAAATGCGATGAATTAAGTGCTAATTGATTCATTGGATTAAGAATTAAAATTGGTAAAGTTTTTAAAAGTTACCAATTCACCCCTCCCTTCTCAGTAGCTTAGCATAGTCTTGAATATTTCCAATAGGGGAGGTGTTCCTGTTTCCCTACTATGGTGTTTGTTTGTTATTAGTTATAGTGGTGGTGATGGAAGTGACACTTACATTTTTGTCTTGTAGGCAGCAAGGTGCCTTTTTTCTAGACTAGTTTTGGTCCAACAATTGAAGTGGTTGTTCAATTTTAGGGATAGAGAATTTTTCTATGTGCTGATAGAATTTATTGGAAGGGAGTTTGCTGATGACAAACATAGATACATGCCAAATATGGATGTAATTTCCATGGTTTTGGCATGGGTCCTGGAATTGGTTGATAGTGTGGAGGTGATCAAGTGGGTTATTTAGTCAATTATGGAGGTAGATATGGTGAGATAGATACAATTAGCATTTTGCAATAAATATTACAAGTGTTTCATCTTCCAATAGGATATTAATTATTATTAGGACTCACACACATCCTTGAACCATTGGTTTGGCTCATTCAATCACCTTCTGCAAGTTTTTCTTCTCTATTATATGACTGCTCCTAGTAAAGTTACCGTTCAACTCACCTAGATCATATTCTTAAAATTCATTGCTTAAACAAAATTATAGTACATTGCCTCCTATACAAAACCTCCAAAGGCCATTATGAACCAACAATGGAGATATCTGGTCATATTATCATTTCCAACCTCTAACATATCTAGATCTAATGGGAATGGTATATAATTTAGTGGTAAGAGAAATGAAATAGATAGCTAATAATGGTTACTCATGCTTTCAGCTGAATGAAGTTTGACCCATTATAAATATTGCAAGTACATGATCAAATGATACTATTGATGACAAAGAACATTGGTGAATATGATAAAAAAATTACAAATAGGAAACATAAACAACTTAAGGAGAACAATACCATAGTAAATAGAAACTTAAATTCCAACCTAAATAAAATTCTTGACATTCGTAGAAAATTACGTTAAATTTCATGGCACGGGATGAGAATTTTTTGTTGGGATCATTGGGGTGGTTGTTTCAATAGCTATGTTTGTTCCTCCCTTGCCTATATTGGTGAGTAAAAGATGATTCATTCTTTCATTATTTTTTTATGATTCCTTCATGTTCATATTTTCTCCTTGATATGGAAATATTTTCCCTACATGTGATTAAATGAGTGTATCATGTTGTATGTATGGCTGAATGATGCAATCAATATCCTAATGAACTAAAACATAGACATGGTGGTGTAATTTTATATGTTGGTTTACTATTATATGTATAATATAGTTTTGGGAATATAATGTGGGATTGACACATGGGTTCTTTTCTTCTCAAATTTCTCTATTTTTGTATCATAATTAGTATTTTCCTAAGCACATGCACTTGTATATTGTTCATGCACTTTTTTTTGTGGGATTACTTTAGATGGCTTATACTCTCTTGTTGCTTGGCCTAATTGTAGACATTTATAGCCCTAAATATTGAACATTATTTAGCAAAGATATTTAGCATTTATCATATTCCTTACATCATACATGGTTCACTTTACATTTGATCGTGAGGAGTATATTATGGCAAACTTGAATTTCCACTCGAGTACCCATATAAGCCTCCAGGCATCAGGGATCTTTCTTATCTTCTCCTATGAAATGTGATATCTTTGTACATGAAATTTAGTTTTTGATGAAAGTAATTTAATAATAGTTGATTCCTTTTCAAGTTTTTTGAATTCACAATAATTCGTAATAAATTGATGCATTAATTACAATGTTTTTGTTCACCTCCCTTGTAGCATGATTACACCAAGTGGGCACTTTGCAACTCAAAAGAGGATATGCATGTCTATAAGTGATTGTAAGTTTTTAGAATGGTTTTCTGCATGATCTAATTTGTTACAAACTTTTCTTATTGTTATGCTTTTTGTAATGTTACTAATTTATTTGGAAATTCTATTCTTGTCTTTACTTGTGTATTGTCCAGTTCATCCAGAAATGTGGAATCCCATGTGGTCTATCTAAGGGCATATATTAATTTTGATTAAAAATTATTAAATGATTATGTCAAGACATGAATTTTTTGCATGTCTAATTTGGGGGATCAAGTATAGTTTATTTTGTGCCAATATTGTGATTAACTTATCATTGTTTACTATGAACACATGTGTGCATCATTCTAACAAGACTTCTTCCCATCATGGTAAGTTTAAACTTGGTTTTTTTAAATTTCCATGGTATTTATGCTCCTACTTTGGAGTTCATAGAAATGTGCTTAAATGGTGTGAATCCTTAATATTGTCTTTCAAGTGTATTGAGAAAATATAATCTTCTAAAAATGGATGTAGTTTGTCGTTCATTATCCTATGGTTGTATCTTGCTATAAAGCTCAAATATTTTTTGCTTTTGATGTTTGAACTAAAATATTGATCAAGATTATTATATCTTGATTGAAATATCATTTTATCTTCTCCTATAATGGAAGAGACAAATGATTCATCTTATATTTAAGATTGCCACAACTTTCCTCTTTTGTTTCAAATAGGCAAGTAATTAAATTGTCTTTGATAGACATTGAAATTCTATTTCAAAGAAGATGGATAATGCTCTAAATATTATTGATCACATCTCATTGGCCGGGGTATCTTCGAATGAGCGTACATACACCACTATAATGCAAGGTTATGCATCTGTTGGTGAGACTAGTAGAGCTTTTGAGTATTTTACAAAGATGAAGAGTGATGGTTTGAAGCTTGATGAAATATCATATGGAACCTTTCTTAAGGCATGATGCAAGATAGGAAGGATGTAGCATGCTCTAGCAGTCATAAGGGAAATGAATGTGGTTGGAATCAAGAAAATGGCATATATTTAAATCATTATGATTGATGGGTACTTAATCTTTATTCCTTTTAGTCCTTGTTATTCTGAATTTGATTTTGTTAGGTTACTAGAAAGACAATGACATTCAGTTCACATTGTTCTGGATAGTACTTTATAAAATTCTTAGAATATGATTAGATTTTTTTATATATAACTTTGTGATGAGGGTATTTTAATGTCAGCTAGGACTCATTCTTTTGAAGAAGTTTTTCTTGGTGAAAAACCATTTGGACTATGGCAGTATGGGAAAATAAAGATGTTGATAGTATCATTATTTTTTTATTGCATTTTTGGATTTCATTGGTAGCATTCATCTAATATTAGTTGGGCATATCTAGTTTAGGAAAGTTTCATTCAATCTTTTTCCAAGTTCTATCGATGTGATTCCATATTCGTTGTTTCCATGCTTTTCTAGTAGGAAAGAGTTAAGGTTCTTTTGGGGCCATTTGTAGTGACTTAGGAAAACAATTAGGAAGCATCTATGAATAGGAATAAAATTCTTTATTGTAAATCCTTTTAATGAACTTCTTAAATATTGGCATGATAAATTATTGCCATTGTAATGCACCTTTGTCAACAAGATTGGCTCTTATTATAATCAAGTGAAAGCCTACAACCTATGGGCACAATAGTGCCATGAAGACACATGTCTTGTAGATATGTTAGCCCAATGAAGACACCTGACCTATGGATGTAGTGATCTAATGAGAGTTTGAATTTTGGCGATTGTCACAACAATGATTCTATTTATGAGGAAACCTTGCTATCATGGAAGATCTTCATGTGCATCCTCATGGTGGTTGATTCATTAAAGGGCCTCCTTGAGAATATCAAACTTGACTAGGCTTGCATAGTCAAAACTCCCCACTTGCTTGTACAAACGAATAAGCTCCCATCATCACTTGTGATAAGCAGCCCAACTACTAGAGGATGGCTTGCCCTTCAAGTTGCTTTCCAGATAACCACAATGACATGTTGGAATGACAACCATTACGAAACCATTCCACAAATTATGCCATTAAAGTTTCCTAGAGATGACTTTGGGGAGCCCTTGCATAGAAATCAAGATGCTTCACAACCCTCCAATGGAAAGGATGCTAACGCCAATGTTCAAAATCTAGAAAATGTGTCTTTCTTGAACACTAGCAATGATTCTATTGGAGGGTCATTGGGAGTTTTCATTATCAAATCTTCCATTAGCCATGGTAGGTTCATAAAAAATTACTAGAGTGTTGAGTAGCCACCTAATGCTAGATGAGGGCTCACCACTAAATCAACTTCAAAATTATTAAATAGACATGCTATAGAATGGCAGTCTTTGCCAAGCCTCTTTTGAAATTGTGCTGGTCAAGTGATCGAAGAAGATGATCTAAGAGAAAGTCCATGGGTAGGCATTTGTTGGGGGATTCACGCACATAGACAATTTCTATAGTAGCTATATAGCATATTGATGGTAATCAATATCACTACAACCCACTATATTTTTTTTAAAAAAATTAGTTTGGTTGAAGTTTCAACCAAGTCTCAAGATTTTCCACCAATAATTAGTCAAAAATTTGACCATTTTTTGGTCATGACCATGGCATCCTGGTTGTGGATGGGCTAGAATTGGTCAAATTTTTGACCAATTCTTGAAAGTTTTCCACCAAGATTTGGTCAAAATTTTGACCAACCCTTTGGTCATGACCATGGAATCCTGGTTGCGGGATGCACTAGAATTTTGACCAATTCTTGAAAATATTCCACCAAGATTTGGTTGAATCTTGACCAACCCTTGGGTCATGACCATGGCATCCTAGTCATGGGATTGACTAAAATTGGTCAAAATTTTGACCAATTCTTGAAAGTTTTCCACCAAGAATTGGTCAAAATTTTGACTGATAATGACAAATTAGGATTAGAAGAAATATAATATTTTAGACCAAAGCATTGGTCAAAATTTTGACCAACTTGAGGTTTGGTCAAAATTTTGATGAGAAAAATTGCGATGTACTACTTGGTCACACTTTTTGCCAACATGGGTCAAAAATTTGACCAAAATTCATTAAAAACTAGGTCAAAATTTACTAGTGACTACATTATAAAGTGCCTTGGGGAGTTTCATATTGGTCATATTCTCCATCTTCCTTTGTTAAGTGAGTGTTCATTCCACAATATTAGCCTCATGATGTGTTGATGACATGTGTCATTATAGGTGTTTGTACTTCTTTTGGACTCTTGATGTTCCTTGTTCTTCTTTCTGTAGGAGATATTACATTCAATTTTAGTGTTCATGTCTTACTTCTCAACATTATAGGGGGGTTATTTTGGTTATATTTTTTTATTGGTTTGATGGAGAGAGCTATGTATTTAGTATTTGATCCTCTGTACTAGGTGATTGTAGTGGATGGATACTTGTGCATTTTGGTGAGATGGACCATTTTCCATATAGACATTCTTTCATTCCCTTTTTCGGAGGCCATGAAGATACCTTCCATCTTCAATTGATGATCTCTTCAAACTTAGTCTTCTCTACCTGGTCATGTTCTATATAGTAAAGGTTCTTTAGATCAACAATTTAGTAGTGTTTACAACTTCATGCTTCATTGGTGTTCTTCATGATCATCTTTTATTCCTATTTTCTAGGACATTACCTAGTTTGGAGGCTTCTTCAGTCCTTCACTAGTTCTTTTAGCATTCTCTCCATCTCTTTTTGGAGTAGGGTTTTTCCCATGTGGTTTTCTCTATTTCTCATCTTTTAAGATATTTGGTTGTGCTCGGTTACATCATTAGCCTTTATTGCCAGAACCCAAATTTACCATCTGTAGTAGTTTCTAGGTTTTTAGTTACTTCCTAAGCTTATCTCAAGGTGGGGTGTTAGAGTAAGAAAGTAAGCTCAAGTGCGGGCATATAATAATTAATTTTTTTATTAATTATTATTATGAAACCTAGGTTAGATTGTTGTTAGGGTTTTGATCTCCTTTATACGGATTGATCTCTCTTTGTAATTTATTCATTCAATATAATTGCAATCTCTTTTTTGTGCATCAAGAATGTCTCATTTTTGGATCTAGGAATTCTAGCCTCCATAGCTTTTGCTTCTCTCTTTCTGTGATGGGTTTTTTCATCTAAGTGATTCTTGGGAGTTGTGGGGTTGATCTTTCATCAACTTCAACAAAATCAATCAAATAAATCATTCAATCGTTTACTTCAACTATAAATACTTCAAGATACTTCCAATCATTGAATCAACCACATGATGAATATAATAATGTCGCCAATTATTTTGGTTAACCGATACTATAATAATAACTTGAAGCAAATGACTATTGGAAAATTAGTTCTTCTAGGCCATCTTTTATCTAGAAACTTGAAGCATAAGGAATGCCTATTATTAGTCATAGATGGATAACTCGATTTCATTCTTGTTTTCATTAATGTGTGTTGGGAGAATGATTAGAAGTATAGGCACTATTAAGATATTGGCAATGTTATCCTTGTCCTCCTCATTTTTAATAAGAAGCCAACCAAGTTTATCAACAAGAGCTCTATTAAACTAATAAACTATCACTATGCCCAAACCACCACTATAAACATTATCTCGTTAAACTATTGCAATTCTAGCTTTGTCCTCTTTACCAACCCAATGCAATTTTGAATTTATCATTTGTTCTCCAAAATAAATATTTCTTCAAAAAAAGTACGTATTTATTATAATCCATATTTTTATTTAAAAGAAAAAAGTACATATTTAAATACCAAAATATATCTTTAGTTGTATTTCTTAAAGGCAAGAGTACAAATTTATGTTTGGGTAGATGTTGCTAGTGTTATGTTTGTATTGCTCTAGTTTTTTAAAACACTACATATTGCATTTTTTTTGCATTGATTATTTATTGATGTAATTTTCTAAATGTATTGAATATTATTGTCATCATTTTAATGCATAATTTATTGGCTTGCATTATACATCTAAAATATCTGAACATTCATAACTATAAATATATTTATGAATCAATTTGGGAGGGGATATAATGGAGTTATGAATTTTTTGGCACACACAAAGTTTAGGCATGCTAAGATTTGTACACTTTGCAAAAAAAATTATCCTCGCACATATATTTTTCTTTAATAACTGGACATTTTTGAGAAATTATCAATAAAAAATATTGTTTATTTGTGGCATCTGAATTCTTGATGAATATAGGCTTGACTTGAACTTATAACTTCTAAAAAAGAAATTGAACTTAGGGTCCATTTGGTTCTTAGAAGATGACAGAAATTAGCTTTTTCAAAATCTAGATTTCAAATTTTTTACGTTTGCTTCAAAATTGGCAAAATGGAATTAGCATATGGGACTTCCAATTTTGTCTCAAAATCAGGTTTTTCAACTTCCTACTGGCAAGTAGGAATTGAAAATCAAGACCTGGTTATATTTTTTAAGTAGTGTAAAAACAATAGATTGGACTACTTTTTGAAATTTGCCTTCAACTCCAAGCTTATTCTTAAAAATTGTCTCTTCGCATGCATCTTCCTAGTGAAGCAAATAGTTTAAGTAAAATCACAAAAATTGGAATGAAGATTTGCAAAACCTTGATTTGGCTAAACCAAGGTTTGTAGAAATCCTAATTTTTTGAATTCCAGAAACCAAACAGACCCTTAGAGATTAAATAGTTTGAGTTTGATCTACAATCAATAGATATCAAGAAGAGAGGTGATAATTAGTCAGCTAATTAGGTACTCGAGATTAAGTAGTTAATTTTCTTAATGAGTGAGTCGATATTTATTTAATTTGTCGAATTTTAACTAATTCAATTGGTTGACTTGTCAAAAAGGGGTACTTATAAAATAAAACATAACTATATTTATTAATCAATTTATAAGGACTATAATATTAATTAAATAATTAAATACTATGTAATTAATTGATAAAATACTATATAATTAATTTAATTGTGTTAAACTAATAGAGTTAAGAAAATAAATTATGAGTAGTGTTTTTATTTACTTTTTTACTGTTGAAGATTTGAATTTAGTAGCATCTAGATGTCTACAACATGAAACTCATCATTATATCAAAATACTATAAATAACAACAAAGATACACAAATCTTCCAATTTAAAGTTCAAAGTTCTAGCTCATATTATTATAAATGAAATTTATTATTAAATTTATAATTCTCATTATTTTATTTCTTTAAATAAATAATTCAGAATTTTAAAAAAATACGACATGAACAAAATTGTAATTGACAAAAACATGTATAAATGAATACTTATCTACAACTTGCACATAAACTCCAAATCTAAAGATGCTTCAACACTCCTTCAACCATGCCCAAACAAAATGAGAAAATTTTTAAAAAGACCCTACCTACTTTTGTCAACATGACTTCACACCTAACCTTAAATTTCTTACAATTATTAATTATAATTAAAGATGTGTTGTATTATTTGGATAGGCACTTGTTTTATGACTTATATGAATCTTATTGAAATAGTCTTATATATATATATATATATATATATATAGAACATGACTAAATATTTATTTTAAATATGTAAAATCTAATTTTAAAACTCATTTAATTTTTTTTATATATATTAAATATCGATATTGTGCTCTTATTCTTAAGTGTTTTATTTATAAAACGTATAAAAATTTGAGGAAAGTTGGTAAAGATTCCTTGAAGACTTTGATCAAACGTATGGCCAAAGGAAATGAGGAAAGGATGATCGTTGAAGTTAGCTTGTGACCGTTTCCTTCACATGACATGCATGTACTTTGACTAAATAAAAAGTGGCTTTGTGCCTTCGTGTTTTGATGTTTGTGTTTTTCATTGTTTATTTTAAATTGCTTCTTCTCATTTTCTACATTGAATATAAACGCGCAATCTACGCTGTTGATTATGCAAACGCTCAATCTACGCAATTTCCTGCCTGCCCCTTTCCTCTCTTCTCTTTTATATATACTTAGTACTTATCCCCTCAGGCTGACCAAAAAGCAATAATGGATTTTTCCCTCTCCTTCTGTTCAGCGTAATCATTTTGAGGTAGCTTCCACTTCTCGCTCGAGGGATGAAGAATCTGCATCAACTTTTGGTAGATGTTATGATGTGTTTATTAATCATTGGAGTTTTGATGTCGAACATATGATGGATAGGCAGAAGACAAAAAATAACAAAGACACAGAACAATATGATGTGCTGTCGCACAATAAACTATATTATATTTCATTTCACTATAATATCAAATGAGTGCATACTGCCTTTTATAAGAAAGAATACATATTCTAGAGAAATCTACAATTAGCCGAGAAGACAAAACATCTACAAACTTTTGGAAAAATATTACAGCCGACTCAACCTTTGGAACAATCCCTAAACCTAAACCTAATAATCTAGAAGTTTAGTTTAAAATGGGAGATCTACAACCCTCGATGAGAAGACAACAATAAATAAAGTAGTTGGAGTAGGTAAGGGTAGGGAAGATTAAACAGATAGCTAGAAGCCTACATCACCAATACTCCCTGTTAATCTTCACTGCCATGTATGTCTGTAACACCAATACTTTCTCGAAGATGTTCAAAGACATTCTTTGCAAGAGGCTTTGTGAAAATGTCTGTCATTTGTTCTTTGGACCTGCAAAACTTAAGACATATGTCACCATTGTTCACTAATTCACAAATATAATGATATCTTATATCTATATGTTTACTACGTTGATGAAAGACATATTTTTTGATAAAAAAATTGCAGAATTATTATCACAATATAATCTTATAGGTTCTTCTTATGGATGCTTCAAATTTGAAAGTACTCTTCTAATCCACATTGCTTGACAGGTTGCTAATGTTGCTGCAACATATTCTGCTTCAGCTGATGATAATGTCACAATTGGTTGCTTCTTTGATGCCTAAGAAATAGGTCCTGATCCTAGGTGAAAGATATGTCCTGAAGTGCTTCTTTTATCATCAAAGCTACCTACCCAGTCACTATCTATATACCCAATCAGCTTGTAATGATCTAAGTGTGCATATAAGATTCCAAAGTTCTTTGTTCCAGCTATATACCTCAAAATTCTCTTTTCAGCTTTCTGATGATTTGCTTTTGGTTTGTCCATAAATCTAGAAATGAGACTAACTCCATGCATTATATATGGTCTTGTAGCTATCAAATATAAAAGGCTGCCAACTAATCTTTTGAATAAAGTTGTGTCTACATTAAGACTTTCATCATTCTTGCTAAGTTTTATAACCAATGTAACTGGTGTAGGGGCTGAATTCACATTTGTCATTTTATATCTTTTCAACAAATTAGTAGCATACTTACTTTGACAAATAAAAATGGCTTGATCATTTTGATTTACTTGTATCTCAAGAAAATACCTCATAAGTCCTAGATCAGCCATATCAAATTCATTTTTCATGGATGCCTTAAATTATTAATTGACATATTACCAGTGAATATCAAATCATCTACATATAAGAAAGCTATCAATATTTCTCCTTCATTGTTCACTTTGACATACAAAGTTGGTTCATAACCACACTTACTAAAACCATTATTCACAAAATAAGATTCCATTCTACTATACCAAGCTCTAGGAGCTTGCTTCAAGCCATATAGTGCCTTCTTCAACTTGTATACCTTATGTTCTTCTCCAAAAGTTTCATATCCCGGTGGTTGTTTTATATACACTTCTTCTTCTAAAATGCCATTCAAGAATGCTGATTTTACATCCATTTGATAAACCTTACAATTATTTTGGGCTGCAATGGATAAAATCATTCTGATAGTGTCTAATCTTGCCACAGGTGCAAATGTCTCATTGTAGTCTATACCCAATTGTTGTGTGAAGCCTTTGACTACTAGTCTTGCCTTGTGTTTCTCTACTTTTCCATCAGCATTATATTTGGTTTTGTATACCCACTTAACTCCAATCACATCCTTGCCTTTAGGAAGATCTACTAAGTCCCAAGTATCATTCTTTTCTATTGACTGAATTTCTTCATCCATGGTTGAAATCCATTTGTCATCTTTAATAGCTTCTTAAAAATAAATTGGATCAACATGTGCTAAGAGTGTAAAATTAATGCATAAGTCATCATTTTCAGCCTCTTGTAATTCATCATATATGTCTCTAAGACTTCATGTTGTCCTTGAAGTATTTATAGATCTTGATCTTAATGAAGCAAGTGTTGGATTAGATGATTTACTATTATTAGTGGTTGCTGGAGTAGTAGTGTTTTGAGTGGTAGGTGCCCTTGTAGTTGTTTTAGGAACATTTTTTTGTGTTGTAGAATGCACATCTTGAGTTTCATTTTCTTCATGTTCTTATGGAACACTAGCTGCAATTATAGTTGACTTATCCAAGCTACCATCCCATGCTTCTTCTTCTACAAACTCAACATCACGACTTATTATTAACTTCTTTGTGATGGGATTGTATAGCCCATACGCCTTAGATTGTTTAATATATCCCACAAATAAGCACTTCTCTCCTCTATCATCCAATTTTTGTCTCACTTCTTGAGGTACCAATGAATATGCCACACAACCAAATATTGTTGCAGTTGACTGATCCAAGCTACCATCCCATGCTTCTTCTTCTAAAAACTCAACATCACAACTTATTATTAACTTCTTTGTGATGGGATTGTATAGCCTATATACCTTAGATTGTTCACTATATCCCACAATTATGCACTTCTCTCCTCTATCATCCAATTTTTGTCTCACTTCTTGAGGTAGCAATGAGTATGCCACACAACCAAATATTCTCAAATGTTTTATATTGTGCTTCATTTTGCTCCTAGCTTCTTCTAGTGTTTTATTTATTACTACTTTTGTTGGACATCTATTTAGTATGTATGTTGAACATGCAATTGCTTCAGCCCAATACTCATTTGGCAAGTATTTTTCTTTTAACATACTCCTTGTCATCTCCATAATTATTCTATTTTTTCTTTCTGCTACTCCATTTTGATGTGGACTGTACCTTGTTGTAAATTGTTTCCATATGCCATTTTCTTTGCAAAAATTCATAAAATCATTTGATATGTATTCTCCATCTTTATCGGTTTTTAATGTTTTAATAGAGTATCCACTTTCTTTTTCAACTTTTTCTTTGAATTCTTTAAAAATAGAAAATACATCTGATTTATACTTCACAAAATAAACCCAAACTTTTTTGCTGAAATCATCAATAAATGTCAAGAAATAAAGTTTTCCACTTAAGGATGGTGTTTGCATTGGCCCACAAAGATCTGAATGGACTATCTCAAGTGGATGATTTTCTCTATAAGACTTTCTAACTGAAATTTTTTCTCTATGTTGCTTTGCCAAAATACAACACTCACATGTTGTCTTAAGTGGCTCTATTGATGGCAACCCATAGACCATTTGTTTCTTATATAAGAGTTGTAACCCTTTAAAGTTTAAATGACCAAATCTTAAATGCCATAGCCAATATTCATTTTTGTGTAAAGCTTTGAATACATATTTAGCTACTTTTTGCAATTCATTTGGCTCTAAGAACAATTCACTTTGGATTTTAAGTGGGAACATTCTATTTTGAGTCATTTCAACTTTTGCAATCAGCCTATTGCTTGGTCTTTTATCTAGAATCGCACATTCACCATTTTCAAAATGTATTCTATATCCCTTTTGTACTAGTTGCCTAATGCTTATGAGATTATTTTGCGATCCAGGAACATAATATACATCAGAAATTTCATTTTCTTCACCTTTCTTAGTTCTTATGCTATTTGACCATTTTCCCATGACTGAGATTTGATGATCATTCCCAAACTTAACCTTTGATTTTACTTATTCATCTATTGTTGAGAATATCTCCTTAGACCCACTCATATGGTTACTACAACCACTATCTAAGAACCATACTTCTTTAGAACTCTCTTGTGCAACATTGCATGTTATCAAAATGGTGTTTTGCTCACTAGTGTTGGGCTAACTTTCATTTGTAAAATGTGTCTTTTGCCTATTCATGTCATATTGTCTTTTTCTACACTCAGATGCAAAATGCCCAAATTTATTACAATAATGACATTGGATGTTAGATTTGTCATACCTTTCTTCTTGATGATGGTTGCTACCCCTTCCTCTTGCTGATGTGAAATTGGTTTGTGAGCTTGATGCTAGCCTTCTACTCTCAAACTATGGATTTTCTCTTCCTCCTCTTGGTGTAAAACGTCCTCTGCCTCCATTGTGATCTGATCTTCCTCTTGTTCTTCCAAATGAAAGTTGAGTGTTGAAAGCATTCTCCAATGATGAAATTCCCAAATGATTCAATCTTTGTTCATATGATAAGAGAGAACCTATTAACTCATCTATTGATAGAAAGGAGAGATCCTTAGATTCTTCAATGGTTGCAACTCTTGAATCAAACTTATTTGGTAGAATTCTAAGTATTTTCTCTACAACTTGTTGATCCCCAAGGGTTTCTCCATATGATCTAATATGATTTACTATCCCCATTGTTTGAGTGAAGAATGAGTCTATTGAATCTAAATCTTTCATTTGCAAATTTTCAAAATCTCTTCTAAGATTTTGTAACTTTGAAGTTTTTGCCTTTCTTGTGCCCTGGTATGTTGATTGCAAGTTGTCTCATGCTTGCTTTGAGCTTGCGGTAGCAGCTACCTTTGGAAATATTGCTTCCTCCACCCTTGCTAAATAAAGAACAATGCCTTAGCATCCTTTTTCTTATTTTTCTTTAATAAATATTTTTTAGCTTTTGAAAGAGCTTGATATGCCTGTTGGTCTGTTGGTTCAGGGAACCCACTTTCAACTAAATCCCAAACATCCTAAGAACAAAAAAGTGTTTTCATTTTGATGCTCCAATAATCATAATTTTTTCCATTAAAAGTTGGCATTTGCGGCTGTGAAATACTTCCATTGGTTCCTGCCATAATTTAATAGTAAAATTTTCTGACTTGTAACCACTACAAACCCTTTCTCTTCCTTCCTCACATAGCAACTATCATCTCTTCCTTAGATCCTTTTGCTCTCATTTGCCCTTCACCCACAATGACATTTTCCTATAAAAATAATGCCCAAATTTTCTACAGCTCTGATACCAACCTGATGGATACAACCTAATGGATAGGTAGAGGAGAAAAAATAACAAAGACACAGAACAATACGATGTAGTGTTGCACAATAAATTGTATTATATTTCATTCCATTGTAATATCAAATGAGTACATACTACCTTTTATAAAAAAACATACAATATTCTAGAGAAATCTACTATTAGCCGAGAAGACAAAACATTTGCAAACTTCTGGAAAAATATTATAGCCAACCCAACCTTTGGAACAAACTCTAAACTTAAAACTAATAATCTAGAATTATAGTTTAAAATGAGAGATCTAGAACTCTCGATGAGAAGACAACAATAAATAAAGTAGTTGGAGTAGGTAAGGGCAGGGAAGATTAAATGAATAGCTGGAAGCCTACATCACCAATAACATACGCTAGCTGCCAAAATCTACAACATGCTTACTTATGGCATGGGACTAAGAGTTTTTCTAGATGATAAAGAATTTGATTTGGGAGATAAATTGCCTAGAGAGCTAGATACAACAATCGAGAGTTCTTCACTTCGCATTGCTATATTTTCATAAAACTACGGAAAATCCTATTGGTGTTTAGATGAGTTGACATTGATGTACAGAATATGTGCTAAGATTGTTCCTATTTTCTACCATGTGAAGCCTGAAGATGTCCGCTATGCAAAAGGAACCTATGTTGCTGCTTTTGAATAGCACATAAAGAAGCGTAGGCACACCCCAAGAACAATTCGAGAGTGGAAAGATGCACTCTTCAATGTTTCAAATAACATCAGTCACATTGTCAATAATGAGGAGTGCGTATCAGTTCTTTTGCCCCACACACTTATCATAATTTTCTATGCATTCTGCTTTACTTTTCCTCCTATTTCTTTGGCCATAGTTAAATACCTTTTTTTTCTTTCTATATACATATTCGTAAAGATAATGTCCATTTTTTAAATGTGAAGTTAATTCTGTTTCATATGTTGTTGTATATGTTCAGAGATTAGGACTAATGGGGTTGGATGGATTGGATCCACAATGATAATAAAACACATAATACACAGTACAGGCACTTAAAAAAATTATATACTCATTTCATTGCCTGATTCTTGATACCAAAATACATTACATTGTGCCTCTTTTATAGAGGTCTTTGATTATTTCCAGAAACATCTAAATTAGCCGACATAGAAGAAATAAACTTTTCTAGAACTATCTACGACTTCTGGAACTTTACCTAACCCTATACGACTTCCAAAACTTTACCTAACCCTATTTGGTAATCCTCTTGGAATTTCTAGAATCCTCTACAATTCATTTGAGTTGGAATTACACATTCCAACACTCCCCCTTAATTTCAACCTCAAATGTTATTAAATACAAATTCCAAAATGCTTTCTTTTACCGAATGCCAAAATGTCATTTTCCAATAATAATGCCTTTGTTAATGCATGCCTGTCACTTGCCTCATTTGCCACAAATGTCAAAAAAAAATTCCTTCTTCGATACCATGCCAAAAATCTTTTTATACTTTGATGCCATGCTGAAAACTTGTTTCTTCTTTGACTTGCTCTAATCCTTTTCCAAATGTTGTTGCATCTCTTCTTGCTCTTGAACATTTATACTTAAACAGACTTTTGATCACACTTGTAATCTTCTGCCAACTCGATCCGTAGCTCCATCCACAATTCATTTTGATAGAACCTGCCATAGAATCACTTTTGCAATTTCTATTCCAACACATCTTTTCACTGTGACTCTTTAAGCCACAAATATTACATGGATGTAGATCCCAACATTTTTTTTTGTGTGTCATTTCCTGTTACAATGTGAACATTGCAAAATATTTATGCCTTCAACTGATTCTCTTAAACCTTTATTCATCTTTCCACTGCTTGCATTATATCCAAGACTTGCATATTTTAGCCTGATTGTAGTCTCAATTGGATTCCTTATTCCCTATTCATCCTTTCCTAGACCTTTACCTTTGAAACCCATTCTTTTCATAATCTTCAAGCCAATACTATTATTATCATAACAAACATAATCTACAAACTTCTTGTCATTTAATTTCTTACACTTTTCATCACAAACAGTTTCAGTTTCAGAAAAATCACATTCACTCAAATCATTTGTGTCACAAGATACATCACATACAAATGGTTTTACACTCCAACATTCTTTTCCTTGTTTCAAAGTAGATAGATTCTTCTTTAGCATACTCTTTTCCTCTTCCAATTTCTTCACATTTTCTTCTAAATATTTGTTCATTTTCTCAACATCATCAAACAAATTAAACTTTTCTTCTAATTCTTTATTTTTCTCTCTAAGCTTACATGTTTCCTTCACCTGCCAATTATGTACTTCTTCCACAAATTTAACCTATCCTCTAGCTCTTCAATTGCCTCTATATTGACACTAATTTCATTTAACAATTTAGATTTTTCTTCTCCCATTTCATTTCTTACTTTTTCCAATTCCTTCTGCAAAATATCTTTTTCACACAATAATTTGGCATTTTCTTTCTTCACCATCACTAGTTCTTCTTCTAACTTATTTGTCTTCTCTTTTTGAACTCTACCAGATTTTCCCATTGAACTCAACAATTAAACACACTTTACTCTTTCTTTTAGAAAATTCTAGACACCTTTTTACTTTCAGAATTAAATCTTCAAACAGCTTGAACAAATCTTTAGACAACTAAACTTCTCGCTTCTTAGTTAACACCATTTTCTAACTATGATCTTCCTTTCTTTTAAAGAAAAAAGTATAATTTCTCAAATGCTACTAAATAACTACAAGAATTTAGACCATACTTTTTTTTCCGACTTGCCCTCTTTCCTACTCAACACTACTAGTGTGGTCTTCTTCAAAACAACTATCAATCTCATAACACAAACAATCCTCCACCATTTAGCAGCACCAACACACTTGCTCTTTTATCACAATATGAAATTCCATCCAACCTTCTATCCAACCTAGCTCTGATTCTAACCTAGCTCTAATACCAATCTAATGGGGGTGAATGGATTGGATCCACAATGATAATAAAACACATAATACATAGTACAGGCACTTATAGAAATTATATACTCATTTCATTGCCTCATTCTTGATACCAAAATATATTATGTTGTGCCTCTTTTATAGAGGTCTTTGATTATTTTTAGAAACATCTAAATTAGCTGACATAGGAGAAATAAACTTTTCTAGAACTATCTATGACTTTCAGAACTTTACCTAACCCTATACGACTTCCAGAACTTTACCTAACCCTATTCAATAATCCTCTTGGAATTTCTAGAATCCTCTACAATTCATTTGAGTTGAAATTACACATTCCAACAAGGACATGCTTATGAAGAATATTACTTATGAATTCAAAAAGTTACCATTGGTTGTAGTAGAACATGTCGTGGGGTTAGATGAAATTGTAGAAGATTTTCAATTGACCACACTTCAATCTAATGGAAGTCGTGACAATGTGCAAATGGTGGGGATATGGGGCACGGGTTATTCTAGAAAAACCACTCTTGCTAAAAGGCTATACAATGATAGATATCCATTTATGGAGAGGGCTAGTCTTATATTAGATGTTAGAGATGCTGCTAACAAAAGCTTGTTGATTGAGAAGCAAAAAAAGTTCTTGCAGGATCTTGGTTTCAAAAGTGTATCATTTGGCAATATAGAAGAGGGAAAAGCAATTCTTACAAGCAATTTGAAATCTATTCGGGCATTAATTGTTTTAGATGATGTTGATAATGTTGTTCAACTAAATGTTTTATTGCCAGGACAAGCATCTGGAAGTTTGATTGGATCGGGTTCTTTGATTATTGTGACTACAAGAGAATTTGAAGTCCTTAGGTGTTGGAACATCTCCTCCTATAAAGTGAAGCCACTGAGTGCACTTTATGCCGAACAGCTTTTCTGTTGGCATGCTTTCATACAACCATCTCCACTGGATGGATTTAAGGAACTTGTTGGTAAATTTTTAGAAGCTTGCTGTGGTTTGCCCTTGTCTCTTAAAGTCCTTGGAGGTCAGCTTTATGGAAACTTAAGCAAAGAATCATGGAAAAGTCAATTAGACAAGATCTCCAAGTTTGTAGACAAGGACATCAAAGATAGGCTGAAAATAAGTTATGATGCTTTAGATGATATAGAGAAGGATGCATTCTTGGATATTGCATGTTTTTTCATTGTAGAAAAAACAGATTTGGTAATTGAAGTGTGGAATGAATTAATTAGTGGTGGTTTGTACATTTTGGAAAAGCTAAGAAGTCTAATTGACATAGCGGAGGAAAATTACATCAGAATGCATGATCATTTAAGAGATCTTGGAAAGGAGATTGCAAATAAAATATCATCCTACCACCTTTGGTCTTCCCAACAAAATATTATGATCTGTGATGAACAGGTAAGTTTCCAATTTTATTTTATTTTCATTCACCTATATAAAAATGTTGATTTTTAAAATTTTTAATAGTTTATTTTGATTTAAAATGAAAGGGAAATGGAAGGAATGATGCCCACCTTAGCACAAGTACTCAAAATTGTCTTGATTAAATAAAGTTTACTGAGATAATTTTTTTATTGACTCACTAACCAATGGCAAATAAATCTTGTATTAAATTTCAATAATCTTCATGTTCATTTAACTTTATTTTTTATTTTGATACAGAATAGGATAGGCATAGAGAAATAATGACTAGTTAACATTTCTTTCCTCTTTTAATTTTTTCCTCTCATCAATGGCCAAGGAATCCTGTTTGTCTGGTTGCTTTGGGAAAATGTTTAATTTTATGTTCAATTTGGTTCAGAATGGAATAGGCATTCGAGGAATAAAGGCCATCTCTGCTGATCAGGAGTTTTGGGATTGCTCGTCGGACGCCAAACTGATAATAAACACAAGCAGAGGAGTTCAGACGCTGGTACCTTCTACACTTGGGCTCAGATATGTTGTTGCTGATGGTTGTAATTTAAATAATTTAATTAGTGGAGGATCAAGAGGATTGGTCTGGCTTCGCTGCTATCAAATTGGGCAGAAAAATCTTCAGTCAATACTTCCATTACACAATCTGAGGCTTTTAGAGATTCGGGAACGCCATTACAATCATTGCTTACGGGAGCTTTGGTTGGCTGAGTGCGATGTAAGTATCTTCGAGATATTTTAAATTTAAATAACAATGTTTTTTCAACAATTTTCGAATGTTCAGTT